>JAQPZY010001662.1:1465000-1832500 GCA_029931535.1 Margaritifera margaritifera | reverse complement strand
TACGATTTGCACTGTGTAAGTATTGTACACTATAGTACAGGTCTTCCATTGAATATACGCGGCCTGTGAATTATGAAGTCTTTAGTTACCTATATTTTAAATCATGTTGGAGAAATTGGAAAATATGCACATGCAAAATAATAACAAAAAACAATCATCGTAGTTTATAACAGTTTATTGACGTGGTAATTGAATGAGCTGGTCACTGCTGTGTGATGTTTGGCGATCTTCCCAATTTTGTTTTTACATTTTTTTATGTCAACAAGTTTTGGGACACCGAAAATTTTGTATATTTTACATGCATATAAGTCTCGGGACAAAAAAAATTTAATTTTTTCGTGTCCCAAGACTTAACGTGATTACAGTACATGTGTAAAACCACAAATCGAACACCTGTCAAGATCAATCACTTATACTCAGCATCAAATGAGTTGATGCATCCAGCAGCAGTAATGCTAATCAGTTATTAAAGTACATATGTACCAACTTTGCAATAAATAAGACTACAAAGAATTAAAATCACATTTCCACAAATAGTATGCTAAATAGGTCATGGAAACCATCAGTGTACTAGCTGTATTATTGGACCTTAAAACCTCATAAATCAAGCCGATTTGTGCCGAATGGATAATTGCGGCTTACACAAAAATGTGAGAAAGATCAGACCTAATTATCCGTATCTTTGAGACTTGTTCAATTCAACAATTTCAGGATTATTTACCTTACAAATTTTTGTGTGTACCAGCAGATTTGATTGACACAATGTTGATTCAGTGGTTTTGTCCAAAAATCAGTGAAGTGTGAGCTTCAGTAACTGTGCTGTAATTAGACTATATATATATATATATATATATATATATATATATATATATATATATATATATATATATATATATATATATATATATATATATATATATATATATATATATATATATATATATATATAGTGTTTCATTAGTAATTGTGCTTCAAGCAATAGTTCTAGTGTTTTAGTAATATTGTTCATTGGGATTAAGCATGCATCGATAAAATGAGACATGCTTTCATGAAGATTTAAATTTGTGGACAACTGTTTCTCTTCAATGAAGAATCGATTTGAATAAGTATTAAATCTAATTTTCGGGTACTAGTATCATTTATTATTTTTCTTTCATTTTCAGTAATATTAGTGTTTGAATATCGTATGCTTTTTCTCATTTCTCTCTATCCTTATGTCACAACATAAAAATTTAAGGCAGTGAGTGGTAATTACAGCTGTTGGATACTATATAGATATGTATGCATTAAAACAATATAAAATGCATTATAATTCATTTTCTAAAGGGTCAAAATAAAACAAGCACATGTAAAAGCTAATGTTTTATTACCAGCTTTCAGAAATGACATTGACTTATCAAATAGCCTTGTTGATCTCTATGAATATTTAGTACTGACCTTCTACTCTCCTAGCCGTTAACAAAATACACTACTGCTTCAACTATATGGAAACTTACAAGTAAGATTCCCAATTTGTGCAGTCTGAATGGTATTGAAACTGATCTAAGACTATTAGCAAACTAAATTGCATTCCAACACGTATACTTATAAATTCTTACAAGTATAAAAAAATATGAAACAAGGATCTGTTTTGTGCTTGGTTATTTTTTTAAAAAAGATATGTTATTTTATCCTCAGGAACAAATTCCTAGATATGTGTCCCGTGTGTGACTGGGTGTGGGTGTTAGTATGGAAATGTAGAACAAAATTCTAGGGATGAAGAGTTTCATTTAAAAGTTTAATTTTTCAATAATGTGTGACATTCTTTTAATATTTTTTATGATTGACATTTTTTTCTACAGGTGAGTAGTATACTTGTAAACAAATATTATTCATTATATTGTTATATTAATGCCAGCAATCTAATGAATATGTTTCTCTCAATTTTTGACAGTTTTATTTGCACACGTAACTTGTCAAGGCTATTTCCAATGATAAACAAGTTCCTTGCTTATCTGAAGGCAGTATTAGTCCATCCCTCTTATCTCATCATTGTAGAACTACAGTTGTGTCTGAAAATATCAGTGCATAAATAAAGTTATTTTAAAAATTATGTCCAAAAATTGCAAAGCATGAAATAATTTTTTTGGCAAAAATATTTTGGTGTCAGAAAACAGTGTCCAAAATAAACTATATATGTATCTATCAATGTAGAAGTAAAATATATGTGTGTCTCTCTCTCTGTACTATGCTAGTGCTAGAATTGCCTAAGTAGTTGCCAGAATTTGTTTAATAAAAATACTGACATGTACGATTATGTAGTCTATCAGAAAATGTCAGTACTATGGACTTTTCATTCTGGGTCTGGGTTCTATTCAGCTTGAGATTATTAGTAATTTTTGTTCATAATTCCTCTCTTTCTCTGAAAGTTTCTTTTAAAACTAATAAAAAAGTTAGACTTATTGCTGAACTATGCATTTCTGCTTGTTCTTTTGTTACAAAATTGAATCCTTTTTATCATTTATACAACATTGAAAATATGTTACACTAACAGACATCAGCAACATCGAGGCAAAATATGTTACACTAGCAGACGTCAGCAACATAAAGGCAACACTCTGCAGCCATCAGCACAAGCACAACGTTTTCAATTGTCAAATATATATGAAAGGAACTATTAGGAACTCTGAAAGGAGCTATCTATATTAGGTTTCCATAGAGTTTTCATAGAACATTCATTGTCTTGCTTAATTACAATATTTGGCAGAGTAAATAATTCACGATTATTTCGAGTTTAAATTTGAATTTTAGTCTGCTTTTTTTAGTCAGTTCATTCAATGTGTCAAGTATTTGTAACCATTGGTAGTGTGAAAAATATTTGTGTAAAGTAATATATTTACTTTTACATACATGTATCTTAGTAATTTTGATGATCATGCATAACTTGTATATTTCCAGAATTCCAGAAAACAGGATTTTACCATTTGGATCTGCAGACAATTTTTGGGACATGGGAGATGTAGGACCATGTGGGCCCTGCACTGAGATCCATTATGATCACATTGGAAACAGGGATGCATCCAAACTGGTCAATGCTGGTTCACCAGACGTTATTGAGATTTGGAACCTGGTCTTTATGGAATATGATAGGTGAGGAAGTCAATGTGGAGTTAATGGTACATGTGATTCACTTGCTGGGTGCCTCAGTCTGTAGTCCCAGGTTGATTTTCAGTGCAAGCATGTGCCATTGGAAAGTGGTCACACAGACACAGTTAGGTTTTTTTCTCTGAGTCCTCAAATTTTTTCACCTTGTTGATAACTTTAGTAACAAAATGAGACATTGAAATCCTTTTTATATGCCTGCCACAAGGCTGAACATATTATGAAATGTTGTCGTCCATCCATCCGACTGTTACCAATTTTGTTTCTGCACAATAACTTTGATTTTTTGAGAAGCTACAGTTACCAAATTTTGTGGCTGGTTTGCATTTAAGGGAAGGAATAACGTTATCAGTTTTGCGGTCAAGAACACAAAGATCATTGTGACTGAAAGAAGAACAAATGTTTCTACACAGTAACTTGAGTTCGCCATCATCTACTGTTACCAAACTTTGTGGATGGCTTTCACTTTGGGTAAGGAAGAAGTCTGTTGATTTTAGGGTCAAAAACTCAAAGTTCAAGTTCACTGTTAGGGAAAGATGAAAAATGGTTTTTGTACAGTAATATTAGTTCTGCATCACAGGCCTGGACCAAACTTTGTTGATGGTTTGGGGTGAGGGAGAAATCTGCTGATTTTAATCAAAAGATCAAAGGTGAAGGTTAATCTGACTGAAAGAAGAAAAGTGGTTTCTGCACACAAATTTCATATATCTACATTGAGGACTATTAAATGTGGGATGGTTGTATAATGTACCATTTTCAGTACTCTTGCTTATAAATCTTGTGCACTGTTTAAACTTAAGAATCCTTGTTAGCCTGAATATAGGGAAACCAATTGGTCTATGCAAATCAAATTTTGTAGATGTACATGTCACAGGATTTGATGAAAATGACTCTATACCACATCCATTTCTTGTGTTCATGACATTTACAGACTTGCCAACCCTAACAATTTAACCGTAAGTCTTACTGAAATAACCCTTAAATTACAGACTTAACCACAAATTTAAAGACCCAACGAAAAATTATCCACACAAGATAAAGAAGTCCTCCCCCAATTTCTTTCTGTGTTTCATTCCCTGAGATCTACAAAGCTGTTTGATAAATGAATGTAATTTCTGTAATCTGGCAATAAAATGTTACCGTCTATACTCGCTTATAAGTCGATGTTTATTACTTAAAATTCGATTTGTGCAGAGTAAGGGTGATCTTATAAGCGTGACATTAAATTTTTTTATAGATCTTGGGGTAATGTTGGAAACTAGAGATGTTTGCAGTACATAAAAATACTGTCAATATTCATATATTTTTACGTTTTCATGCCACTATTCCTATGCAGTAACGCATATATGGTATGCGCTGTGTTTATCCGTTTCATGACGGTATTCATTACACAATACATGTATCTACCATTATTTGGATTTTAATAATTTGAAAATATTACCAGTAAATTAAATACTACGTACCGCAAAATGAAGTGTCCGTCAATGTTTACCATGGGTGTTTACTAGTATATTGCTTCCATTTTCATGCCAGTCCGAACAACCTGTATTTGTATTAATATTCGTGTTTTGCTGTATAAAGACTGTGCTTGATGTGATGCAATAAAAGTTTTGATTTAATTTTTATTTTCCTTTTTCACAAGTCAGATTTAATTCCCAAGTGATATTTCCCAAGTTATCTGCCAGTGCACGTGGGCTGATAAGCCTTTTGGGTTGTAAAGGCACTCACTTTGTTCTCAAGTTCACAATCCTTTTGATCGAGCCACGAATCTAATACTTGTTCAGTGCCAAGTAGAGTTCTACAACTTTCTGTTCGGATAAGGTCATCATTCCACATTTGAATCAAACACGTGACCAACTGCCCCTTGCTTAATGCAGTTAGCAAACAGTGGCAACATCTGATGTGTTTATCAAAGGGAGCTGATGCAGCCAACAGCACTAAGCTAATCAGTTATTATGCTCGTCAGAAAGTAATTGATGATGCAACTTTATTGACAATCTTTTAAGAAAGAGATCATACAGATGTACTTTAATAACCAATTAGCTTAGTGTTGTTGGTTGTGTCAGCTCCATTTGATCTTGTGTGTAAGTGATTGATCTTGACAGGTGTTTGATTTGTGAAATCATCGAAACGACTGCTGTTTGTTGTAGGCATAGTTTTGTTCTTTTGTATTCTTGTGGAGGTTAATCCATGAAATTAAATACCTACAAATATGCAAACTTTGACAAGCAAAACCACGAATTTAAGTACGCACGAAAATGTCTTTTTCAACAAAACCGCAAAAATTGAGACCCATGAAAATAAATGATACTACAGTAATAGTACAAAGTACAAAAATATGATTGTTTGTGTCAAATCTGGATATTGGCTTGTCCGAGTTTTTGGTCCAGATCTGGGTTTTCATATTAGATTCAGTGGAGTTAGTCAGGGAATTCAACTAATTTTACAAGAGTACCTTGGATACTTTAATCTCCCATTTTTTTCATGCAAAACACCTGCATGATCAAGCCTTTGCTTTTACATTATTGCATTATCTAGAAATGTCCAACAAACGAAAACTTGTTGAAGGCATAAGTGACAATCGGCCTCATAAAAAGTTCAGACAATTAGCACAGAAATTTAGAAAGGAATATACAAATTCTTGTCCATGCTCGGAAAAAAAACAGGAAAGATAACTAGGGCTTTTCAAATTTGATAGAAGTCAGCTGGGCAAACTGACAGGAAAATTCAACTTGCCCTTGGGGGATTTGAGCTTGACCTAAAATATGACAACAGAATATCACAACTTAAATAAAAACAATATAGTAAAATATAATATAGGATGTCTTAAGGAAATTGCATTATATTGAACAAATATGGAACTTTCATTTTATTTTTATCTTTGTTTTGCACCTTAAAACAAAATGAAGATAATTGAAGTTATCAAAAAATATATGTAAATAGTACATGTAGATAGATATGTAGATGAGGAAAGAAAGGAAGGGTTAGTATGCAGATATAGTTAGAAAAGCAAGGACAGACATGTACATGCATAAAAATAGATACATGAATAGGTAGATAAAGGTTTTGGAAATGGCTAGATTTTTAAGAGAGAAAGATGTTTAGGTAAAAGACTTTAAACTGAAAAATTAAACAGCAAAACAGAATTGTGTTAACTTAATTAAATCATGTTGTAATATATGATAACATTATTCTTTATCTACATTTCCATTTAAAGTTAAATTGACCATACCGATTTAAGTACCAAATTCAGTAAGAAACCATGGTAAAACCGAGTCCCTTTCTGAAATATTCCAGTATCAATGAATTCACTCTATGCTTTTTTTCTGGGGAGTGTTGTGTCCACATTATCCAGTTTCACCTTGAAATCAGCAACATGTATCTAAACAATCTTTGACAAGCTGATTTTTGAGAATGGTTTGAGAATGCTTATTTTGATCCATGTAATTATTTGCCAGACAGTAATTATGTATCGGTCTCCTGTAATAATCACATAAATGATAGATGATAAACACGGCTTGAGGGTGCAAGATTTCCAGGTGGCTAATTGCTGGAGACTAGTGCCTTTCATGTCCAAACACACCTGTAAGAGAAATCTCACAAATTATATTATTAACTATTATCACCTAGTCACTTTGAAATCGGCGACATGCATCAAACAATTTTTGACAAGCCAGTTGTTCAGGTTATGTAATCTTGGCACATTCAGAGCTCACAAACTGCCCATTGGAAGGTTGGAAAATCCTGTATACGGTCAAATATTATGATTAAAATAAACTGACGAGTTAAAATATAAATATTTTTCCTATTTGTTAAAACTTCATTTAAATAGTATATTCACATTATCATGTCTGCACGAGAAAATGTGACAGACCTTGACATCGACTACAGGATGGAAATGACAGACTCTGACAATATATTGTGTGAAATAAAGGATCAATAGATGAAAGAAAGTGTATGCAGTTATATATTTGAAGAACGTGGTACATATAAATGCAAATTAAAAGTGCTGATATATATACTGTGGCTCGATTGCAGAGTATAAAACTTTAAGATCATAAAGCATTATGAACTGAACACGACCTCTCTCTCGCAGTTTTTTTGACTTGCCTGTGAGCAGGTACCTTGCAAACTTGAGCTTGCCCTAACTGAAGCTAAGCTTGTCTCTAGCATTGGGCAAGTTGATTTGTAAAGCCCTGACAACAATTACATTTGGTTACAACACAACAGATGATTGCAAAGAGCCATTGACCTCCCAGGGGTTTTGAATTGCAGTTTCTGAAACTGAACTGGAGATCATCAGGGTCTCAGTTTACTTTATATATTTATTTGTTGAACATAATGTTGCCTTCACTGCATCAGATCACAGTTATGATATTTTAAAATGCATGTTTTTCAGGTCGACAGTAGCAGTAAATGTAATTTCATTACACCTTACTGAAAATTCATCTGATTTACTGAAAAATATTGACTTCCTTACTGAGAAGGTCATGTTAGGGTTGGCATGTCTGCATTCATTTGTTCATTTAATGGGCGCAAAGAAAAGACAAACTAAAATCACAAAACATTTGTAGGTATATTATGACTATTGTCTTGCATAGGTTAAGTATCAATATTAATTAATTTTTATTAGAAAACTTCACAGAAATGTGTATTGAAAATTGGGAATACACATTTAAATCAAACAGGATTATTTAGGATAAAATAGAATGAGCATACCTCAACAATGGCTAATGTTGAAATCACCAGCTACTTGAATGAGTGATCATATATTTAGAATCAATCTACATTGAAAAATAGCATGACAAGAAAATAATATGCAATTTAAATGACTGTACACTGAGAATTACATTTTAAAGTGTAAAAAGTGTAATTCAAACATCAAATACACATGTATCAAAAAGAAATAAACTGAGTCAGACCTGCCAGGCCACAATAATAGTTGAGTATGCTGTAAAGAATAATTGCTTTGTGAAGATTTTATCTTCAATCATCAGATCAGGTGTAGTGAGAGAAAGATTCAGGCTGTCAGGTTATTGATACACATATGCTTACACTCACACAATTGTAAGTGCTGACAGTAAATCAGCTGTAGTGAGACAGAGATTAAGGCTGTCAGGTTATTTATACACATATACTTACACTCATAATTATTAGTGCTGACAGTAAATCAGCTGTAGTGAGAGAGAGAGATTCATGCTGTCAGGTTATTTATACACATATACTTACACTCATGATTATTAGTACTGACAGTAAATCAGCTGTTGTGATATAGAGATTCAGGCTGTCAGTTTGTTTTTACATATATACTTACACAATTATAAGTACTGACAATAAATAGGCTGTAGTGAGAGAGAGAGATTCAGGCTCTCAGGTTGTTTATGCACATGTACTTACACTCGCTCATTTGTAAGGATTGACAGTAAATCACAATGGTAAGTTCTGAGAGCAAATCATCTCTAGTGGGAGAGAGATTTTGGGCCGTTGGGTTATTTATACATATATACTTACACTCATACACTGAATTAGTACCACATGTTGCACATCACAAGACAAATCACAACATGTCTATTGTGCCATATAGTGACATGTGAGTCAATATAGCACTGTTTGACCCCAAAACAGACTTTAAAACAAGCCTGTAAATAGAGGGCATTTAAAAGTATGTACAAAATTAAGTCATATTATTAAAATCTGTTACATATAGCACTCATTATAATTATGTCCATGTGATCCATGTAGTATTACTGGCTTATAGTTATCCATATGATCCATGTAGTATACTGGCTTATGGTGATCCATGTGATCCATGTAGTATACTGGCTTATAGTGATCCATGTGATCCATGTAATATACTGGCTTATAGTGATCCATGTGATCCATGTAGTATACTGGCTTATAGTGATCCATGTGATCCATGTAATATACTGGCTTATAGTGATCCATATGATCCATTTAGTATACTGGCTTATAGTGATCCATGTAATATACTGGCTTATAGTGATCCATGTGATCCATGTAATATACTGGCTTATAGTGATCCATGTGATCCATGTAGTATACTGGCTTATGGTGATCCATGTGATCCATGTAGTATACTGGCTTATAGTGATCCATGTAGTATACTGGCTTATAGTGATCCATGTGATCCATGTAATATACTGGCTTATAGTGAGACAGTCTTAAAAGGAAGTAGACTTTACATATAATTTTACTTCTGTACAATAAAATAGGATCCATGTCCATTCCACCTTATAAGAGGAAATGCATTATAATGAATAGTGCTTTAGTGAGGGAGTGCTGTATAAATGTTTATATGCATATTAAAGGACCTGAGTTGATTTGTGTGACATTTAAATAACTTTTACTAATCATTAGAAGCATATATATTATACAATGCAGTTTTAGTTACAAGGTAACATGGAGAAGATATTAACATATTTCACGAACACAATAGGAAGCTGCTGTAGCTCAGTTGGTAAAGTGTCAGGCTCATAATACAAGGTTTACGGGTTCAATATCAGCCCAGGCCAGTCCAGGTCAGCTGCCTTTGGTGTTTCCCTGGGAAACACCTGGGAAACACACTTAGCTGCCATTTCATGTGCATGAGATAGCCAGTAATGTGTTAAAAGTGCCATTAAAACCAACAAACACGAAAAAGAACACAAACACAATTCTAGTTACGAGTTAACATGGAAAAAAATTCACATATTTCACAAACACAGTTCTAGATATGAGTTAACATGGAAAAGCACATATTTCACAAATACAGTTCTAGATATGAATTAACACGGAAAAGTACATATTTCACAAATACAGTTCTAGATATGAGTTAACATGGAAAAGTACATATTTCACAAACACAGTTCTAGATATGAGTTAACATGGAAAAGCACATATTTCACAAATACAGTTCTAGATATGAGTTAACATGGAAAAGCTACTAACATATTTCACAAATACAGTTCTAGATATGAGTTAACATGGAAAAGCTACTAACATATTTCACAAATACAGTTCTAGATATGAGTTAACATGGAAAAGTACATATTTCACAAACACAGTTCTAGATATGAGTTAACATGGAAAAGCACATATTTCACAAATACAGTTCTACATATGAGTTAACATGGAAAAGCACATATTTCACAAATACAGTTCTAGATATGAGTTAACATGGAAAAGCACATATTTCACTAATACAGTTCTAGATATGAATTAACATGGAAAAGCACATATTTCACTAATACAGTTCTAGATATGAATTAACATGGAAAAGCACATATTTCACAAATACAGTTCTAGATATGAATTAACATGGAAAAGCACATATTTCACAAATACAGTTCTAGATATGAGTTAACATGGAAAAGTACATATTTCACAAACACAGTTCTAGATATGAGTTAACATGGAAAAGCACATATTTCACAAATACAGTTCTAGATATGAGTTAACATGGAAAAGTACATATTTCACAAATACAGTTCTAGATATGAGTTAACATGGAAAAGCTACTAACATATTTCACAAATACAGTTCTAGATATGAGTTAACATGGAAAAGTACATATTTCACAAACACAGTTCTAGATATGAGTTAACATGGAAAAGCACATATTTCACAAATACAGTTCTAGATATGAGTTAACATGGAAAAGTACATATTTCACAAACACAGTTCTAGATATGAGTTAACATGGAAAAGCACATATTTCACAAATACAGTTCTAGATATGAGTTAACATGGAAAAGCACATATTTCACTAATACAGTTCTAGATATGAATTAACATGGAAAAGCACATATTTCACTAATACAGTTCTAGATATGAATTAACATGGAAAAGCACATATTTCACAAATACAGTTCTAGATATGAATTAACATAGAAAAGCACATATTTCACTAATACAGTTCTAGATATGAATTAACATGGAAAAGCACATATTTCACAAATACAGTTCTAGATATGAATTAACATGGAAAAGCACATATTTCACTAATACAGTTCTAGATATGAATTAACATGGAAAAGCACATATTTCACAAATACAGTTCTAGATATGAATTAACATGGAAAAGCACATATTTCACAAATACAGTTCTAGATATGAATTAACATGGAAAAGCACATATTTCACAAATACAGTTCTAGATATGAATTAACATGGAAAAGCACATATTTCACAAATACAGTTCTAGATATGAGTTAACATGGAAAAGCACATATTTCACAAATACAGTTCTAGATATGAGTTAACATGGAAAAGCACATATTTCACAAATACAGTTCTAGATATGAATTAACATGGAAAAGCACATATTTCACAAATACAGTTCTAGATATGAATTAACATGGAAAAGCACATATTTCACAAATACAGTTCTAGATATGAATTAACATGGAAAAGCACATATTTCACAAATACAGTTCTAGATATGAATTAACATCGAAAAGCACATATTTCACAAATACAGTTCTAGATATGAATTAACATGGAAAAGCACATATTTCACAAATACAGTTCTAGATATGAATTAACACGGAAAAGTACATATTTCACAAATACAGTTCTAGATATGAATTAACACGGAAAAGCACATATTTCACAAATACAGTTCTAGATATGAATTAACATGGAAAAGCACATATTTCACAAATACAGTTCTAGATATGAATTAACATGGAAAAGCACATATTTCATAAATACAGTTCTAGATATGAGTTAAGATGGAAAAGCACATATTTCACAAACACAGTTCTAAATATGAGTTAACATGGAAAAGCACATATTTCACAAATACAGTTCTAGATATGAGTTAACACGGAAAAGTACATATTTCACAAATACAGTTCTAGATATGAGTTAACATGGAAAAGCACATATTTCACAAATACAGTTCTAGATATGAGTTAACATGGAAAAGCACATATTTCACAAATACAGTTCTAGATATGAATTAACATGGAAAAGCACATATTTCACAAATACAGTTCTAGATATGAATTAACATGGAAAAGCACATATTTCACAAATACAGTTCTAGATATGAATTAACATGGAAAAGCACATATTTCACAAATACAGTTCTAGATATGAATTAACATGGAAAAGCACATATTTCACAAATACAGTTCTAGATATGAGTTAACACGGAAAGGCACATATTTCACAAATACAGTTCTTCACAAATACAGTTCTAGATATGAGTTAACACGGAAAAGCACATATTTCACAAATACAGTTCTAGATATGAGTTAACATGGAAAAGCACATATTTCACAAATACAGTTCTAGATATGAGTTAACATGGAAAAGCACATATTTCACAAATACAGTTCTAGATATGAGTTAACATGGAAAAGCACATATTTCACAAATACAGTTCTAGATATGAATTAACATGGAAAAGCACATATTTCATAAATACAGTTCTAGATATGAGTTAACATGGAAAAGCACATATTTCACAAACACAGTTCTAGATATGAGTTAACATGGAAAAGCACATATTTCACAAACACAGTTCTAGATATGAGTTAATATGGAAAAGCACATATTTCACAAATACAGTTCTAGATATGAGTTAACATGGAAAAGTACATATTTCACAAATACAGTTCTAGATATGAGTTAACACGGAAAAGTACATATTTCACAAATACAGTTCTAGATATGAGTTAACATGGAAAAACACATATTTCACAAATACAGTTCTAGATATGAATTAACATGGAAAAGCACATATTTCACAAATACAGTTCTAGATATGAATGAACATGGAAAAGCACATATTTCACAAATACAGTTCTAGATATGAATTAACATGGAAAAGCACATATTTCACAAATACAGTTCTAGATATGAATTAACACGGAAAAGCACATATTTCACAAATACAGTTCTAGATATGAGTTAACACGGAAAAGCACATATTTCACAAATACAGTTCTAGATATGAGTTAACACGGAAAAGCACATATTTCACAAATACAGTTCTAGATATGAGTTAACACGGAAAAGCACATATTTCACAAATACAGTTCTAGATATGAATTTACACGGAAAAGCACATATTTCACAAATATAGTTCTAGATATGAGTTAACACGGAAAAGCACATATTTCACTAATACAGTTCTAGATATGAGTTAACATGGAAAAGCACATATTTCACAAATACAGTTCTAGATATGAGTTAACATGGAAAAGCACATATTTCACAAATACAGTTCTAGATATGAGTTAACATGGAAAAGCACATATTTCACAAATACAGTTCTAGATATGAATTAACATGGAAAAGCACATATTTCACAAATACAGTTCTAGATATGAGTTAACATGGAAAAGTACATATTTCACAAACACAGTTCTAGATATGAGATAACATAGAAAAGCACATATTTCACAAATACAGTTCTAGATATGAATTAACATGGAAAAGTACATATTTCACAAATACAGTTCTAGATATGAGTTAACATGGAAAAGCTACTAACATATTTCACAAATACAGTTCTAGATATGAGTTAACATGGAAAAGTACATATTTCACAAACACAGTTCTAGATATGAGTTAACATGGAAAAGCACATATTTCACAAATACAGTTCTAGATATGAGTTAACATGGAAAAGTACATATTTCACAAACACAGTTCTAGATATGAGTTAACATGGAAAAGCACATATTTCACAAATACAGTTCTAGATATGAGTTAACATGGAAAAGCACATATTTCACTAATACAGTTCTAGATATGAATTAACATGGAAAAGCACATATTTCACTAATACAGTTCTAGATATGAATTAACATGGAAAAGCACATATTTCACAAATACAGTTCTAAATATGAATTAACATGGAAAAGCACATATTTCACTAATACAGTTCTAGATATGAATTAACATGGAAAAGCACATATTTCACTAATACAGTTCTAGATATGAATTAAAATGGAAAAGCACATATTTCACAAATACAGTTCTAGATATGAATTAACATGGAAAAGCACATATTTCACAAATACAGTTCTAGATATGAGTTAACATGGAAAAGCACATATTTCACAAACACAGTTCTAGATATGAGTTAACACGGAAAAGCACATATTTCACAAATACAGTTCTAGATATGAGTTAACACGGAAAAGTACATATTTCACAAATACAGTTCTAGATATGAGTTAACATGGAAAAGCACATATTTCACAAATACAGTTCTAGATATGAGTTAACATGGAAAAGCACATATTTCATAAATACAGTTCTAGATATGAATTAACATCGAAAAGCACATATTTCACAAATACAGTTCTAGATATGAATTAACATGGAAAAGCACATATTTCACAAATACAGTTCTAGATATGAATTAACATGGAAAAGCACATATTTCACAAATACAGTTCTAGATATGAATTAACATGGAAAAGCACATATTTCACAAATACAGTTCTAGATATGAGTTAACACGGAAAAGCACATATTTCACAAATACAGTTCTTCACAAATACAGTTCTAGATATGAGTTAACACGGAAAAGCACATATTTCACAAATACAGTTCTAGATATGAGTTAACATGGAAAAGCACATATTTCACAAATACAGTTCTAGATATGAGTTAACATGGAAAAGCACATATTTCACAAATACAGTTCTAGATATGAGTTAACATGGAAAAGCACATATTTCACAAATACAGTTCTAGATATGAGTTAACATGGAAAAGCACATATTTCATAAATACAGTTCTAGATATGAGTTAACATGGAAAAGCACATATTTCACAAACACAGTTCTAGATATGAGTTAACATGGAAAAGCACATATTTCACAAACACAGTTCTAGATATGAGTTAATATGGAAAAGCACATATTTCACAAATACAGTTCTAGATATGAGTTAACATGGAAAAGTACATATTTCACAAATACAGTTCTAGATACGAGTTAACACGGAAAAGTACATATTTCACAAATACAGTTCTAGATATGAGTTAACATGGAAAAGCACATATTTCACAAATACAGTTCTAGATATGAATTAACATGGAAAATCACATATTTCACAAATACAGTTCTAGATATGAATTAACATGGAAAAGCACATATTTCACAAATACAGTTCTAGATATGAATTAACATGGAAAAGCACATATTTCACAAATACAGTTCTAGATATGAATTAACACGGAAAAGCACATATTTCACAAATACAGTTCTAGATATGAGTTAACACGGAAAAGCATATATTTCACAAATACAGTTCTAGATATGAGTTAACACGGAAAAGCACATATTTCACAAATACAGTTCAAGATATGAGTTAACACGGAAAAGCACATATTTCACAAATACAGTTCTAGATATGAATTTACACGGAAAAGCACATATTTCACAAATATAGTTCTAGATATGAATTAACATGGAAAAGCACATATTTCACAAATACAGTTCTAGATATGAATTAACATCGAAAAGCACATATTTCACAAATACAGTTCTAGATATGAATTAACATCGAAAAGCACATATTTCACAAATACAGTTCTAGATATGAATTAACATGGAAAAGCACATATTTCACAAATACAGTTCTAGATATGAATTAACATGGAAAAGCACATATTTCACAAATACAGTTCTAGATATGAATTAACACGGAAAAGCACATATTTCACAAATACAGTTCTAGATATGAATTAACATGGAAAAGCACATATTTCACAAATACAGTTCTAGATATGAATTAACATGGAAAAGCACATATTTCACAAATACAGTTCTAGATATGAATTAACATGGAAAAGCACATATTTCACAAATACAGTTCTAGATATGAATTAACATCGAAAAGCACATATTTCACAAATACAGTTCTAGATATGAATTAACATGGAAAAGCACATATTTCACAAATACAGTTCTAGATATGAATTAACACGGAAAAGCACATATTTCACAAATACAGTTCTAGATATGAATTAACACGGAAAAGCACATATTTCACAAATACAGTTCTAGATATGAATTAACATGGAAAAGTACATATTTCACAAATACAGTTCTAGATATGAATTAACACGGAAAAGTACATATTTCACAAATACAGTTCTAGATATGAATTAACACGGAAAAGCACATATTTCACAAATACAGTTCTAGATATGAATTAACATGGAAAAGCACATATTTCACAAATACAGTTCTAGATATGAATTAACATGGAAAAGCACATATTTCACAAATACAGTTCTAGATATGAGTTAACATGGAAAAGCACATATTTCACAAACACAGTTCTAGATATGAGTTAACATGGAAAAGCACATATTTCACAAATACAGTTCTAGATATGAGTTAACACGGAAAAGCACATATTTCACAAATACAGTTCTAGATATGAGTTAACACGGAAAAGCACATTTTTCACAAATACAGTTCTAGTTATAAGTTAACGTGGAGATCTCTGAATATATTTCACAAACAGAGTTCTAGTTATGAGTTAACATGGAAAAGCACATATTTCACAAATACAGTTCTAGATATGAGTTAACATGGTTCTAGTTATAAGTAAACATGCAGGACTATGAATGTATTTTGCAAACACAGTTCTAGTTATGAGTTAACATGGAAAAGCTATTAACATATTTAACAAACTCAATTCTTGTTATGAGTTAAGAGGGAAGCTCGTAAATGTGAATTTTGTATCTCTATCGGCATTGCTAGTGTTTGAAAAACAAATAATTTGGAAATTATCATCGTGACCTATGCTATCCCTGTAATATGTAATAAGTTTAAATCATGAAAGAAATGGAGTGTAATATAATGTTTGATCCAACAGCAGGTATATTTGATATTTCATGAGAGCCAATGGTCAGAGTACTAATGTGTGAGTGCCAGTGGTCAGAGTACTGATGTGTGAGTGCCAATGGACAGAGAACTAATGTGTGAGTGCCAGTGGTCAGAGTACTAATGTGTGAGTGCCAGTGGCCAGAGTACTAATGTGAGAGTGCCAATGGTCAGAGTACTAATGTGTGAGTGCCATTGGCCAGAGTACTAATGTGAGAGTGCCAATGGTCAGAGTACTAATGTGTGAGTCCCAGTAGCCAGAGTACTAATGTGTGAGTGCCAATGGTCAGATTACTAATGTGTGAGTGCCAATGGTCAGAGTACTAATGTGTGATTGCCAGTGGCCAGAGTACTAATGTGTGAGTGCCAATGGTCAGAGTACTGATGTGTGAGTGCCAATGGTCAGAGTACTAATGTGTGAGTGTCAATGGTCAGAGTACTGATGTGTGAGTGCCAATGGTCAGAGTACTGATGTCTGAGTACCAATGGTTAGATTACTGATGTGTGAGTGCCAGTGGTCAGAGTACTAATGTGTGAGTGCCAGTGGCCAGAGTACTAATGTGTGAGTGCCAATGGTTAGAGTACTGATGTTTGAGTGCCAGTGGTCAGAGTACTAATGTGTGAGTGCCAATGGTCAGAGTACTGATGTGTGAGTGCCAGTGGTTAGAGTACTGATGTTTGAGTCCCATTGGTCAGAGTACTAATGTGTGAGTGCCAATGGTTAGAGTACTGATGCTTGAGTGCCAGTGGTTAGAGTACTAATGTGTTAGTGCAAATGGTTAGAGTACTGATGTGTGAGTGCCATTGGTCAGATTACTGATGTGTGAGTGCCAATAGTTAGAGTACTGATGTTTGAGTGCCAATGGTCAGATTACTAATGTGATAGTGCCAATGGTTAGAGTACTGATGTGTGAGTGCCGATGGTCAAATTACTGATGTGTGAGTGCCAATAGTTAGAGTACTGATGTTTGAGTGCCAATGGTCAGAGTACTGATGTGTGAGTGCCAATGGTCAGAGTACTGATGTGTGAGTGCCAATTGTCAGAATACTGATGTGTGAGTGCCAGTAAAGCATTTGTTCTTTGATCTTTGAATTACTAAATGTGTATTATTGCATAAATATATTATTAAATTTATTTTATGTATCATTTATGTATCATTTTTTATTGGATGAAATATCAGAAATACTTGCAATAAACTTTTGCCAATGTAAACCATATGCTTAAAAAATGATCTCCGGGCAGAACATCTGTAGCTTTACAACAGCCATCATGTAACTGATAAATGACTAAAGAATTATTTATGATTTTCTAAGTTTAATTTCTGAAATCTACTTAGTAATTTTCCAGTTAGTTGACCTTGCATTTAATTATAATAATATAAGGTTATTTTACATTGAATAATACAATATTGATTTCTATCGAACAGGTCAATTTTGTGTGGAATGCCTGTATTATATGAGATGCCATAGGCATCAAGTACAATCAGGGGTTTCCACACAAGACTAACAAGTAGAATACAAACCCATATTGTACTATTCAGTGTAAATGACCTTTTTATTATAAATCAAATATTTTTCTTGAAAATCTGTAAATGTAACATATGAAAAACTGAAAGCTAAACAGGGCCAATCCATTATTAGTGGAAGTAACATAGGTAGTGAATGTAAATCTATGTTGCAATGCTTTTGTACATTAGTAGTTATTGGTATATCAGCAACACAATCAAAACTTGTTTTGGTTGGACATATCCTGCTCTAAGGTAATTTGCCTAAAAGGTTTTTTGTCTGACAATATTCTGAGTTTGTATGCTGAGCATATTTTAATTGATACAGGTTAGCCATATTGTTCAATTTTTATTAGAACGTATAGTAGAATATTTCATTAAAATTATTATTTTTATAAGAGAAAAAGTAAAATTTTTGCTTAATATATACAGTAAAGATTGAGATTGTTTATTATATTCTTGGATACAATATTTCCTCTGTTATAACATTTGAGTTTGAATTCCCAAGCCAAATCCCTGACAAATATGTATTCCAAAGGCTTTGTTGTAACGTTCCTTTGTTACAATGTTTAATTGGTTATAGCATTTAATTTGTGTAGTCTGCCTGAGAAAATGAGCTCAGTTATAACATTTTTATCACCTGACGTGCCGAAGCCAGATAAACAATCGCAGTTGTTTAAACAACAAAGGCTCTGGGTAACAAAAGTACGATAATCACACATAATTTATGATCAGTAAATAACAAAGGTACTAGGTAACAAAGGCGTGATAATCACACCTCATTCATAATAAGTACTTTAGAATCACGGTTTGCTGATTCAATGTAATTAAAGCATTAAAGCATGAAAAGAAATTACTTGTTTTGTACCTTTTTGACTATTTCATTTAGAAATATCCTTTAACTATCATTCTTTACCTGTATGTTGACTAACTGAGTACAGCTCAAAGTAAATCTCTCGTGTTCATTCTGAATTCTGGCTTGCGGAAATGGCTGAAAATTCACCTGTCAGATAAAGAAAAAATGTCTCTTTAGACACAAAGCTACAAATAATATGAGGAATAGAAGCAGGGTGTTTGCCAACGGATATGTCTGATTTGTTTGAGTTCCTACTTTCAGATTAATAGAAAACATGACTATTGCCAATTTCTTTCCATCCAAATAAATAAAGGACTAATTTACTAGTTGTTAAGTTATTGAACAAAGACATTTTCACATGAAAGTGACTTTATGATTCACTGGCTGATACATGTACACATACATTAACACTTTCATCAGGTGGTAAAACTTACTGGTTTATCATTTTATTTCTTCATGATAACATGTATTTATACGAATGTATGTTGTTTTTTGAAAATTGTATTACCATTACATACGAGTTCTGACAGTAATCATACCAGTATAAAGTGTTTACTACATGTATATCCAACATCATCGACATGGACAAGTACATAAACATTTTGAAAAATAAACTAATTTTGATATAACATTTCTTGGTTATAATGTTCTAAAATCCCAGTCCCCTCTGAAACATTGTAAACAATCTTTATATTGTTTTCAACATCTTTTTAAACACCCAGAATACAGTTACCTCAAAGTTGGTATCAGTTATAAACTGTCATCTTTCTATACAGATCAGTGTTCAAAAAACCCGATAGCCCAACGCCTGGGGCCCCTCTAATTTCAGATCGGGCCCCTCCTATATTTTAAGTGAAAAGCCCGTCGGGCTTGTAGAACAAAGAAATATAAATTTTGCCTGAGAAAACTTCAATCTCACTAACTAAATGCAGACTTTTATTTTAATGTTGTTAAAAACCAGTACATTATAAATATTTATCCCCATGTGGGCCCCTTAGTCATTTGAAGTTCATCTACTGATCGTAATTCTATATAAAGCTGTAAACTTTGTGTACAACGCAAGGCATGTGACCTATGAATCAGGAACAGATTGCCAGGGGTTACATGTACCTATAATTAGTGCTCAGTTGGCTTCAAGGAATAAATTGAGCTGCCCCTTGCTCACGCTTCTCATTCCATTTTGAATCCTATGCCATCTTCGGTCTTCTAAAGTATTTACCTGGGCCAGTTACTATCTTGCTGACGATTATTTAATCCCTTTATACCTTACAAAATTTCAAATCAAGCCCTGTTCCGTGTGCGCAAACTTTTTTTATTTGGAAAAGTAAAGTTGTTAACGGCAAGAGCAATGTTAAAGAAATGCTATTTATAGTACAAGCACAGCCTAATACATGTCTTAAGGTGCATGTTTGTGACGCGGATCCTCGCGCAGGTAAATCTAAAAGTCGGTATATTTATACTGTAACAAGATAACCGGGTTGGATTTCGGATTCACAACAGAACACTTTTGATGGTGATACAAAATGCAATGTTTATTGATGAATGACTTGAATGGGAAAAAAGGTTATGATTAATACGTGCGTGTATAAGGTCCAAATATTGGACAAATTAACATAATTCGCACGAACCTAATAATGTAACCCAAATGTGAATACAAATAAATAAATACACAGTACAAAGACAAATGTTAATGATTCACAGTAATTTCAGACGATGAAAAGAATGATGTGTTTTACTCAAATAGTAAAATGATGTACTTTACTCATATAGTAAAAATGTATACTGGTATTTTATTCAAATAATAAAATGATGAAAACAATGGGATAGATATCACACAAAATATCTTTACAATCCCAAACCACTGGGTTTCACAAACCCCAAAATTAGCCCACGGCTAAAAAATCACATGTATGGAGTAACACAAAACACTCTGTCACTGGCACGCTAGGCTATCAGTCACACTGGTCAATCAAGCAGTCAGCATTACAGGTAGTCACAGACCACCATTCAATTCCTTGGTCAATCAAGCGATCAGCGCCCACCAATCGGTCAGCAACGCCCGATCACCTGCTACTCAAGCAACACACTGTTAATTCAGTTCTACGGCTGCTATGGTTAGCTTTACAGCTGCTATGGTCAACTTCTATGGTCAGCTATATAGCTGGGACCTCGTCGACTCTGATCAGCTGAAAATAAATCTAACACCGTGTATTATGATTGACACGGGCATATACGATAACACGTAATGACGTTATATATGGTAAGTTATACAAATTACATTATCGGCACAACATTACAAAGCAATAAACAAGTTCAGAAGTGAACCTACCCGTGTCCGATAATAATCCTATGGTACTAAACGTTTCCTAAAAATGCCACTTTATATTGCTAATATAAAGCTCTTATTAAGTCACAAACAAGAATAGGAAATATTTGCATTGTACTACGCAAGTCGAAACTACATAGAAAATATATATCAGAAATTAATAAATAATTTACATACCTCTACAGCTGAAGATGTGCAAATCCTTAAGTAGACTGCTCACTGACAAGACGTTCCATAATGTAAAGATTTAGTCTTACGGTGAGGCATTTATGCACAGACGATGCAGCTCTACATCGTCCGTACGCTTGATGCATTCGGTTTTTCCCATCGGAAGCACTTCGCACGTGTGGCATGGGGTGAACCGAACTCACTGTTTCGAAATATTGTACAATATACATAAATCACCCTTGGTTATCGTTGTTACAATGAAAAACGAAACCCGAGTACATGTATTTAATAAAAGGGATTTATATAATTGCGTGACATATACTGTATAAAACATGCACAATACCATCCGCTATTATCAGCAAAATTAAAATAAAGGCTACGAAACTACAGTAAAAAAACTTTTGGAATCATAAAAATGTAATGTAAGTAGAATATAGACTTTATCATTTCTTTGTTAATTATATGCCACACATTTCTAAATGAAACTTTTGGAATCATAAAAATGTAATGTAAGTAGAATATAGACTTTATCATTTCTTTGTTAATTATATGCCACACATTTCTAAATGAATGCAGTCTGAATAAAAATGGCATTGTAATATTTTTGTAAAAATCATAATTAAGCACATTTAAAATAGTAAATAATTTAGACAATACTATTATTATAGCAGACATAAAAATAAACAAAAACATATACACATGCATGCAGAATAAGTAATAATTAAAATAATAATTAATTATGATGTCTACATTACATGCTC
The DNA here is from genome assembly GCA_029931535.1 of Margaritifera margaritifera. Taxonomy (NCBI): domain Eukaryota; kingdom Metazoa; phylum Mollusca; class Bivalvia; order Unionida; family Margaritiferidae; genus Margaritifera; species Margaritifera margaritifera. The sequence goes on along the minus strand of JAQPZY010001662.1, from coordinate 1,809,881 downwards.
TTTTTAAATGTTACTCAAATCACTGGCATGCTAAATGCCATGTAAATATGAATTAAATATGATGGTACAGTGAAGACTGCTTTGGTTGATATAGTTGATTTAAAGGCTGCAGATGCTAGGGGCAATGTGCAATATCGTGTGAAAAATGATAGTAAAAAATAGGGCCCTTTTGGACACATGGTTTTGGAGTCAGGGCTTGTGGATTTTGAGTCAGAGCTTGTGAATTTTTTCAAGTCACCAGCCCTGGGCCTGTGTCTGAAATTTTTTTCTTTGAACACTGCAGATTTAGAGGAAAAAGGAAATTATATTTGTCAAAATTACTCCTTTATTAGATAATGCAGGGGAAGTAATTATAAAAGTAAAGAAACAACTATTCATGAATATTTGTGTTAATTCAAGGGGTATTATGATAAAATGTTTTGTCATAAGTCTCATATTTGTTAAAATTAAATTTATTGTTAATTTGAAAAAATCCATATATCATTTAGTTTATGTATTGTAGACAAGAAATATTTGAGTTGGAGTACTCTTAAGTTTAGGAGTTTCATGAAACTTGGGCCTTTTCTTGATAAGATCTTGAGAAGTCAGTAAATGCAGAAATGTGTGAGTTTATTGTGCCTTGACATTGTTCTCAATTTTTTAAACAGTGATTACAAGCATGGTCTGTCTGAATAATTTTCATATAAAATCATGAATTGAGTGGACATTTTTGGCCACCATCTTGAATTTGTTTCAGTCTGATACAGCATTCAGTGTTGATTTTTTTTTTGAGCAAGTACTTTGCAAAATACCAAATTTCTTGTATGGTCACATGGTTTCAATCTGAGAAATTGATTGGATTAAAATTTTAGATGTATCATAAATACTAATATTACACAAATCATTGAACCTTTTGTCCTTCTAGGCAGAGTGACCAAAGCCTGCTCCCTCTACCCCAGCAACATGTGGACACAGGAATGGGTTTTGAGAGAATGTGTGCTGTCCTGGCTGGTACAAAATCCAACTACAGTACTGACCTGTTCATTCCAATCTTCAGAGTCATACAGAAGGTTAACTCATTATACATATGTATTGGCTTTGTTAGAATTTTCAGTAAAGAGCTGATATTATATCAAAGTTTTTCCCCAGATGCAAGGGTTAGAGAATCATTTGAATGCCATCCTCCTGACTTTCTGCTATAATACTTTATGAAATTAAAAATAATTATTACTGTCTGTGACTGCTGGAGAATTCAGTTATTTTGGCCAGATACAGAAATCAGAAAGAAATGTGTAGCTGATAATAGGAAAAATTCAAAGCAAATTGACACCATATTTTTAAGCCAATGTTAGTGTCAAAGTGAGACATAGGAGACACTTTTCCAATACTGCCTATGGTGGAAACAGTGTGTTGAGTTTTTTTAAAAAGTTTGTCATTTGCATATATTTCCTAAACTCCTTGATGGATTTTGTTTATACTTGGCTTGAATCACAGTGAAGATAAGACAATTCATGTTGTGACATACTGGCTTGCCCCTTTGACCGTGGGATCAATGTCACAGCCATAGAAAGTTTGCATTAGTGTTTTGATGAAAGTTTTTTAATTTGTAATTTATTTTGTGATGTGCGCTTGCCCTAATTGACCTTAGGTTCAAAGTTACAGTCATAGAAAATTTGCAATAAGGTTTTGGTTCACATTTTTTCAGTTTCAATTGGTATATATTATCTTAAACCCTTGATGGATTTTCTTCACGCTTGTGATAAATCTTTATGAAACTAAGACAACTGATTCTGTGACATGCTGACTTGCCCACTAACTTTGTAATCAAGGTCACAGTTGTAGAAAATTTTGCAGTTGTGTTTTGATTAAAGTTTTTTCATTAGCATATATTTTGTAAACCTTGTGATGGGTTTTGTTCACACATGGGATGAATCATTATGAAGCTGTGACAGTTCATTTTTTGACAAGTGTTTGCCCCTTTGAGCTTGGGGTCAGTGTTACAGTTGCAGAAATTTGTGTTTAGGTTTTGGTTCAAGTCTTTTCATGTTTCAATTGCATATATTTCCTAACCCTTGTTGGATTTTCTTCATACTTGGGACAAATCTTTGTGAAGATAAGACAATTTATTCTGTGACATGATCAGTTTGCCCATTTGACCTTGGTGTGAAGGTCACAGTCATAGAAATTTTAATTAAGGTTTTGGTTATAGTATATTTATTTGTTTACATTATTTCCTAAATCCCTTGATGGATTTTCATCTCACGTGGGATGATTATTATGAAGCTAAAACAATTCATTCTTCGACTTCCTTGCTCAGAGTTTTGACCTTGGAGTCAAGGTCAAATATTTTACAGCAATGCTTTGATAATGGCTCAACATGCAGGCTATGGCTTTGTCTGAAATCATTTTCATTACAGCAGGAACCCTGAAATCATTCGATTGTGGCATATCTTTTCAATCTGTGAAGACTTATTGCGAAAACAAGAATATCATTTATGTCCAGAGTAACCTGAGATAAAAGAACAGGGATGATTGTACTGTATTAATTAGCGCTGAGTGCAGCCTCAATTTCCATTGGCAATCCCAGGATTTTATTTTGAAATATTCCAAGTAACGTTAGAGCATTTTGCTTGCAGAAATTTGTCCCTAATTCCATTTATATCTGTTACATATATTCTTGGATTGGAATCATAATTTACCTTTTGTTTAAGCTTGCCATTGCTTTCTAAGGGCATTTTTGGCATAATAATTATTTGGATTCTCCAGTGTATGCGTGTCATCTAATAATTGACAAGTGGGCAGGCAGTGTCTCCTATTTAATGATGCATAGATATTCCTTCTTTAATTATAATTTTTTTGTGTGGACTAGCTGTTTGGATAGTTGACAGTTTTGTAATGACAGATACACACATTTTGCTTCAGTTATACACATGGCCAAAGATTCATCAGCCAAAGTGTTCTTGGAGTCATATGGTTTAGTGTAAAATACAGAATGACTTTACTTATAATGAACTGAATCAGTTTTTTTATAATATTCTATTTTGTGGTTTTACTGAAAAGGGAATATAGTTTTTAATAGTGTTTAATATTCTAGTTTGTTAACTTAGGTCTGCTTGGTAAATATGCTGCACAATATTATTGTCCTTTAGAACAGAACATAACTTTAATTTGGTGTAAAACTAACTAAAGATATCATATGATTATAGAGCACTTTTATTCCAATAACACCTGTAAGTTAAGACGGAATGCTTATATTGCAGCCTAAATTTATATTATGTTAGATGAATAAGCAGATACATTTGTTGGCTGCAGATTCATTGTCTCATATTGGAGACTTGTTCTTAGATAGCTGTGTTTTTTTATTACCAAAGAACACAACAGCAACAACTACTACCACTTCTATAACAACAAAAGGCAACTTCTTTATAAAACAAGAACAAAATTATATAACTAATTTTGGTCTACACTATTCACAAGCCTGTATAATATTAATTTTTTAATCTGCTGTAAGGGACATGACCAATTACAACAAAAATTACAGAAGGGGTGAAGGATCGGAGGTTAGAAACACCAGAAGCCTGTGTTTTAAAAAATCCCCAAAGTACTCATTTCATGATTTTAAAAAATTGCCAATTCTAGGGATGGGGGCCTCAAAACTTATATTGATGTAATCATCCCTGAGGTAGCTAAACTTAATTGGAGACTGTAAAGTGACAAGAACCATAAGAAAATTTTAGCATGAGAAAAATTTTGGTTTTTTCTATTAGGGAGGAGAGCATATCTGTTATTTTGTCATTAAGTTCAGACACAGAGAAGAACATATATATGAATCATAGAATTATTGGATTTTAACCAAATTTGGTACGGAGATGGATATTGATGAGACTTTTAAAATCGTTAAAAACCTTTTGTATCATCATTTATAGGAGTTATGGTCCCTGATTGTGTGACCTACTAACTTTCATTTCTGTAGTTTAACTTTACCAGCGATTGTTGGATTTCAACCAAATTTGGCATGCAGTTTTAAGTTGACGAGACATCCAGTGAATTCAGTTTTCAGCATTGAACTAATCCATTAACAGGAGTTATGCCCCCTGACTGCCAATTCTCCTGACTTTGCATTTTACAGCATAAATTAACCAAGAATAGTAACTGTTGGATTTCAACCAAATTTGGCATGCAGCATAATGTTGATGAGACCTTGAAAGAATGTGATATCCAAAGTTCCATGACATCATTTGCAAGGTTAATGACACCTGATTTCCAGTCCTCTGACTTTAGTTACTGCAGCATAATTTGAGCAGGTTTTCTAGGATTTCAAACAAATTTGGCATGCAGCTTTATATTGATAAGAACTCAAATGATTCTGAATTCCAGTAGTTCACATCACGTTATTTACAGGAGTTATGCTCCCTGATTATCTATCCATCTGATTTGGTTTCTGAAGTATAACTTGATTACGGTTTGTTGGATTCAGCTAAATTTTAAATTTGGCATGTAACTTTATATTGATGAGAACTTGAAAGAATTTGATTTCTGGTATTGTCTATCCTCCTGACGTTGATTTCTTCAGCTTTTTTCTACCAAATATGGGTGAATTTCAGCCAGATTTGGCAAGCACCTTTACACTGATGACACCTTGAAGGATTTCGCTAAATTTATCATACACCTTGCTGGATTTCCAGTATTCCACGTAATTATTTATAGGAGCTGTGGCCCAAAATGCCCATTCTCCTAACTTTGGTTTCTCGACACAAGTTTCTGTTTAAAGTCCTGCCAAGAGAATAATAGTGAGTAGGACCCATTGTGATTCAGCTATCACAAATAGCTCTTGTGTTTTTTGTTATGCAAAAAGTTACATTTTATCAGTACTTGAATTTATATTTTGTCTGTCTTGCAAAACATAAGCAAACATACCGTATATACTTGCATATAATCCGATACCAGCTGTAAACTGCATAGACCCAGATCTGCCATCACATAATGCGCTGGCAGATCTGGGTCTATGCAGTTTGCAAGGACTAATCAGTAGAACAGATCAGGGTCTATGTTGTTTGCATTTGGACCCGGATTATATACGAGTATATATGGTAGGTGTTATCTTCTCAACAGAATTGTGTTCTGGTCAGAGGTCGGCTTTATTATGTTTTTGCATATACATTTTGTTTTAGTTCTCTTATAACTGTGGTCATCACACTTGATGTAGACCTGCCAACCATTACAAGTTTACTTTAAGTCTTACTGAAATGACCCTTAAATCATGGACTTATGGAATAATAGCATAAAATATGAAAATAGGATCACTTTGGTCAAATCTGAATATAGACTTGTGTGGGTTTTGTCTGGATTTAGGTCTGGGTTTTCAAATATTAGATTCAGTGAATTTGGTCAGGGAACCAGCTTAAATTCAGCGGGTACCTCAGACGCTTTAAAAATCTGGCCAAGTTTTTCATGCTAATTGCCTGCATGATCAAGCTTTTGCTTTCTTGTTATAGCATTATCTTGAAATGAAAACACAATAACACTAACATATGAAAATATATTTGTAGTCTCTTTAAAAGTTCAAACAGTCAGCACAGAAGTATAAATGGGAATATTCAGATTCTTGGCTATGATTGGAAATAATTCAAGAAAGGCAACGATTACATTTATTTAACATTATATGTCGATTTGAGTATTGGTCATGGCAGGAGAGATAATTGCTGCAGTCACATGAAATAAAAAAAAAAAAAAAAAACAAGATTACATTAAGTTGAGAGATCTTGCAAGAAATCTTTGACTTCCATGGAGTTTGGAACTGTAGTTTCTCAAACTGAACTAAAGGTCATTAAGGTTTCAGTGTACTTTATGAACGTTTAAGTTGAACATAATGTTGCATTTGCTGCATCACACACCTGAGCTTTTTCAAATGCATGTTTTCCAAGTGGACAATAGCAGTATATGATACTTTGTTACACCTTACTGAAAATTGGTCCAACCTATAGTAAAATATTGATTGCCACAGAGATGCTGCCAGGCCGCGGGATCGCGGGTTTCTCGCAAAAATGATAGAGAGTCACGCAACTTTTAAAAGCCAATGGGGGAAAGATCGCGCAAGTTATCTGTGCTTCCCGCGATTTCTCGTACCCAATGCGCGACTTTTTTATTTTTTGTTTTTTAATTAGGTTGATTAGATCGTCTTTTTTGACTTTTCTCCATGATCTCAATTAATCCTAAATCTATGGAGAATATTGTTTGAATACAAGCACCTTTATGATGGAGATCTGTTGGAGTATTGCAGAAACTATAGAGGTATTCCAATTGAATTGTTTCCTGGGGCAGTGTAGTAAATTGATCCATCAATCGAAATGTCTAAAGTGCGACAGTAGTATTATGTTGAAACAAAATATAACTGATTTCTTTAGAAAACTCAGCGAGATGGAAAGGACAAAACTAGGGAAGACGAAATATCTGATGGTTTGTTGCCGGCACGATGTCGTTTACTACGGTTTAGGCTGTGCAGAAATTATGATACATTGACAGAAATATCCAAGGAACAACATGAATGAATTGTGGAAAATTGTGTTTTTGATACCTGAAAACCAGTTCCCGAATCTGGTCATAATTGCAGCAGTTCTTGCCTTTACGAAAAACTGATCGTGAAAGGTGATTCAGTTCTCAAAGCAAAATTCACACTACTCGGCGAAATAGGGTAACCACAGACCTTTAAAACTCTATCACTGTAGTAAGAAAATATCAGAATATCTGAGAACAAAACAAAATAAAATCCTATACAGATATATATTTAGGATTAAGCATTTTTTTCCCCATTTTTTTGTTCTCTAAGATATTCTGACATTTTCCTACAACAGTGATAGAGTTTCAAAGGCCATTGGGCTAACATCTGAAACAATAAATAAACTGATGACTATACAGATGTGTGTGTGGTCCAGTAAATTATTTTCAGTTTGCAAAGCCATATTTGAAGGGGAGTGATAAGAAACAAAGAATAATATTTTTCAGCTGAGCAATAATTAGGTATGCAGCTACCTTATACATTTATTGTCAAAGAAGTGATACAAAATAATTAAATTCTTGTTTAAAATTAGGTGTTTCTACACCTTATAATAATGTTGTCACCCATCATCTACCATTCGGCTTAGTTTACCCTTGGCCCCCTCCCCCAATGATCCCCCTCCTCTGAAGGTAGGTGCAGGGACCTCCCCCTCTTAAGAAAATTTCTGGCAGCATCTCTGTTGCCATACTAAGAAGTTCTTGTTATCGTTGGCAGGTCTGTTGGTAGGTTACACAGGTATTTTTTAAGAGTCCTTAGGGGCCAAATATGTGTCCCAGTCAGAGCAAGAAAGATTTCAAAGTCATGTAGAATTCCCGATTTTTGCAATTTACTCCTGAAAGTTTTCTTCCCAGTTGGTCTAATTATCAAAATTATGGGCCCAGGACCCATTCATATTTACCCAAGAAAAATCGCAGGGGTACTATGAACCCCTAGAAAAAGTATTTCATAGTGACCTACATTTTAGGCTCCTGTGATTATGTAAAGTCATTGGCATTTGACTCCCTTTGTTTGACAATGTTGTGGTCTTAAACACAAATAATGACACTCTTAGGAAAAGGTCACAGTGACCGACTGTTTGTATATTACTCTGGTGACTATTTTAAGTTTTTGGATAAGGCAGATGAGACCTGGTATTTTTCAAAATTTTTGTTTAAGGATGATTAAGTATTTATTTCGAAAAAGTGGTTTTTCTCCTTTGAATACATTCTCTGATTACATTAACATTAGGGAATGTTTCCCTATCTCATGAATCCAGCAATCACAGAAGGACAAAAAATATGCATTTTCTGACTATATGCCATATAGACAAAGGGAAGAAACTCTTCCTTTCCCTTACCTCCCTTTACCACTTTTATGTGGCTACAGTTGTTTTCCAGTTTTTTGCTAAAAGTTGTACAAGATACATCATATCCAGTAGCTCTCATGGAATCTAAGCATTTCTTGTAGATTATTACACCATCTGTTGAAAAATTTTGGTATATTATTGAGTGTAAAGGTATATCCTATATGTTGCAATCATCATTTTTTAAAAATTTATTGGCATTTATGTTAACTTGCCATGGACTTTGCATTTTATTTTCTGACCTTGTCCTTCAACATGGTAGAGTTAGTACCTGTTGTTGGTTGTTTTTGCGCACACTGTTGATATTTATTCGCTTATTTAGTAATAAGTATTCTATTGTGCAGGTGAACAAATCTGGCTTTTTATTTGCCAAAATTTTGTTGTTGTTTTTGTCTTTCAGAAAATAGACCATGTTGACAAAATGCACAACATGTAACAAGTTTAAGGCAAATGAAGACACACATGTACTTAATGTTCATTTACTACATGCAGTGTTTGCAAGTTATGGTCAGAAAACATCAGCACCATAGTACTACAATGAGGACTTTAAAAAGAAAGACTGCAGTGTATTAAGTTTATATCCAAAGACATTGTCACTAGCTAGCGTAGTGGGGGACATTTTGATGGTACCTCCCTCTTCCAAAGTGATGTGTCCAGTGCCCACAGCGACTGTTACATCAGTCAGTTACAAATGAAAGAGAAAGGGTTTGCAGAATTGCCACTCACAATTTCTCAGTGGGTATTGTTGGAGTCACAGATGTGGCAACTAGTCCAAGAGGTAACACAGTTGCTGGCCTTGGGTAAATTTTTTCCATCTTGTACCTCTTATTTCGCTAATGATGAATTGGAGCTTACGGGAGACTGTCCTCCCTTTTCTTGGCTACCTAGTGGGTGTAAGTCTCTCTACATGCTTTAGCTTGGTCCTGTTGCTTGTAAGTCCAGTCACATGTGGTATTTTTTGGATGTAGGTGAGCTGTTTAGCCACCATTCCAGGCCATATAATGCTGTTCCAGCTGTTGTCCAGCCAGTTCAGCCACCTGGCAGGCCATACTTAACAATCAGTGACCGAGATTCCATCGATTCGGTGATCCATGCCATATACCAACCAGCTAAGCCTTGGTATCCAGAACTCTACAGAGAGCCAGTTAGCTGCTATGTCTGTTTCTCCATTATGGACCAACCAGAATGTTACATAACTAGCTGTCCAGACAAATAATGGGCTGTCCATCCAGCTGAGAGTCATGCTAACTGCCCAGCTAATGGCTGGTCCATCTGTCCTGCTGATAGCCGAGCCGACCAGGCCAACATGAATACAAGCATTTCATACCAGCAAGACAAATCATAGCACTTGCTGGATCACCGATGTAACCAAGATCACAAATCTTCAGAGTTTATCCCTTGGGGAGAGATCAAACAGTACATAGGGATTATGGCATAGCCTAATCCTTCCCCCCAGTGATGTTTTATTTTGATGTTGACAGAATATCTAATGAGGACAACCCCCATAGTGAGTGTGGGGTTTACCTTGATGATTTGCTGCATTTCAGTCATACAATGGAGCATACAGGATACAGCTTTAAAGTGACTGTGGAGGAAATTGGGAGAGTTCTGACGAATTCTGAGTGAACAGGCACGTCAATTGCAAGTCAGTCATGTAACATCAAGGCTTCAGTGGATTTAGAAGACAAAGATGAACAGCCATCTTTCCGTCTTCTTTCACAGTTAGTGAAGTTTAAAGAAATTGTTGACTGCCTTACTGATAAAATATGGGGCCTGGGCAATTCCAAGATTTTCTTTGTTGAATGCCAACTACAAGCGTCAATCTCTCGACGCTGGTATTGCACATATTCACCGATGTTCAGTATTGAGCAGCTGTCCTTGGATAAAAATATTGCAGCAGTCAATATGACCAACTCTCTGTTTTATAAGGTGGATGAAAATGTCTTGCATGCCATCTCCAAGTTAGTGCAAAACATGATCACTACATCATCTGTAATGCTAGATTTGGTTTTGCTAACTACTTTTTGACAGCCCGAAATGGCAGAGAGCGATCATGCATGGGAATCCATGGCCTGGATTGCCAAGGTGATTAATTGGGCTGTGTATCACATGATGGCTATTGCCCTGAGAGCATTGGCTTACCTGGATATTGTGACATGAGACATGCCTTGGCTCTGTATTTGGCACATCTTGGCATACCATTGCTGTTTGATGGAAAAATTGAGGAAGTATGGAAGCAGGCATCACAAGAACTGCTGCTTCAACTTGCCATGCCACCTGCACCTATTTCCTACAGTTCGGATCAGATGGTTCTGTGGTTCTTATGATGCAACCAGGTTTCATAGCAAAGAACAGACTGCCGTCAATGAGCAATCAAAGAATGGTCATCCATCCCCTCTCCATGGATAAGTCTAAGGAGGCAGTGACCCAGTCCATGCACTAAAACACTAAGTAAAGTGTATGGAAAAGTGCCAGGGGTAGGTGGGGTGGTGGTGCCGCAGTGCCTCTTTCTTTCTGTCAAGATGGGGAAAGAGGATATACCCACCCAAACCTTAGCATCATGGCTATAGTCAGTAATACGCTCTGTGTACTCCAAGATCTCAAGAAATCAAGTATGCCTCATGAAAATTTCAGGCCGTGAAACAAGAGCTATCTCTGCAAACCGCATGTTTGAATGGAACATGGCTGTCCAAGATATAATGAATGCAGTTGTCTGGCACCCACAGTCAACGTTCTGAAACTTCTATTGTTGCTTCCCTTTTTCTCTTGCACGGGTACTGGCATCACAGCTTAGGTGGCTGTCAAATGTGCTGTTCTTTGATTAGGAGTGCGGTTTACCCTCATACAGGGAAGAATCCCTCCAGGTTGATCATAATAGAGGTAGGATGCACAGCATTGCCTCCTACTATTACCTATTTGCCTAATGTTAATGTGATCAGGGAATGTATTCAAAGGAGAAAGCAAATTATGTAGTATGTTGTGTTTCACTGAGAATACTTACCCAGTCAATTACTATTAAGCCTTCCCACAACTCTCTGCAGTTGTGAGCATCCTTATTGAGGTATTGCTGAAGCAAAATCTGGTAAACAACTGTAGTCACCTAGATGTGGTATTAGGTGAGGTAAGGAAAATGTTTGGAAGAGTTTCTTCCCTTTGTCTATATGGAATATAGATGGGAAAGATGTATTTTTCATCTTCCCATGATTGCTTGGTTCAAGAGGTAGTGGAGTATCTTCCTAATGTTATTGGGTAAGTATTTTCTGAGAAACATAATTTACTAAAATATTTCCTTTTTACATAGGTATGGGTCTATGCAATCTAAAACCACATACATAACATAGAGAAGGATGGGATAAAGTCCACTGTCACTAATTGTCCATAAAATAATAGCTGAATGATTATTTGGAAATTTATCAGATTTGAACAGGTTGAAGATCTGAGACTTGTCTTATGAAATATGAAAAGACTGGTATTGTGATTATTAAAATTGCATAAGCATTTTCCTTTTCTTTAATTTCCAGTCTCCTTCAGAGTTCAGAGCACTGTGACACATGTAGGTTACAAGTAACAACTTATCGATTAGATCATAATGTAATCACATCATTTTGAGGTAAGTAGTAAGCAATAAATTTATAAAATTGAATATCCTTATCTGAAAGATTGATGTAATAACTTTAAATTCTGTCTTACAGGAGACGGGTGCTCCGATATATCAAGACCTGACTGGTTCTACAGACATAGGAGGTATAAATACAGCATACAGAATGGTTGCAGACCATGCCAGAATGTTCACCGTGTGTATCAGTGATGGATTGCTGCCAGGCAGGGGAGATCTGGGGTATGATAACATTCAGAAATAACTGTATCAATGACGACGACGACGATGATGATGACAAAAACGATGATGATGATGAAGATGATGCTGATGGTGATGATGATGATGATGATGCAGATGATGATGATGATGATGGCGATAATGATGATGATGATGAGAGGGTTGGGGTTGGGGAATACTTCCTCCATGGGGAAAAAGGGTGATTCTCTAAATGTTGGGCAGATTAAAAAACAAGTAGTATTCATACACCATATCAGACATGATCTTTGCCTTATCTTAAAACAAAATATGAATGTGGTTTTATTTATTATGTACCCCCTCTTTTAGTCTTTCCAAATATTGTTAAATATGCAATAGGAATGGAATCTGAAACAATTGGGTGTTATAAAAGTTCAGTTCAGTTCATCAAAGAATATTGACACTCCGAGATAAGGTTATTTAGTTCTAATCTTGGTGTGTCGTATATAAATACAGATTGAACACCCACATAGAATTCCAGATCAAGAATGTAAGATTAAATGGGTATGTAATAAATTGTATATTTGATGCAAATTCATTGACTACAAAATCTTATATTTAATCTTATTTTATGTAATCAGTAAGTAGTCTCTTTACATTCTAGATCAAAGTTGCGGTCAGTGATGCATAGATGTATTCAGCAATTCAGAGAAGTCCTCAAGGCTCCACCTGGAAGTTTGATGAAACTTGTTGATCCAGTGGTGGAATCCTTGGTAAGTCTTGTTTATGTGATGAAAGTGTGTCAATGCTTCCAATAATACACTTTTATTCCTAACCATAACTATCATAAATTTGCAAAAATTCAGCATATTCCAAGACTTGAAATAAGTTAGATATAAAAATATTTATAGACAAGCCCAGGAGTTTGTTTTTTTCTTGCATTAAAGATAGTTAAATATTGGTATATTGTTTCTTGTGGCAGCAGAAGCTGACATATTTCAAATATCTAGGTGAACATCATTCCCTTTTGGGCCTCATTTTTCTTGTGGCAGCACAAACAGATATATGTCAGTTACCCTGGTGAGCAATGTAAGGCCATCTTGGGTCCCTTATTTTTCTGTGGCAACATGGTTGTAATTGTCAGTAATGTTATAATTTTGTCTTAAGATTTTGTTTGAAATATTTCAAAGATCATGTATGTCCCTCACTGTAAATCTTCTCAGTATACTGCTGCTGTTCTTAGTACACAGGTATGGTCATGAATTACATCAAACTGTTTGAATTTTGTTTTATCTTAGGTGCTTAAACTATTTCACTTAATTCTAGTTCTTGGCTAATTAGAACAAATTATGATGTGATTTCACATCATGAAGTACTGTGGTATCATTTATTTTCATGGGTTTCAGTTTTCGTGGTTTTGTAAAAAAAAGACATTTTCGTGCGTACTTAAATTTGTGGTTTTGCATGTCAAAGTCTGCATATTTGTAGGTATTTAATTTCATTCATTAACCTCTACAAATATCCCAAATAAAGAATACAAAAGAACAAAACTCTGCTGACAACAAATGGTGGTCGCTTCTTTGGTTAAAACAATAGTGCACCTGTATGAGCACAAATCAAACACCTGTCAAGGTCAGTCACTTATGTGCAACATCAAAGGGGGCCAACACAGCCAACAACACTAAGCTAATCAGTTATTAAAGTACATGTGTATGATCTCTTCCTTAAAACATTGTCCATAAAGTTGCACCATCAATTACTTTCTGATGACTGTGGCATTAACACAGTGGCTTAAGGGTGGTAAAATTAAACTTCAATCCCCATCAGTTTGGATGATGTCATCATTCCATATGTGAACCAAACATGTGACCAGCTGCCCCTTGCTCCATGCAATTAGCAAGTATTGTCAACATTTGATGTGCTCAGAGTCCATGAATGTTTGAAGATGCTAACTAAATTGAAAAACAATGAAATCACTCATTTGTTTTAGGCTGCCTCATGTACAAGCAACTTCAACAACACTTTACTTAAAATTTTATCATTCAAGCCAATTCATGCTGAATGGATAATTGTGGCTCACGCATAAATGTATGAAAGATTGGACAATATTATCCTTGGCTTTGAGTATGCTGGACTTGTTTAATTTCAACAATATCAGGATTTTTTTACCTCAAAAACATTTATGTGTACCAGCAAACTTGATCGGCATGATGTTGATTCAGTGGTTTTTGTCCTAAAATCAGTGAAGTGTGTGGTTTAATACTCTGGAGTAATTAGTGTATATAGATAGTATTTCATTAGTAATTGTGCTTCAAGCAATAGTTCTAGTATTTTATATTCTAGTTGTTCATTGGGATTAAGCATGCGTGGATAAAATGAGACATGCTTTCACAAGTAGTGGAAGTTACAGCTACCAGATACTGTATTAAAATAAAACAAACACATATAAAAGCTAATGTTTTATTACCAGATTACAGAATTGACGTAGATTTTTCAAATAGCTTTGTTGATCTCTAGGAATGAAATAAGCATGTGTATTGACTACCCATTCATTTGTAATACAAATAGTAAACCTTTTGATGCTGACCTGTAACAACATGCAATGTCTCTAAAGTCATAAATATGGATAGTTTACCTTAGGATAAAGATATTTATTCTTTATTTAAACTATGCTGGTAAGAAGGGACTCAAAAACCTTCAGGTACAGTCAAACCTGTCTTAAGCAGCCATCCATGGGAAAAGGCTAAACTGAATGCAGGTTCATCTTTCAGCCTTGGTTCTTGAACAATACTATGCATGGAATGCTATTATTATTATTATTATTATTATTATTATTATTATTATTACATGTAATATTATTATTATTCTTTCAGGCAGTGGCATAATGGTCTATTAATAGAATTCACCATATAAATGTCTCATTCATAAATTCTGTTGGAAAAGGGTTTCATTCGTTGATTTCTTCAAGCTTTCTCTTTCTCTGTTTTTCTTGTAGTATGTTTTTATCATAGCATTCCTTGGCATTTTTAAACCAACAGAATATCTTATATGAAATTTTGACAGTGGAATTGGACCATTATCTGTTCTTGGTTTAAAAAGAGTGACATATTGATTAAATGCCTCTTAACATTTTCATTTCAAACATTGATGGATATTTAATGACAATGTGCATTCTGAATATTTGTTTATTTCTGTAGACCACAGTGCAGACTTTTCCAAACGTTTACAATGCTTTAGCTGCTTTCTGTTAGTCATGAGTGCTATCACTCTTTCCATACAACGGAAGGGGAGGGGCTATAAGAATTATAATTTTACCCAAGTTTTAACTTCAAGAATGAATTTCTAAGCAATATTGTTTTATTCAAATTTTTTAAAATAGTAGTGAAGAGGTTAGCCAGTTTAAAGTTACAATGATAGATTGACTTGAGTACAGTGAATATAAGCAAAATAAAGTATATTTACAATGACAGATTGACTTGAGTACAGTGAATATAAGCAAAATAAAGCATATTTACAATGACAGATTGACTTGAGTACAGTGAATATAAGCAAAATAAAGTATATTTACAATGACAGATTGACTTGAGTACAGTGAACGTAAGCAAAATAAAGTATATTTACAATGACGTTGACTTGAGTACAGTGAATATAAGCAAAATAAAGTATATTTATACTGACCTCTTGAAGCAGTAAGAAAGCACTGTTTGGTTAGGAATCACCCTGTCCATTGACTGCAGAAAGCAGGTGACCATTTATTACATGACTTTTACAGAGGTAATTTCATTGGGGGGGGGGGGGAGGGAACGAAATGGTCATTGAGACCAGGGAACTGCTATTTAAAGTTGAATGTTAGGGCATGTTGACTGTAAAATATTTATATAAATTATTGAGGGTAACTTGTATTGCTAAAAATCAGCTGTATAATTGTTTTCCATGTGCAGTCTGGTCCTGATTGATATTGCAACCATATGTAGAATTAAAGTTTTTAGTTGACAGCAATTGTTGTTTCAAGCTGTAAACCGTCTCTCTTTAAAGCTGTTATTTATTTATATGTAATTACTTAAGCAACTTTTTTTTTACAGTTCACCATACAAACCTGTTTCATGTGCCTTTTAATTTGTCCATAAATTTATAATAAATTTGTTATGGTTTATCAGTCAGGGCTTTTATATATATTTTTTATATACTTTCTTGGAAATACTATATATGGTATTACAGCCACTAAATGTTGTATATTTCTGGCTTGTATTTTTTTTATTTTAAATAGTAGTGTTGGTCATTTGTCAGTAAAGTGATTGTGCTTATTTTGTAGGGAGAGTCATTTCCAGAGCTTTCAAAGAATTTTCAAAAGGTTGGTATATCTTAAAGTTATTCACATACTTGTCCTAACTTTCAGTTCATTTTTGTCACTATTCCATCTAGCTGAATACAGCAAAGATAATCCTTGTTTGATGTATTTCAGTATCACTTAAGTTAAAATTCTTCCAGTAAAAAATTCAATAAATATTATGAGTAACACAGGGTTTCCATGATACACACCCCAAATTATGACCAAGATTTTCACGTCTTCATCTTTTTCTGACAGTTAAAAAAATAACGATTTGAATATCAGCTTGATGCGCTTGAAATGGTGAATGATGAGAAGATAAATATTTTGAATGGCACTTAAAGTAAAAGAAATGAAAATACCATAGCAAAAAAGCACAAGAAAAAAATATCAAAAAACTCTTTTGTCCAGATATAGGCTATTGTCAATCAAGATTTAAAAGAAATGAAATAAATAGGCACATATTATCTGTTGCTTAAGTGAAGGTGTACAAAAAAACAGAAACAGGAAGAACCCATCACCTACTCACCTCACCTGCCTAAAAAACAACAAAAAAAACCCCCAGAATATGATTTCACTTGTTTAAATGTGGACACAGATATTTTCTACTTTTAAAGTGAAGGTTTAAAATAAAAGGAGAAAGTGAGAAAATAATAATAAATATAATTTCTGCAGTAACCAGTCACTTTTCTAATTTATTATTGCAAAATACAAAGTTTAAAAATCACCTCTATAATCAAATATGTGTCTGTAGAGGAAACAAAGAGAAGAAAAGTTGAAATGGGTATAACAAAAGTTAATGTATTTTATACAAGCTTTTTAGGTTATAATCAAATGCTCTATTCATGCGACAATTAAAATTTTGTTTATTTACTTAATTAAGTTATCTTACACTGCTTGATACAGAGATTTTACTCATTCCCCTAAAAGACGGTAGCAATAAATTGTCCTATAACTGTTTGATAAAGAGATTTTATTCCTCCCTCTAATACTAAGACAGTGAAATTTCAGCTAAAATGTTAAATTTTATTATATAAACTCGAATTAAACAATTTACACTCATAATGTGAAAGAGCTACAGACATCTAAATGGTACAATGGTCAAAAACAGTATAATCATGTCATAAACATCATAGTAAAAGTGAACATTTACCAATTGCCAAAGCTGACTATGCCCACCCATTATTTTAGAAAATGTTCCTTGACTTTATGGTTGCTTTGAAATATAGTTGTGGCAGATTAAAAACCACAGCCATAATAGAAAGATGCTAGCTAATAAAATAAAAAAAACTCCCTTACTGAAAAAATTAACAGGGGTACATTTTCAGTCGGCACAGATGCCAATAATTATGGAAGTAGTTCCCAGCTTTATCCTGTGGTGATACATTGTTATGACAGTGGGTTAGCAAAGGTGACTTTGTTACTGTCAGTGCCAGGGAGTTAAGCAGATTCTTCAATCATTTAGATACTGTAATAAGTACGAGGAGAATTCCATGGGAGAATTGTCTCTCATTTGTGTGTGATTATGCATCAAGCATGATTGGCAAAAATAAGGGTTTGGCTGCATATATTTTAAGAACAAAATCCAGGTCTCCATGTTCAGTGCTGTCCCTCAACTTCACTTAGCTGCGAAAGAATTACACTGTCATGTACTAGAATGTTTAATTGATTGTTACCTCTACCTTGACAAGAGATCAAAGAGACAACATGTACTTCAAAATTTCAGCAAAAGTATGGGCTCAGGGTGGAAAAAGTAACAAAATATATTGCTACCAGATAACATTCTTTAGAGGAGTGTATCAAAAAACTACTTGAAATCTGGGAGTCATTGAAATATTATTTTATGTCACAGAAGGAAACAAAAGCCAAACAAGAAAATGAAAAGAAAAACAAGTTGCAAGCACCACTAAAGCATCTGAAAAGATAAACCCTGCTTCAGCTAGATGAGAACTTAGTTTCAAGTCAGGAACCTCCAAAGATTCATGCAAATCCACTGCTGGAAGCACTTAAACTTCAGCAAAGACTTCCACACAGGAAGTATCAGAGAAATGAAAGCTGACAAAAGATAGTAGGATTCACAGACTCAAAAGGTAGATAATAAATAATCTGTCAACAAAACTGTACTTGCCTTTCTTGACAAATACGTTGCCAGTCTTTATAAAGGCTAACTTGGTGTGCCACAGGAGGAACCATCTATCGATAAAGGCAAGAAAATATTAGATGGACTTTTGACTGACCTGTATGTCAAATTTGTTCACCTTAAAACTGGTGCAAAATCTTTCAGTGGATTTTTTGGTTGATTATGAGAGGAAGAAGAATCAAAGAGACAGGGTTGAACTAGTGTTTGGACCTCAAGCAAAGCAGTACATTAAGAAAGACAGTGAAACATTCAATCTCAAACCTGAGGCTTCGACAGAATTCTACAATGATGTGAGGAGTTTCTGCATCAGTGCCAGGAGGTAAATTCTTAAAACTTTTCTCCTGGACAGTGAATTGCTTGAAAATACCAAAGTAGTTTATATATCTCAGAGAAAGGGCTGCATGGTATGATGATGATGATGATGATGATGACGATGACGCTGATGATGATGATGAGAGGGTGGGGTTGGGGTTGCATCAGCAGAGTATTTTGTAACAAGATTTCCTGTGCTGATGATATTAATTTCTCCTGAACTTCAGAGAATATCAGGTGGACAACCATACAGAAGAAGTACTGAAGGAAGGATAAGTTGATAGAGTTTGGCATCTCGTTTCAGAGCTTATAACAGCAGAGGGGTGTCCCAAATATAAATTGCTTCTTCTAATCATGATATCGGTGTGTGTGATACCCCACATCAATGCAGACAGTATATGCATTTTTAGCATGGGGCAATAAGAACAAAACAGACTTTAGATACATTTGTAAAATGGTCTGTCTTCCTTGCATGAATGCTGAAGAGAAGTTATACTATGAAGAAGTGGACTGCAACATGTTAAAGGCAGCAAAGAGTTGTATGTACCAAAGCTTTTATCAGCAAGGTAATACTTGAAATAAACTTGTGGATTAGAATTTAAAATATTCCTACTGTATATACTCATGTATAAGCCGATACCAACTACAAACTGCATAGACCCAGATCTGCCATTGCATAATGCACCAGCAGATCTGGGTCTATGCAGTTTGTAAGGACTAATCAGTAGAACAAACAACATAGACCCTGATCTGCCAGCACATTATGCGATGGCAGATCAGGGTCTATGTTTACTTGTTTGCATTCGGACCCGGCTTATACACGAGTATGTACAGTATTTGTTTGTCCATATTCCAATTTTTTGACCATCTTGAAAATCTTATAACTACACTTCCAGAATGGATGGTTGTCTCGCCGTAAATGGCCGAATGGCCGCACACGTTGTTAATCCAACGAACGAACGAACGATGGATGGTTGTATTGACATGGGGTTTTTACTAAAATACTTCCTACGATGTCCTAGTTTGTCCTGAATAAAAATAGTGCCCCTCAGACATCTAGTATGGCCACGATGGTGAACAGCTTAAAAATCATGTTATCGCTACTCTTCCAGAGTGGCTGGTCATATCTACATGGGGCTTTCACTAAAAACCATATTGTAATGTCAAGTTGGTCCTAAATGAAACTGGTACTTAGCTGACATCCATTATAGCCACCACATATAGCATCCTGTGTGAAAGCTTAAAAATATCTTGGTTAAAGTAACTCCTTGACCCACTTAATTTTGCCGCATGGAAATCGATTCTTTTTGATAAGCTATATGAGATAGGTGGAACAGATATACTAAGCTATTCCATGTATGGACTTCAGCACATAGCAAATCAATTTAATCCTTTTTGGAAAGATGTCATTTTAGCATGGTCTTCTCTGGTGTCGTGCGACCCTACAACTTACGATAATATTTCTGTTCAAGCCCCGTGGTTCAATGAAAAAATTAAAGTTGATAATAAAATCATCTTCTACAAAAAATGGCATGAACATGAATCATGTTTCTACATGAAATAATGTACAAATATGGTGATTTATTTTATATTCCATGATTTTAAAGAAAAGTATGCTTTTTTTAATACAAATTTTGTTTAATATTATGGAATTTTAGATGCTATCCCCCAGAGATGGAAATGTGTCTTTAAAGAATATGGAAAACCTATATTACTTGAAAATAAAATATTATCTCTATTGACACAGTGTTAAAAAAACATGTAAACCATTCTGTAAGGATTTTTGAAAGGGACCATAACTAAACCGACTAAATCACAACATAAATGAGAATCTGTTTTAAATTGTAATTTCCAAAACTGGGTGATATATATATATATTTGGCTGAAAACTGTTACATATGATGCTAAATTACAGACTTTTCAATACAAAATTGTCCATTATTCTTTAGCAACCAAGAAATTCCTTTTGAAATGTAGAAGGGCTTCATCAGATTCTTGCAGTTTTTGTAAAGCAAATTCAGATTCAATTATACATCTTCTGTGGCAGTGTCAACATGTACAGGTAATTAGGAGAGGAATAGTAAATATTATACAAATAAAATATAGCATCCAAATCAAAGCTGAGGAAGTCATACTCAGTTTTGTGGATTCAAAATATGCAATAGAATTGAATAATATTTGCTTAATAGATTAGCAATATATATATATTTCTAAATTCAAAAATTGTATTCCTTCATTAGCTGGTGCCATATCACTCCTTAAAATTGCCTATGGTATTGAATGAAGTTCACATCACTACCTGTCTCCCTTTAAATATGAAACATTCATGAAATAATGGAATATTTTAGAATGCCCACTGAATCTTGTATGACAGTGTATATATGTATTTGTGTGAATACCTTAACCTACAGGATGTAAATGTCAGATTGTTATTATCAATGATGTTTAAAATATTGTATTCCTGAGCATATAATAATAACAAAATTATAGCCATCACAGCATCCATGTTTAAAATGTTGTTAACGCTGCTCCTCCTGAAAGGATGGTCATATTACCTTGAAGTTATCACTAAAAGACTTATTATGATGTCTAGTTAGGCCCAAATGAAAATCTGATCTTACATCCAATATGGATGCCACACTGGCCATCTTGACAATCTTGTTATCCGTTCTCCTTCTGAATCAGTTGGCATATTGACATGGGGTTTTCGCTGAAAGACTTTTTATGGCATTTAGTTGGTCTGAAAGGAAAATAGTGCCAACATGGCTGTCATGGTGGCCATTTTCAAATCTTATTAATCCTGAGCGGATCGTCATATCAACATGGGATTAGGGTATGTTGGAGTGTCTCAAGAATATCAGAGGTGGTTTCAGTACTCAGCTGTTGAAAAGAATAAAAGGACCGAAGATATGGACTTATCTTAGATTCCAGGAAATTTATTTGCCAGTAGATCATCGGTCCCTTCAAAAGATTCTTGTTTTAAAATGAAGCTTCATTCATTTACTATAAATCGTATTTAGTTTGAACAGCTTGTTATATTCTTTCAGATCAAAGATGCTGTTCAGTGTACGGAGGATAGATACATGCAAAGTTTAGAGGAAGGAAGGAAAGCTCTAGATAAAATGTTCAAGAAGAAAGGAGATTTGACATATCTTACAGGTATTTTCTAACAAAATAAACAGATTCCTTACACTGACATACCATTTTTTAACCGTTTCAAGTCTTGACATTGTAGTTGTATATGTAGAATTTTTATTTGAATAAAATAAGAAAAGAATTTTACTTTCCTGATGAATATGTTACATCTGTAATTTTACATTTAATGCAGCTGTGGTTGTTATGTTATCATAAATTTAATGCATATTATTCATTTGCTATTTTATTAAAGCACATTTCTAGTAAGACAATTAAAGCAGTAGTTATCTCCCTTAAACACTTGGAATTCCTGACTTTGGTGAAAATGCATTTCCATTTTGTTCCATATGATAGGAAACAATGAAAGGAAGCAATAATTGCAAAATGAGAATGCATTTCTGAGGCATTAAACAAAAAGCAATGAGATTATAGCTGAAATGCAAATGTTAATGGAGTGCAAATGGAAAGAAATGAAATCCAAATGCATTTCAGATGGAAAATAAAATGCAAATGAAATGCTTGCAAAATGCAGGTTTGGTAAAATTACCCGAACCAGGGTCTGTACATGACTTGATGTACAAATGTGCTTGCCATAGCATTAGGGAAGAGTTTTGAGCCAAAGGCTTTGAAGTGCATCTTGAGTGCTCAGCAACTGTTTGAGCACAGAAAAGCATACATTATTGTTATTCTTACATGATCAGTCACTATGTACATAAATTACATTATGCCAAATACCATTAATAAGGAGTTTCTTGAACACAAAAGTCCTGTACTCACACATCACATTTGGTTCTGGTATTTGAGTATGGCTGATGAAATAAACAAACTAAAATTGAACATGTCAAAACAGGGATATGTTTTAGCACTAGTTACCAGAAATATGATTCAGTTTGTTTTGTTTTCAAATTAATGCTTCTAATATTTTTATGATGCTTCTAGTGCTTTTATGATCCAGATATCTTTATTATCATCTCCCTGACCTAACACAGGGTACATTGTTTTTCTTCCACCCACCAACCCTCACCCCATTTGACCTCAGGATTTTGCTTTAAAAAATGCTGGCAAGTTTCGAGTATGCACTTGTTTGAAATGTGTGCTGCTTTTTGTTTTACAGGAAACTTACATTACACTAATGTTGCAGGAATGTTATGAGTATTTAACAATGAAAACTGCATTAAATGTATCTGGTTTTGAACATAATGACATAAGTGGTGGAGATGATGATGATGACAGTATTGATTACATTATTATTCATGCTATACATGAAAAAAGTATTCAAATAAATGAATGCCTAAATAATGTTTGCAATATTTAAATGTTATTGTCATGCTTCAGTCAAATCTTTCTTGTAGAAACAAAACAGAATATCTAGAGTTCTTTACTGGTTTTTCATATACTTCTGACTTGATACAGTTATGGTAGATGTAATTTTTCATTTCATAAAGCTGAGGCTATGATAGATCTGCGACAAGGTAAATATGGAAATTTAACGATGTCTGAGGATGTCATTCAGCAGATAGCAGGGGAGAGAAATTTGCAATTGAATTGGGAAGGATATTATTTCCTGCTGAATTCACAAGTTGTCTCCCTTGACCCACAAGAACAGGAGGAGACAACCAAGGTGACTCTATCACAGGAAGTGTTACAGGAGCTTAGTAGGCAAGGGATTTCATACACTGATGACAGCCTGAAGTACAAGTACACAAGAAACAGCTCTGGATATGGTAAAAAATATATATCAAAATTATATCACACTTTTATGTAATTTTGTTCGGGCAGACTTTCACATACCGTATATACTCGCTTATAAGTCAACATTTTTTACTTTGAATTCAACTCATGCAGAGTAGGGGTCATCTTATAAGCGCGACATTACAAAAATAAAAAAATCTTGGGGTAATGTTGGAAACTCTAGATGTTTGCAGTACATAAAAATACTGTCAATTCATATATTTTTACGTTTTCATGCCACTATTCCTATGCAGCAATGCATATATGGTATGCACTGTGTTTATCCGTTTCATGACGGTCTTATAAGCGCGACATACAAATATTTTTTAAATCAGACCCTAATCCCTCAGCTTATAAAGGCAAACATGCTTTGTTTTTCCAAGTTCACAATCTTTTGATCGAGATACTAATTTGACAATAACGACCTTAATCCCTTAGCTGGTAAAAGCAGCACTGCTTTGTTTTCACCAGTGGACAATCCTTTGATCACGCCGCGCATTTGATACTTGTTCAATGTCATGTTGAGTCCCTTTGATCATACCGCACAACTGATACCTGCTCAGTTGCGGCGACCCTTTAATGAGATATCAAAGACTGTATAATCAAATGCTCTCACAGAGTCTCTACATAAATAATGGTCCAAGTTTATGAATTGTTAGTGTTCTGTCAGTTACTGTGTACTTTGTCACTTAGATATCATACATCGTGAATAGCTAAACTTAGGTAATTTCACCAATATGGGGAAAAGACAACGTAATGCGTACGATGGAGCATTTAAGCTAAAAGTTATAGACTTTGCAGAGAAAAATAACAATTGCGCCGCAGAACGTGAATTTGGTGTGTCGGAGAAACAGGTGCGTGACTGGCGCAAGAAAAAGTCAGTTATAGGTGATAGTGCCAGGCATCTGAAGAAAATTAGAGTAATGGAATGCCCATATGCAAACTGGGAGTTTAGTTTCAACGAGTGGGTTCTAGAGCAGCGTCAAAATGGGCATGCAGTCACTAGAAACGCGATTAGACTCAGAGTCGGAAGAAGAATCGTAGTCGGACGAGGAATCGGAGTCGGACGAGGAATTGGAGTCAGACGATGATTACGATGACGGGATGACATTGGAGGTATTTAGAACTTTATTTGGTAAATCTGATGATGAGGGTGAATTCTCTTGCTTTGAACCAGAGGACATTAGACAGTGACATTTATAGGATACCAATTTTATATCTGTATGTGACCTATAATCCAATTCATGGATTTATCATATAAATGGATTAAAAATGTTAAGTTATATGGATTTCATTACACGAAGATGGACAAAATGTAAGTTGTAAATTTATTTGTACATATTCAACTCAATAATACAATTGTATTTATTCTACATTGGTTTTTGTTTTTATTTGTCCTATCTATCTATATGTCTATCTATCTATCCAGTTTGGCTCGTTTATTTTTCCTAAGTGCAGCTCTGACTCAGTGATGACATGTCACCCCTTGCAGACAGATTTAATTTGCAAAAAACACCTCGACTTATAGGAGGGTCATAGCTGAATTGACTTTTTGCAGCCATGAAAAGGGGGGGTCGACTTATAGTCGAGTCGACCTATAATCGAGTATATACGGTACTTTGAGGGAGCCATGCCATGTGTAGTTCTGAAGAAAAGTGTATGTCATTGACTGTTGTGGTTTGAAGGCATGTCACTGCATCCATCATGTGCCATGTGTCGTCTGTCCATCCATAAACAGTTGCTTGTTACCACTCTGGATGCCATATTTCTGAGCTAATTTTGATCTGACTTGGAATATATGCTTATATATTTCAAGATGCTTATATCTTCAACATCTCAGATGAGTTTGATATGGAGTGAGATCAATGCATATTAATGGGTGATCTTGCCTCTGATTGGCTGAGCTTGTTACCATTCTGGATGCCATATTTCTGATCCATTTTTGCCTAAACTTGTAATATATGCTTATTTCTTCTTCAGATTTGTTACCTAATCATAATACATTAGGAGTACACCCACTACCTTGCAAATACAGCCCTTCCAAGCTTGTGTTTAGCAACAAAAATGCTAAAAGTTGTTGTGGTCATCAGACAAGAGATATTACCCCTTGGGTAGAGGTACTGGTACCAAATAAGATCTTACTCCAGTTATACATAACTTTAGTAAAATCTAAACTTGACGATGTCTTTATTGTGTACAGATCAGCATTTAGAACTGTCCCATTAGAAAGACTCGATACTGAGGCAAATGAACCATCACTTTACATCAGATGATTGAAATTACCTCTTCATTATACTTCAAACTAATCTCTAATCCATCAAATCTGACATACAATGCCATCTTTAGGCTCAAAAATACAAAACCTTTCCACACTGAAAGTCTTATAAAATCTTAAATTTGACAGCCCATTAATATCTCAGATCTTACAGAAAATATGATTTGCTTATAAAATCTGGAAAAATTACTCTTTACTGTTGGCTGCCAAGACATGTTGGTATTAAGGGTAATGAAAGGGGCAGATAAAGCAGTCAAAGCTGCCATGCATTCATATTGTTCCATAAAACCATATACATGCACACATTCATACTGTGTCATACAACCATATACATGCATACATTCATATTGTGCCATAAAACCATATACATGCACACATTCATACTGTGTCATACAACCATATACATGCATACATTCATATTGTGCCATAAAACCATATACATGCACACATTCATACTGTGTCATACAACCATATACATGCACACATTCATACTGTGCCCTAAAACCATATGCATGCACACATTCATACTGTGCCCTAAAACCATATACATGCATACATTCATGCTGTGCCCTACAACCATATACATGCATACATTCATACTGTGCCCTACAACTATATACATGCATACATTCATACTGTGCCCTAATGGGTGTATTCTACACATGAGTAAATATAGTAAATATTATAGCTAACATTGATACAAAACTGAACAAGGCTGAATGTGACTAATGGTTTATTTGGTATCATATTTTAAACAATCAAGATTATTGAGCTTGGAAAGAAAATACGTTAAAAATTGAAATATTTCATTAGAGTTTGGTTCCTACCCACCCTGCCAGACAGTGTTCCTTGTGTCGGAGGAGGGCCAACCTGTGGAGACTGTGGCATCAGGAGCCACATGTGGTGTAATTCTGGACAGGACACCGTTCTACGCTGAGGGAGGAGGCCAGGTCCCTGATACAGGCTTTATCACCAGTGAGGTAGGCATTCATAACAGAAACATGTCACTTGAGATACGCTTTCTAGTGAGTCAGACATTGAGCTGGGATGGCATAGTAGTAATAAGTTTTTGCTTAAATAGTTTTGAAGGAGTGGTGGTAGATGTGTACAGACATTAAATTATGTGATTTAAAAACAATCACTAATTAAAAGTGGTCTCAAACTAACATATTAAATAAACAATAACAAAAAATGTAATGAATTGTTCAGATTTAACAATTGGAAATGGCTGATTTTGTATTTTTTTAAATATTGATTTAAAGAAACTATATTTAGACATGGATCAGCCATTATAGATATGCACATTGTCGGTCATTGTTTAGACACAGAAAGATTATTACTTGCCTGTCAAGAATGCATATGATATTAACAAAATGCAAGTCACAATTTGTATTATGTATTTTAGATTAAAATATAAAGAACACAAAATAGAACCTTCTTAAACAAATTGAATCCATGGAATGGCAATTAATCAGAATTTATATTTCTTGAATTTCATTTCTCTTGCAACTTTATATCTTTGCTGCAGTATGAACTCACACAGACCCTAATTTTTTAGCTGAATAAAATGATACCTTTTGACTGCATTATTCTGAATTTATTGTTTTTGCCAGGTCAACAGTTTCTCATTGCTTTTGTCACAAGTACCTAAGTACAGAACTTATTTTCCTGCAACCATAGTTCACCTGCTGTATTCAGAGTTCATCTATATGTGAATGGATCTGCAAGTACTGGTTACTTGTACAGTCCACTATGAGAATGGATCTGCAAGTACTGTACAGTCCATTATGAGAATGGATCTGGAAGTACTAGTTTCTTGTACAGTTCACTATGAGAATGAATCTGCAAGTACTAGTTTCTTGTACAGTTCACTATGAGAATGGATCTGCAAGTACTGGTTACTTGTACAGTCTACTATGAGAATGGATCTGCAAGTACTAGTTTCTTGTACAGTTTACTATGAGAATGAATCTGCAAGTACTAGTTTATTGTACAGTTTACTATGAGAATGGATCTGCAAGTATTGGTTACTTGTACAGTCTACTATGAGAATGGATCTGCAAGTACTAATTTCTTGTACAGTTGACTATGAGAATGAATCTGCGAGTTACTTGTACAGTTCATTACATTAATAAATGTGTATTCCTTGTTAAATGCTTCAGGACTTCTCAGAGTTGAAGTTTGTTAACAGTGATATCCTTACTGTCTAGGTTGGTCATAATACAATGATGTGTATTTGATATGCTTCAGCTATGTCATTTGAGTACCATTTCTGACCTTACATGCTGGACATATGAATTGGAAGCAGGATTGTGTGTGGAATATTATTAACCAAGTGATGCCATTACATTTTGTTCCCCCAGTCTCCCAACTTTTAATCAGTAAATAAATTTTAGAGTTTCTAAAGAGAATCACTAACAATATTATTTTTTTTTTAGAGCACTTATGCAAACAGTGGAAATCATATATAAACATTAATATGTGCTTGGAATTTTATGTGTTAATTGCCTTCTTTTCAGGTGAAATTGCATTGGAAAGCAGTAAATAGGACAGAACGAAGTCTAAGATTTTAATTTATATTGAAGATAAATAGTAACTTTGAAGTTATTGGCATTGTGGCAGAGTTATTTAGGGGTAGCAGAGGTATGAAAGAATAGTGGCAACTGGGCTTCCAAGATCAAAGTGCAGCGTACCTGCCATGCCATATCATCCTAGAAATAACTCTTATTATTGGACTTGCTTTGCACCTTTGTGGTCCCATGTTTGATCCCATGTTCCTGTATATGCATGATTATTGCTCACTCATCCAACTATTGGATGCCTTAACACATTGGCATAAAGGGTAATGAATGGCATATAAAGCAGCCAGAGCTGCTCTGGAGTTGCCCTGCATCCAATGGAAGATTCCATATACTGACTGCAAATATTGCATAAATCAGCATGTTCACCATACCTGGCAAAATATGTAGAATGAAAACTCCACAAACAAACTTAAGAACATCAAACCCATTATTGGTAAGTGGTGTCCCTGTATTGAACAAATTGGAGAGATGAGATGGTATTGTGCCAATCATGCATTGGACACACATACCAGTCTTGTGCATACCTCCTGAAGGATGAACCTCAACCAAAATGTGTACCCTGTCAGTGTCCACTGACAGTGGAGCACATTCTTGTTTTGTGTGTCGATTTCCACCTTGTGCGACAGAACTATTTTGATGTGAACTGGTTGAAGATTCTATATGAGGATGTACAACCCAAGAAAATCTTGGACGTTTTAAGGGAATGCAGTTTATACCACAAATTTTAATCATGTTTCAAGGATTTTACATGTGTTGCCATTTATTTATATATATTGTACAGAATTTAAACATCTTTATGTTTTACATTTTCTCTTCTTGTACTGAATTTTACATTTTTTGGATGGGTTTAACTTCTTACATTTTTGGGCAGTTCATATTTACTTTATTTCAACTTAACCTTTTGTTGGCAGTATATACCCACTTTTATTCTGAGGTGCAGTAAAATAGTACTACATACATTACACCTCTCTGAGTTCTGTGATTTCCTTCACATTATAAATCACTTCACACCAATGTCTAAACATTTAAGATTTTTAGGTTAAAGTTTTTCAAAAGTCAATAATTTATAGTGTTGTTTGTTGGTGAGAGATAACATTCTGCAGAGCTTTTTGTCTGTTTTTATCATTCTGCATGCACTGAAACCTGTTTTCAGCAGTGATAGATGACTTGTCAAATGTGTCTTTGATACAGAGGTCAGAGCTATTCAAATGTAAGTCAAGGCCTGATAAAATCTGGAATATTTGTTAAAGGTTATTGTTATTGATGTGTCATGCAAGAATTGTAAAAAAAAAAAAACATTTTGTTACTGTATATTGCTTCCTCCAGCTTTGAAAACCAAGTGTTATTTAAGTTGCATCTCATACATGTATCCAACTTTGCATCTCTGTATCTTTTATCCACCTTTTCATCTTTGTATCTTTTATCCACCTATGCATCTTTGTATCTTTTATCCACCTTTGCATCATTGTATCTTTTATTCACCTTTGCATCTTTGTATCTTTTATCCACCTTTACATCTTTATCTACCTTTGCATTTTTGTATCTTTTATCCATCTTTGCATCATTGTATCTTTTATCCACCTTTGCATCATTGTATCTTTTATTCACCTATGCATCTTTGTATCTTTTATCCACCTTTGCATCTTTGTATCTTTTATCCACCTATGCATCTTTGTATCTTTTATCCACCTTTGCATCTTTATATCTTGTATCCACCTTTGCATCATTGTATCTTTTATCTACCTATGCATCTTTGTATCTTTTATCCATTTTTGCATCTTTGTATCTTTATCTACCTTTGCATATATGTATCTTTTATCCATCTTTGCATCTGTGTTTTTTATTCACCTTTGCATCTTTGTATCTTTTATCCACCTATGCATCTTTGTGTCTTTTATCCACTTTTGCATCTTTGTATCTTGTACCAAGACTCCCTGTTCACTAAACTTCTGGTTCAGTACACTTTTTTGTGACCAGAGTTTCATTGTTTGTGAATCTTGAGATGAACCTTAGCAGTGCATCAACAGTGATTCACTATGACCTCATTTCCAGTGTTTTATCAGTGTCACTTTTTTATTCATGCCACATAAATGAGGGTATCTTGTGAACTCCTGCTGACTCTAGTTAAAGTCAGAATAATGTTACAGTGCACATTTTTATGTTTACATGTTACTGAATTACCATATCCTTTTGTGCGATGCTTTTTTTTCCAATAGAATGGAAGACTAGAAGTTACAGATGTTCAGAAATACAAGGGTTATGTTCTCCACATAGGAACAGTGATGGATGGCAAGATAAAGAAAAACCAGGAAGTTAAAACACATATTGATAAGGTAAGGGGGAACAACTTGTCACTCACTGATTAATGTAATTTTTTATATTTACGGACCATGCTATTATCTTTTAAAGTATTCATATAAAGCCACATGCATTTTTTTTCTTTAATCACTAAATATATACTATGCTGGTTTCCAAGAAACATTATACACTTTATTTCCTTTCATCGAAAGGAAGATCTATTCTTGATGTTTTGGGATAGCCTTGTGATATTTAATGAACAGAAATATAATGTTACTTCAGATAATTTGAAATTTAATGGAGGACCTTCTTAAGTTTCATAACTGACACCAAATATTAGCTTCTAAATTAATTGTTTTCCTCCATGCTTATAAGTGTTAACAAGCATATTCACCTTGGGTAATATTAATTTGGATGTATGAAATTTGCTTATTGGGAAAATTGTTGATGTAAATACATTGAGACCTTTATATAATGATCACTCGGGTCAGTTTATATTGGTCTCTAAAGACAGGTGGTTATTATATATAGGTAAGAGTTATGTAAGAAATTGGAATGACATAATATATGATAAATAAATTAATAACTTGATTGATTGTTTAAAGTGAAAGTGATTAATTTCTGTAGATATATTTACCAATCATAATATGTTAGACCATCCACTACCTTGCAAATTCAGTCCTCCCAAGCTTCAAAAGATGTCAACCATGTCTTTTTGCTTATTTTAGCAATAAAATGTTAGTCATCTGCTTGCCAAGACAGAGGTCAGTTAAGAGTGGTCTCTCCTTGGACAGATGGATGGCACTAAATCCTGTAATTCATCGGTTACTACTTCCATGTGTACCTGATTAGCATGCTCATACAAGAGATCTTGCATAATACCTTTCATTTTGTGCCTTTTCACTGGTTGGATTGATCTGTTGGAGTTTCATGTGCTGTATGCAAATGATAATTTATTTGTACAATATAGTTATTTCTGTAATGTTCTTTAGCATTTATTTTAATTCATAGTGTCCACTTGACTGTAAATTTAGCATGACACTCAACCGATATTACAGGTAACAGTGAGCAGAATTAAGTGTGGGATTTGTAAGAAATCCAGGCTGGCTTAAGATAATCAAAGTAAAATAAAATGCCTGGAAACTCCCAGTTAAACATGAACATTGATCCATACCAGATGGAGAGTGTGTAATTGATGTTTGTATTGGCTGGATTAGGTGTTGATCAGATCATACTTGTGATTTTTGTTGGCAATGGTCTGGAGTGAGATGTGTGACTGTTATGGCCAAAATATTGACTTGCTTGTGAGAGTCAAGAAATGCTCCTTTAAGGATGCAGATGCTATAAGTATGGTGGATGATGCTGTCTCAGTTGCTAACTTTCTCATGTCTCAGTCAGATTATGCAGAAAGATCACCAATTCCAAAGATGGTGTCTTGGACCTCTCACACAGTCTTAGCTCTGTTGTTGCCCCCAGTGCCATAGTCAGATCATATCAGCACTAAACAAGCTACCAAGCCAGTACCGCCACAGTACAACAGCCCACGTGGGCCAGTTGTTAACAACCAATCACTGGATATAGATCCCAGTACTGACAATGGTGATCTATCCCTCAATAGCCAGTACAGCACCTTGGTGCTAGACATCAGCCAGCCACAGACCTCATCCACACCAGCTCTAGCACAGTCATGACACATGCTCTGTACCTCTAGAGTGAGTACAGTGATCTGTCTTCATTGCATACCTAGTCCCAGACTTAAGATGCATTCAGTATCCATTACCCAGTAACACCACTTCCAGCCCCAGTTCTTTCACTGATGTCAGTGCAATCAACACTAGCTTAAGAACAAATTTTCTGCTATATCCAGTACTGGACTTATGAAGGCATCACGGCTCTAGACCATACAGGTCCATCACAGGTTCCAGTTTTGTCACAATCCAGAATAGGCTACAGTGATTTTCCATTCCCAGACACCTGATACACACCTTGGACTTTAAGTGAATGCCTGAAGATTACCTGTTTCCAATATGGATGAACTCTAAGCTTTGTTCATCAACACTGACTATCTGCTTCACAAGCTTAGTCATCACCAGTATTGCACAAGGTTTCTTTGTCACCTCAGATCTCAGACTTAGAAGATGTACACTAACAAGCCCCATCTTCTCTTCTTTATAACTGACGATGTCCAGGGAAGACTCAAGTCATCCACACATCCATTGAAGAAGTCTTCCTACTTTTGCCACCAGAGTTCTGCCTGTCTTTTACTGCTCTATCAGTAGCCTCTTACAGAATTCCTGCATCCATTGACCTTTTGCCAAGAAAGACCAGCCTTCTTTAAAACAGTTAGTGATGTCTGGTCAGGTTGCTGATACCTTACACTGCTTCAAAAGGCAACTTCAAGACCCAGGCATCAACAGGCCTTTTTTGTGATGATGGCCCCCATCTAATTTCAATCCAGCCTGTTACAAAACACAGACACTGGACTTCAACACTGAAGTCCTAGCTGTCAACAGAGGTATTGCAGGCCTGGGAATCTTGAAACCTTCCTCTAACCTTTCCTTGAATGCAACAAGTCGTTCGTAACATCATAGGTGTTTTCTTCATGTTGAACCTGGTCTCTCGATGGCCATATTTCCGCAAATTAGGCATAGCCTAGATCCCTTCATTGACCCCCAGTTGTCAAAGATGTTTGGGAGTTAGTTTCATTCATGGCTTATGTACTCAATAGGGCTGCTTAACACTCACTCTCCAACTACATAGCTGTGTATGTTAACCTCTAGCTCATGGAGAGCGATGCATTCCAAGCATTGTCCATGCTGCCAAAAGACCACCCCAAGGCCATCCTCAGATTTTAATGTCTTAACCCTCTTCCATGGCCACATAGGTGTTCATGAAACAGGCTGCCAAAGATGCAAACCTCATGCAGGCCCAGTGACCCAGAGCCCAGTGCTTGTTTCCCAAGAGGGACCAGAGAAGTAGGAAAGAGTCTTCTAAGGCATGCCAGACAGGGAAATCCTTCTCCAAACTTTGCTTCTGAGGGCCCAGTTTCCCAAAGCAAGAGATAAAACACAGGGAGGGGGGGGAGGACTGGTTTTGACCCATCTTCTCTACTCAGCAGCCTTCCCACAGAAAATCATGCCATGCTTATCCCACTTTTTTCCAACATCTTAGTGGGGGGTGGTGGGGGTGCTGGTGGAGACTTCAACATTTTACTATGGAATGAAATAAACTATGTCCTGACAACCCTTGGGTTTTTCAAATTGTCTTGGAGGAGATCAATTTCCTTGACCTATCCCTGCTGTCAAGGGTTCCCTTGGCTTCTGACATCACTAGAGATCTATACAAAGAAGGCATTTTGCAGCAGGAAATAAACACCCTTTTCATAAAAAGGCAGTTACTGTAGAGATCATTCACACCTTAAACTCATCTGGATTTTATTCCAGACTCTTCCTCATTCCTAAGACCAAAGGCCAATCTTTGAATTAAGTTCGTCTCCCACAAGATCTTGCCTTGAAGGCCATCTCGGTGGTGTCTTCCATTCAGGCTTAGAGTTGATGTGATCACGGGAATTTTCTCAACTCATGTCCTCTCAATGTGGCTCTGGATTTTCTTCTTTTAGGCTGCTTGTTCATGAGAACCCTGTATGAGGTCCGTCAGTCCCTGTGGTAGCTGAAATTTTGCCAACAAGACGAAATTATAAAAGTTTCAGACTACATGAAGTATCATCTAAGCAAATTGAAGAACCTCTCAGCTTTAGGCTGGCATCCAACTGCAGGATCAACAGTCAGAAATTATGATCTGCACAGATATCTGCATAACTGGCTGGGGTACCCATCTCCTGTTCTTCTCTATGGAAGAGAGCAATTTTTGGTCCCTTCAGGAGTGCTCCAGGTACATAACCCTCCTGAAATGATAGCATTTGTAAATACATATTGATCATGTCAGGAGATGTTATATGGAATGGGCATACTGATTATTTTCAACACCATGACTGCTGTAAATTTCTCAGAAGGCAAAGGGGAACCAGGTCTCCAGATCTTTGCCTTCTTGTTTGGGGTTTTGTAGGTGGTTTCATTCTCAGTGAATCCACATTCAAGTCTGTCATATCCTAGGCAGGCTTCATATCATATCAGACTAGCTGCCCAGACCAAACCAACCAATTCACATAGAATGTTCCATTTACCCCTTGGTTTTCAATCAGATATGTGCCCTCATGGGTAACCTCTTGTGTACCTCCTTGTGACAAACTCCCAACATTTGTTTTGCCAGTCCCAGATTTGGGCAGTTGACCCTTTTTACTGAACTGGAACTGTCTCAATGCATACATAATAAATCTCCCAATCACTTTGATTCCTAAGGTCATTGAGAAAGAGAGTAAAACAGAATGCATAATAATCCCAATTGCTTTACTTAAGTGGGAAAATTCATGGATTGGTGAGCTCCTGTATCTAGTGGCAGAGATCCCTATGAAAATGCTGCCTTCTCCTTGACCGCTGAAACAACTGCAGGTTTTCCATCCCAACCCAGATATGCTGAACCTGCATTCCTTGCTGAAATCAAACAAGCCCTCAAAAAGGAACATTTTTCTGAACAAGTGGTGGACAGAATTGCTTGGGCAAGAAGACCTACCACTTTGAAAGACTATTTTGAGAAATGGAGAGTATTCTCTCAGTGGTGCAAGCAGAGAAACTACTCTCCATTACATCCCTTGGTACCACATATAGCTAACTTCCTTTTATGGCTTTTTAAGGAGAAGAAATTAGTTACAATCTCTATCAAGGACTGTTCCATGGTTCCAGACATGTTTTGCCATCATGGAATGGAATACATAGGACAGAACAAAGACCTTAGCCCTTTGTCTGAAATGAAACCTAATGAGCATTTGACATGGTTGATGATTGAGCTAGGCACCCTTCAAACCATTACTAGAGCCTTGCTGACTCATCTCTTGTATAAGACTTGCTTCCCGGTCACTCTTGCCTTAGCAGATAGAATCAATGAAATTCATGCTGTATCTGTCGACCCAGACTAACTGCAGTTGTCACAATGGTTTGGTTTCAGTCATGATGGCTCCTGCTTTCATTGTAAAAAAGAGGTCCCCCCTCTTGGGAAATCAATCTTTTGTGTTGAAACTGCTGTCTTCTTTGGCTCCTTCTTTCCAAGGAGATCTTCAGGGGAGGGGACATTATTTATGCTCAGGCTCTTTCATCCTGGATCCACTGGGTTAGCCATTCAGAACACAAGGAACTAATGCAAAACCAGATTAAATTTTACACATATTGGCTCATGAGGATCGGGCAGTCACCACCAGCAATGCATTTGAGCGCAACTGCTCACTGATTAACATCTTTTGAGCTGTGGGATGGAGATCTGAGACAACATTCTGTTTTTTTCCTCAGAGGACCTTCATCCCCAAGAGCACAAGTTGATCCAGGTGGGCCCTATATCAGCAGCACAGTAGGTCACTCATCACCTTCATAACATCATGAATTACTCAGCTTTGGTTGAATTTAAAATAATTGACCTGTATCTAAAGAAGCTTGTATCTAAAATGAGAACTGAAGTGTATCTAAAATGAGAACTGAAGTGGATTCACATTCAAACCAGAGCCAGGTACATCTCTGGGATAAGGGAATGTAATTTCCTTACCTCTTACTAACTGTTCTAATGTACTATCATTGGGTAATGTATTTGAAGAAGAAACCAGTTTTTTTTTAGTAAAGTGTGTTTCTTTGATAATTCTGAAACAATCAAAATATGGGCAGACCCACCCAAACTCTCTCTGCAGTTACATCCCTGGAAGAGCATGCATGTCTGCTCCAGTAATAACTGATGATTGATGAAATTTGGCATCAGTTCCAGTCTCCAATTGGAGACCACTCTTGTCAGACTTATGTCTTGGCAAGTAAATTACTTTTTAGGACCTTTGTTGCTAAAACAATCCAAAAGAGATGGTTAACATCATTTTAGCTTGGGAGGGTTGCATTGACAAGATAGAGGATGTTCCTCTAACATATTATGATTACGTAAGTATCGTCAAAGAAACATATTTTACTCCAGAAACTGGTTTTACCAAAAAGCAGATGACAATCACCCCTATGTGATAGCCTTGTTTGAAGTAAATCTGGGTCAGTTGGATAGAAAAATGAAGGATTTGATAGACAGGTGGTACTTGCTAGATACAATCAAATTATATACAAAACTTGAAGATTACCTAGAAAGAGGTGGTTTTTATGAACATATTTTCACATTATGCAGATGGTTTGTTACATGTATGCCAGGTTTGATGATATGTAAATTTTCTTCCTCAGGAGAGACGACTGAGCTGCATGAGAAACCACACAGCTACTCACATACTCAATGCTGCATTACGACAGATCATAAAGGAGGATGTACGACAGTTGGGATCCTATGTAGGGCCT
Organism: Margaritifera margaritifera; assembly: GCA_029931535.1. Lineage (NCBI taxonomy): Eukaryota > Metazoa > Mollusca > Bivalvia > Unionida > Margaritiferidae > Margaritifera > Margaritifera margaritifera. Next base: position 1,772,989 of record JAQPZY010001662.1, on the reverse strand, counting down.
GACAAATTCTCATTTGACTTCTCTTGTCTTGTAAGTATTTGGCAGTATTCCTGAAGCCTGTTTTAGGTTTTTGCAATGGATACCTCGTTTAAGGTATGTAAGCTTTTGTATAGATAGATTGGTATTTGTTAGATTGATGTCCAGTTGATGTGTTGATGCATCTGCATTTTTCTGAGGTATCAGTATACTGGCCAGTTTATTACATCTCATATGTTTGCTCAAAATAAAAAATGAGTTCTTGAAAAATATAGAAAGAAATAAGAATTTTGAATAGAAGCATTTGTTCCCAACTACAGTTACAGCTGTTGTTTTTATTTTTGTTATAAATATATTTAACTGAGAAACAAGTTGATCAGTAGACCAGCACATTGTCTGGCATATGTATCTGTATTACACTGCTACAGATTCTGTAATGGGTAATTTTACAAAATCTGCATTTTGTTTGCATTTATTTGCATTTAAAATACATTTTGGAATTACCTTTTTTGTGTTCCATTTGCATTCCATTCACGTTCGCAGTTCAACTATCATCTCATTGTTTTTTGTTTTTGATTTCAGAAATGCATTCTGATTTTGGATTTATAAAGTCCATTTAGTTTTTTGCTTTAGGCTTTGGTTTTTTTAGGAACTAAATGGAAATGCTTTCACCGAAGTCAGGTTTTCTGTTTTTGAGATTTTTAAAGGGAGAGAATGATTACTTTCTCATCTTGTCTTATTAGAAGTCTGCTTTTATGAAAAAGCAAACGCATAAAAAACAGCATCAAATTTACAAAAAAAAATAAAAATATAACTGCAGCAGCAATAAATGTAAAAATATCGTCATAGACTGTTTTGTCAGCAAATAATATTTTTTTTTTCATTTCATTCAAATCATAATTGTACAGATACAACCACCCATGACGATGTCATCTCATCATTGGTGGTTATTATGCCTGTCTCAACAGGATTAATGTGACGAGTGAAAAATTGGCTGTCAGTGTAAAGAATTTAATTCAGAATTATCACATGGAAGGACTTTTGACTGTGGAAATTTAGCACCAACCTGAAAATAATTAATTTTCAAATCAGTTCATGAAGTGCATTCGCATTTTATTCCAATTTTATTTATCATTCATCATTTATCATTTATCTTCATTCTGCATTTGAATTGACACTCTCATCTTGTTTAAAATGTATTCATCAATTTGTTTGCATTCATTCTGCGTTTCATTTGTGTTCATTCTGCATTTGTTTGCATTCATTCAGCAATCCCTTTTTTTGACTGCTAAAATTAATCATTTCAGGGTCTGTAGAACTAAACAGACTGCCAGACTTTCTACTTGAGCTTTGAGCTGTTTCAATCATAATAATTTCAAACTGATATATCCTATCAAATATATTTATTTTTTTACCTCATGTACCATGTGGTTTGTACTACATCTGTTACCATAGCTCAAATATTGGTCACTTGAGTGACATAGTGGCGAAGCCACAAGCTTTGCATCACTGTAGTTATGGGTTCAGTACATAGTTCTTGCAAATTGCCAAAGTTCATAATTGTCTAATGATGCCATTTACTTTTCTTCAGGCCCACATTTTACCAACATGTCTTAAGATTTAAATCCAGACTTTAGATAGTTGATTGGTGATGCACTGTATTCTGACACATCAAGATTACTTAGAGGAATTTTCAGTTAATATTAAACAAATGACCACCATGTAATGATGATACCACTGTTCATCATATTGTTTTAGTTATCAGTGGTTAACAAATTTGATGAAACTTAACTTTAACAAGTCAAATATCAATTTCGAACAAGTGTATTTGGCATAACTTGAATGACATACTACATTTCGCTAGCTGACAGGTTATAGTGATATACTTTTAAATTTCTAGTGATTTAGTGTTTGAATAGAGCTGCAATCTTCTCTGATACTATTGGATGTAGAGTCATCAGACTTCATAAGTGCATTCATTTGGAGGACCTCTTTTCACATCCATGAAAAGAAAGTCATGAGCAGAGCATGGAGCCATGGTGGTTCATTGTTTAGCATGCCAGATATGCAACTGACCGGGTGCAGGTTTGAATCCTATGATCAGATCAGCCTGGGTAGGCTACCATGGTGTGTCCTTAGGCATGGCACTTTTACTCCAATTGCCAAGGCAGAAAATAATCTACTTGTGTTGCTGTGCCATAAAACACCAAAGCAAACTAGTTCAGAGCAGATATGACCTAGCATTGGCCTCATTCTTGTTAAGGATGACTGCTTTTATATGCTTACTGCAAAGCTGAAAATGATGTGATCATTACATTATGATGTCACTTGCTGCCTGAGCGTATCACAGCGATATGAATTCTAGGAGAGATTGGACTTGAAATGATGTGATTGTGACTTCTGCTTATTAAATAATGAAAAAGATTTATACAATTTTAATCACATCAACAGTCCTTTGAAAGAAAATGGTAAAGTCTATGAAACATATATGAGACCATATGAAATCTTTTGCAATTTAGGACCTGGTGTACATTTGCTGCATGTACTTTCTGTTGTGAAAACCTGATGTAATGGCAACGATTATGCCATACTAAAAAATTCACTCACCAACATACACTTTACTATTTTGTGTTAGATAATAGGAGTCTGTGATCTTCTGCCTGTGCAAATTCAATGAATTTTTAAATCGCATTTAGCTATTACTTTATTGACAGTTAGTGACATGGTACTTGTTCCCATACTTTTCTATGTAATGGTCCAAGTATGGGGATAGAAGACCCTTATCTATGTAAAAAGATACATTTTTCAAAAAGTTCAATACTCTAACATTTTACAGGTGATGATCCTTAAGGTTAGGTCATCTTTATGTAAGGAGTACTCTTGAATATTCTGTAGACATGGATCATGGTGTTCAGTGTATTTTCTTTGTTTGATTATATATCTAGATAGATTGAAAGTTTAAAGTATTCTTTTCTACATTTTACAGAGAAATTTGACTAAGTCAGATGTAGAAGAGTTGGATGTACTGGTGAGGAATACAATATCAGCGGGTCAGAATGTTGGCAAGAAGACAATACCCTTGCAAGAAGCTCTGAAGACTGATGGGATTGTCTTTCTTGCTGATGAGGTGCTTCATTTTTGTTGTTATCAGTGTTGTCATTATTTTGTTATTGGGAGTTGGGGTAGCTCATTTGGTAACATATTGGACTCATAATTCAAGGGTCTCAGTTTTGATGTCCATGCAGGCCAGTCAGAGTAAGTTGCTTTGGTATGTCTTTGGGAAGTTGACTCCCATTACTTCGGCATGATATATCCAGGATTATGTTGAAAGTGCTGTTGAAGAAACCCAACCAACCAATCTTGTTGTTGTTGCCATCATTGTCATTGTCATCATCATCATCATCATCATTGTCATTCTTGACATCTTCATGTACATTTTCCTTTCCTTAATCTGTGAATTCTGTGTTGTAGTGATTACCATTTTAATCATTACTTTCTTCATTTTCTTCTTAAACATCAGTTATTGCCAATCTTTTGTTCCTTGAAATAAAATGACATTTTAACAGAATTTGATTGTTTTGTACTTATTTACTACCTTCGATCAAGTCTGAAATCTTTTGAGTTATTTGTATTTTTAGTGAAATCGGTTGGTATGCAGCTATTTAAATTTAAATAAGGATTCAATTTGATGGTTTTTATGAGCTTGTTCCAATTTCACCAATTTAAGTCATAAAGTTAAATCCAAACTGAAGATGTTTGATTTGTCATTTTTAACTCACCGGATTCCAAACATTAAATTTAAATAAAGACTTAAGTTCTCTTGGTGAAATCTAGACCATATGATGAAGTTTGCAGTTATGGCATACCATCTTCAATGAAACTCGAACCTATTCTCATTCTTTAATTTTTTTTTATTAGTTTTATATTTTGTTTATTTTTCAGATTTCAAACTTCTACTTCATAATAGCAGAATGAAGGCATATACCATATATATTCGCATATAAGCTTATACCAAGTGCAAACTGCATAGACCCAGATCTGCTGCAGCATTATGCGCTGGCAGATCTGGGTGTATGCAGTTTGTAAGGACTAATCAATAAAACAAACAACATAGACCCTGATCTGCCGGCGCATATGCAATGGCAGATCAGGGTCTATGTTGTTTGCCTTTGGACTTGGCTTATACGCGAGTATATACAGTAGTTATTTTACAAAATATCTTCCCTTCAGTAGTCCACAATAATTTGACTGAAAATTGTGTCTGCTAAATTATCCACAAAGCTATATATGTACATTTAAAACATGGCTAGTTCCAGCATGGATATTGGCCAATGAGAATGATCTGTCTCCTTAATCTTTCATTGGCATAGTTATTAGGGCTTAAAAATTGTTATGATGGTGTACATCATTGCACACACTGGATGTGAAAGAAAGAATTCCTTTAATAAACACACGTAGGATGTATGCACTGCAGCACACATTTTTCTCCTGGAGTAGACCAGGACATATCTTTTGTTAGCAGAAAACTCAACTGAGACATGATCCACATTTATAAAAAACATAATAACTATATCATTGATACTGAAAAATAAGAATATTCATTGAGGATTAAATATTGGCTTATGCATGTGCAATAAATATCATGAAATTAAATCCAACACAAAACGAGTTTAATTATTTTACTGACATTTATATTATGTGGCCCCACAAAATTGTATCCCCATGAATTTGTTTACTCCCCAAACACATAACTGTATCCCCATGAATTTGTTTACTCCCAAAACACATAACTGTATCTCCATAAATTTGTTTACTCCCAAAAACAAAATTGTATCCCCATGAATTTGTTTACTCCCAAAACACATAACTGTATCTCCATAAATTTGTTTACTCCCAAAACACATAATTGTATCCATATGAATTTGTTTAGTCCCAAAAACAAAATTGTATCCCCATGAATTTGTTTAATCCCAAAACACAAAATTGTATCCCCATGAATGTGTTTACTCCCAAACACAAAATTTTATTCTCTTGTGAATATTGATGATTTACTGTAATATAGGTAGGTTAACTAATTAAATTTTGATGATTCATTTATAGATTTTTATAGAATCAAAATTTTTCATAGGCATAGAATTTGCTTCATTTTTATGCTGCAGGGAGAGATTTGCCTTGACCTTTTATGATTCTGGTGTTAATTAATATTCTGCTATGAGATTAAATTATGTCTAAGTTCAACCATTCTAATTCATAAACATTTTTTTAATTTCTTTATCGTACCTTTCAGGTGTATCCTGAGGAAGTGAATGTAATTACCATTGAGAAGACACCAAAAAGTTGTTACTCTTCTGAACTTTGTGGAGGAACGTAAGCCAAATATATACTTTCCACCCTAATACCCCAAACTCACAAAAGATCATTCTTGAAGCTTTGGCACCCAACCAAGCATCTGAAGGGCATATTTCAAAAAGTTCCTATGGTTGCATACTGTGAATCCAGAAATCACAAGGACCATCTGGTATGTGCCAAGGTAACTTTGGACAAGACCACAGATTCAGGCACATACAGTTGCAAAGACAAGTGCTGCCTACATGTGCCTAAAACCAAATATCTGTGAAGTTCAGTGACATGAGTTAGCTTTACTAACAGTCAGAAGTTAGGATGTCAAACTAAAAATGCAGTCTATCTCCTGATGTGTAAAATCTGTGCCACTCAATATGTTAGCAGAATGGTTGATTTTAGAACATGAATGAAAGCTGTAAGAGCCCCATTCACAACAATATCAATGCAAAACTTGCCAAGCATTACAACTCTGCTGGACTGATCGAGTCTAACCTGGGGGGGGGGGGGACCAGTATAGAATGCACACAAAAGGAATGATATTGGATGCTGCAACTGAAAATTCATGAGAAATTTTGACCTAAAGGAAATTTCTAACCTTCCTAATGCTATCTTATTGAAATTTCAAAGAGGCATCAGTTTATCATGCATATGCAATTCTTGCGACAGTATTTATTCAAATACATATTCCTGAACTCTTTACATTAATTATTATTATTATTATTATTATTATTATTATTATTTTTATTATTATCCGCTCATGTTCAGTATCCCACTCCAACATTCTTATGACATATTTCCTTTACTACCTTCTCCAAGAATAATATTACTTGGATATAATATATTAGTACATATTGTTGTATCTTTTGTAAGATGGCATTGATTTTTGGCATGCGTAGTTTCTGTCATTTGTCCCCAGCCTGAAAAACGGTCAAATCAATTTGGTTCTCTGTATGATAAATATGTAACTATCCAGATCATTCCATCTTTGAATTTTGTTATAAAATTACGCTAATCTGACAACAACATAAAATAAAGATGTAGTTTGTGCATTTTAAAACTTTTTAAAATTCTTGTTTGATATTCACCATCATTCTGACATGTAATAGTCCAGATTATGTTGGCTTTTGTGTTTAGTGTTACCAATTTTTGTGTCAATGTATCTAAAAACACAAATCTTATAAATTAATCATTGCAGCTGATGCATTCTTGTAATTGTCTGTTGCAAAAGTTGGAGGAAATGAGGAATCTTATATTTGTAACGTACCTCAGTAGACAATCCATTCTCTAACTCATTTCAGTGGGTTTTTTTTGTCTTGCCTGCAAGAAGTAATAAACACTGCATTAGCATTAGTGGCTGTGTCATTCCAGGTCAGGTTATTCATCAACCTTTCATAACATTTTTCAACTACTGCCCTTAAACAATGTTTTATTTGCATGCAAGATTAAGTCATTCATGGAGTACTCACTGATATGATTGTATGAGTTGTGATAGGCCAAAACTAAAAAGAAACATGTATTTGTTGGAAACCATCCATTACAGTAGGTGAAATGAAAGTGCAGGCATTTTGCATCAAGACATTTGAGATTTCTCACCATTTCTGCTCCTCTAATATTTTTAAATGTATTAATTTTATGCTGCTTTTCCATCAAGTTCTGCAAATTCATATCAGATTCTCTTGTTGACTCAAGTCAGGAAATATTCATATCACATGCTCTTGCAGACTAAAGCCAGGAAATATTAATTTCATATACTCTTGTAGACTAAAGCCAAGAAATCATAAAACTTTTGAAATTGAGTTTGAGATTGTGTTTTGACCAATCAGAAATGATGTTACTTTTGAAAGGTCCTTTCTGATTGGCTGATAGAAGAAACTCATTCACAGACTCAGGATCAGTTTTATTATCTCTAACCTAGATTGTTGTGTGCTGGTTTGTGGGATGGAGAAAACCAGAGAATCCAGTTGAAACATTTTCAGCCTTGGATGGGTGACCACTGACCTTGTTTACGTGGGAACCAGGGATTGAACCCAGTACAGCAGATGTGTAAAGCAAATGCTTTTCCACTGTGCTATCTGGGCCTCTAGGGTGGCTGTAGAGGGAAAATGGCAATGTATTGCTATATTTCGACTGAACTTTATAGAGCCTCTTCGTATGAGGTCACATTCTGATGATGATAATGATGATGCAGATGATGGTGATCGTTGTTATTGTTAACATTACTATTGTTATTATTATTATTGCTGCTTTTATTGTTGTTATTATTATTATTATTATTATTATTATTTTGCAGCCATGTATTGAACACTGGGGATCTGGTGGAATTCTGTATCAGCAAAGTGAGTGGAGTGGCACAGGGCACGAAGAGGGTCATTGGTCACACTGGACAATATGCCGCACAGGTAATAGTGCAGAAAGGTTTGTCTAGGTCTTCTACAGTATTTATTGTACATGTCCATATAAATCTGTACCAGCAAAGCCATGTAGTATTCCATCCCCCCAGCCCCAACCCTTGCCCTCTTCCTCAAAAAAATTAGAAACAAACATTTCCAACTTTTATGAAAGACATATCCTGTCAAGATTGCAGGGTATTGAAAACCTAGTCATTCAGTCCTATTCTTGTAAATGGACTGCGTGACTGTTTAATGTAAATTTAGTGTTTAATGAACTCTGAATAGTCTAGTTCATGAACAATTGCAGAGTGCTAGTGTTGTTCTAGCTTTTTATTTCCAGTCATTTCAATAGTTGACTCTCCATTCCAGTCACCTAGCCTATGTATAAATGTATCACTGCAGATTACTTTGACTATCATTGCCCAGTGACAATGAAGGGTCATCATTTTTATAAAGGTTAGTCATATCAGTTTCTTTATTGTGTTTCTTTATTGTGTGTGTGTGGATATTATATGAGACTGTCCTGATGTTGCATGGCCATCAAGCACATAATTAGAGACACCATATATATGTCATTTAGGACGTCTCTCTATCAGAAAATGGGGAAAAATTGCCAATCTTTTTTTCTGGCTGTAGAGAAAGAATATGTTTTTTAGATAACTATATTATTTCTTACGTTTGGGAAATAAACTCCACTACCTTCAAATTCAGTCCCCCCAGAAAGATGAAGAAATTTGTCTTTCCCGTCTACATAAGATATAACAAAAGGAATAATTTCTTTCCAATGCTAGGTGCCTACCCATATACTGGATTTCAATCATTTATGATTTCACTGTGATACAAGTAACACCACACTTCATCACCTCTTGATATCCATCAAGATCATCTTTATTTCTACCCGTCGATCAAAAAGTGCCATACAGTATTGGTAATTAAAGTTTCTGCAAGTTATTGGTAACCTTATTTGTGTGGTTTCTTTGATATTTGTGAACTTCAGTTTTCTGGCCAGGTAAGGTAAAAATCTCATTCTAATGAAATACTGTCTCCATACAAAACAAAATATTGTTGTAAGTTGAATACAAAAGTATGCTGAGAAATATTTATAGTAGAGATACAAATCATATAGGGGTATTCCAACTGATACAATTTTCTTGAACTGTTTGCATGTGCAAATATCGACCTATTTGATGTAGTTGAGTGAAGTTGATGATCATTTATGCTACGAAACAGAAGAAAATGTGAATGCAAATTCAGAAACAAGGTCAAGGTCACTGCTGGAGAAAAAGACAAAATTCAAGGCCAAGTTTCAGAAATCATAGTTGTTACAGTAAAACTGGTTAGAACAAAACACCAGCAATGAAGATATATTGTGCAGCATTTGCATAAATTGTGGAAAAAATAATTGTTTTATATTGGAAATCAGTAGATACTGATTTACGATGATACTGCCCCTTTTTTCTCTCCCCCTCCCCCTTTGATTTGGTAGCAGGAGGGGAGCTCACTCTGTCAATAAAATTCCTGGCAGCATTTCTGCTGAAATGTTGACAAACTTTCTTGACAAGATAAAGCGATTTCAAAAGATGTCTTTATTGTGCCAGAATCGTATGAAAATATATAATTATAATTTGTAATTATTTTGAAATATGTGCTTTTTGTAATGCATGTGTCCTGGTGTACAACAGTGTGTTACAGCAGCATCTTCCTCTAACCTTGCCTTCTTCCAATCTATTCACCATGATGCCAAATAAAATTGAATTTGAAAATATTTAGAATTGAAAAAGGGTTAAAAGAAGAATGATTTTTGTGAAGGCTACTTTTATTTTGTGTTCTTGATGTATCATTATTACTGTCCTTTCTTTGATCTCTTAAAAGGAAATTAAGACCCAGTCTTAAATGAACAGGTGTATACAGATAAGTAAAAATTGTTTAAGATTGATAAAGAATTCATGGAATTTTTAGAAATTGGAGCATTATATAAGTGGAATGAAAATTAAAAAACAAAATTAAACATAAAAAAGTATTTTTTCTGGACCTGTTTGGGACCAAAATGTAACCCCATTCCCAATGCCAAAACTTGCCAATTTTTCCCGATTTGAGTGTAAAAAAATTCCCAATCAGAACTTTTCAAAACTACAATGCAATATGCCTAGTATATTACTTTGACTTGTGTAACAAGGATCCAAAGAGTCAAAATAACCTTGCTATTGAATTGTTGAAATGTTCAAAATCAATCTTTTCTTTGTAAATTTGTGTGAAATTAAAGTGTGTAAAAAAAATCATAATTTCCCAATTTTGTTGTGTCTTTCTTACATGTACAAATTCCCAATTCCATGGACTCTGGTCCCATTTTGAAAATGGTAGAAAAATCCCTGTGTCTTAATACACTGATAACTGAGAGTTCAATCTGGCCACCATTTTGTAGGAAAATAATTTCTTTCATGCTCAAACCAGATTTGGTTCATCTTCAATTTGATTTACAGTTATAACTGTATTCGTTACAATTAATGATTTATCCAGAAGAAAGAAATGATAAGATTTTATTTGTGTTTTCATAAATTACATTTACAGCTGTATTCATTGCAATCAATAAACAATATATCCAAAAGAAATGATTGGTTTTATTGGTGTTTTCTTTAGTTTAGTTTACCATTTATTGTTTATGGTTTCTTTTATTGTATGTATTTGGCCATTTACAATGTATTGCTTATGGATAACCATTTAGCATTTATGGATAACCATTTAGCATTTATGAATAACCATTTAGCATTTATGGATAACCATTTAGCATTTATGAATAACCATTTAGCATTTATGGTTTATCATTTAAAATTTAATATTTCATTATTGTTCTTGCTGCATTTGTTCCACGTTCATTCATCTTTCATTTGGTGTTTGTATACTGTTCATTTTTCATTCGTTTATCATCCTGTTTGCATTTCAAAGGAGTACATAAATGATTGAGTGTCTGTATAATAGTGACTTTTAGACCAGGTTTCTCTATTAGGTATACAGTACAACCTATTTAGACCAAGTGTCTCTGTCAGATATACAGTACAACCTATTTAGATAAAGTTACTCTGTCAGATATACAGTACAACCTATTTAGACAAATTTTCTGTATCAGATATACAGTACAACCTATTGAGACCAAATGTCTCTATCAGATATACAGAACAACCTATTGAGACCAAATGTCTCTATCAGATATACAGTACAACCTATTGAGACCAAATGTCTCTATCAGATATACAGTACAACCTATTGAGACGAAGTGTCTCTGTCAGATATACAGTACAACCTATTGAGACCAAATGTCTCTATCAGATATACAGAACAACCTATTTAGACCAAGTGTCTCTGTCAGATATACAGTACAACATATTTAGACCAAGTGTCTCTATCAGATATACAGTACAACCTATTTAGAAAAATTTTCTGTATCAGATATACAGTGCAACCTATTTGGATCAAGTGTCTCTGTCAGATATACAGCACAACCTATTTAGAAACATTTTCTGTATCAGATATACAGTACAACCTATTTAGAAAAATTTTCTCTTTCAGATATACAGTGCAACCTATTTAGACCAAGTGTCTCTATCAGATATACAGTACAACATATTTAGACCAAGTGTCTCTATCAGATATACAGTACAACCTATTTAGAAAAATTTTCTGTATCAGATATACAGTACAACCTATTTGGACCAAGTGTCACTGTCAGATATACAGTACAACCTATTTAGACAAATTTTCGGTATCAGATATACAGTACAACCTATTTAGAAAAAGTGTCTCTATCAGATATACAGTGCAACCTATTTAGACCAAGTGTCTTTATCAGATATACAGTACAACATATTTAGACCAAGTGTCTCTATCAGATATACAGTACAACCTATTTAGACAAATTTTCTGTATCAGATATACAGTACAACCTATTTAGACCAAATTTCTCTATCAGATATACATTACAACCTATTTGGACAAATTTTCTGTATCAGATATACAGTACAACCTATTTAGACCAAGTATCTCTATCAGATATACAGTACAACCTATTTAGACAAATTTTCTGTATCAGATATACAGTGCAACCTATTTAGACCAAGTTTCTCTATCAGATATACAATACAGCCTCTTTAGACCAAGTTTCTGTATCAGATATACAGTACAACCTATTTAGACCAAGTGTCTCTATCAGATATACAGTGCAACCTATTTGGACCAAGTTTCTGTATCAGATATACAGTACAGCCTCTTTAGACCAAGTTTCTCTATCAGATATACAATACAGCCTCTTTAGACCAAGTTTCTCTATCAGATATACAGTACAGTCTCTTTAGACCAAGTTTCTCAGATCAGATATACAATACAGCCTCTTTAGACCATTGCAAAAGTCATATGGTGAATTCATTTATTTTCACTGATATACATTTTTGTGATTTTGTGAAAAATTACATTTTCCTTGATTCTTCAATTTGTGGATTTGGGAAGAAGTCTGTTGTTTCCACAGAAGGATCATTGTTGAATGAGTTTTTATATGTGTTGTTTGCAGCAGAAAAAAAAAATCTGTAGTACTTCATGAAAAAAAGTGACTTTACAGTATTTATTATGCTTTTGTTAATATGAATTACAATATTTATCCCATTATAAGCCCAGGGATCCAGATTGAGTTTAATTAAATTGTCTAAAGGTAGATGGTGGGCTTATTATCAGAAAAAAGTATCCTTAGCAGATGTGTACCATACTTTTGTAAACAAGATGGATGTGGGCTGATCATGAAGTGTGGGCTTATCATTGGATAAATACAATATTCACTTTTCAAGCAGGTTAATATATTGTTTTATATTATTTTTTTTAGAGTTGATAATTCACAAACTGAGTACACTAACTCGTCACACCCAGTATAGTGCACTTTCCTATTGCTTGATGTTTGTTGGCCAATTTCAGTTCCTTCACCCATAGATTTTGAAACTCGAGTGTGTGGTGGTCCCACTGCCACAAAGCCATCCCTTCTGCAATGAAAATGGAGTCTCATAATTAAGAGGGGTGGTCTTTGAAGAGTGGGACTTGATCATATAAATATCCTATAGTGTGAACTCTCAGAGGGGGAGGGTCTTGTAAGAGAGAGACTACAGTTTTAAAGGCATTTGGGTGGGTAATGACAAATCTTGTTTGGTTTGGTTTTGTGGGGTTTAATGCCATTTTTCAGTACATGATAAGCTATACATGGTGGCCATTATATTTGGTTGAGGAAGACCCCTGGAAGTACCACTAACCCACGGGAAGCTACTGGCAAGCTTTCTCACATACCCACATTGGTAGAGCCGAGACTCGAACTCACATGGACAGAGGTGAGATGTGTGAGTGATCTGTAAAAGTGAGCACCGTAGACCACTCAGCCAACTGGGGCCCCCAACAAATCTGGTTTCATTTTGTAACACAAAAGTCTAATGAGAATTTTTTTATTTTCATGGTTATCAATATTCATGATTTTGATAAAAAGGACAGTTTTGTCAGTCTTTAAATTCATGGCTTGGAGAAGGAGCCTGATTGTTTCCACAGAGAAGACACTATTCAGTCTTTAAATTCATGGCTTGGAGAAGGAGCCTGATTGTTTCCACAGAGAAGACACTATTCAGTCTTTAAATTCATGGCAAGAAGAAAAAGAAGCCTGATTGTTTCACCAGAGAAGACACTTTTCAGTCTTTAAATTCATGGCTTGGAGAAGGAGCCTGATTGTTTCCACAGAGAAGACACTTTTCAGTCTTTAAATTCATGGCAAGAAGAAAAAGAAGCATGATTGTTTCACCAGAGAAGACACTTTTCAGTCTTTAAATTCATGGCTTGGAGAAGGAGCCTGATTGTTTCCACAGAGAAGACACTTTTCAGTCTTTAAATTCATGGCAAGAAGAAAAAGAAGCCTGATTGTTTCACCAGAGAAGACACTTTTCAGTCTTTAAATTCATAGTTTGGAGAAGGAGCCTGATTGTTTCCACAGAGAAGACACTTTTCAGTCTTTAAATTCATGGCTTGAAGAAGGAGCCTGATTATTTCCACAGAGGATTTAATGTTTGTTCAGTCTTTAAATTCATGGTTTTAAGAACCACGATATTCAAAATTGGTACCACATGTCTTTGAAAAAATAGTTAATTCACAGAACTTCTTTTATTTTGCAGGCTTATGCCAATGGAGAACAGATCCTGCATCTCTACAAGGAATTACAGGAAACAGTCCGAAACAATCAGAAATTGGCCAAGATGGAAATACTATCCAAGAAAATCAACCAGGTAAAGTGACAAACTAAAAAGCCAAACAATTTTTCAGGTGAAAAAATGCACTTACTGCAAGGGTGAATATAATAATAATAATAATAATAATAATAATAATAATAATAATAATAATAATAATAATAATAATAAATGTAATAATAGTTAAAACAACAACAAGGGTTCCTCAGAACACAGACTCTGGCCAGGAATATATTCATTGATATACCTTCACCATATTTGACTTGCAAAATGTTTATTGTAAAACTTAAAGACAGCATAATAACATTCAGAAAACACAGGGTTGTAAAGATTTATTTTTTTCCCACTTGCCCACCAGACAAGTAAAATAAAATTATATGTGCCCAGCAACAAAATGAACTTGCCCAGCAAAAGAATTACTTCCATATTTAATTTGTTGTTTTTTCTTCCATGCAATAAAAACATTATTATTATTACCTTCCTTTTAAAAAATGTCGGTATCAAATTTGGGAGTACCTTTATATTAATTAAATTTTTCAAAGCTTCTGTTTGGCGGCAACAGCTTCACATGATTTCAGTCTAAGATCTAGAAAGAAGTAGCAGTTGTTTATGTGTAATAAACAAGCACAGACAATACATATTACTTGATTCTTAATATGTTAGTAGTATGAATATATGCATTATTTAAGGATTATTACTATAGATACTCACTTATAAGTTGACTTTTTTGCTGAAAATTTTATTCATGCATAGTAGGGGTCATCTTATTAGCACAACATACACAGAATTTTAGAAATCTAAAGATAATATTGGAAACTAGATGTTTGCAGTATATACAAAATACTGTCTATTCAAACATTTGTATGTTTTCATGCCATTATTGCCCTCCAGAAATGCAAATAAGGTATGCATTGTATTTATCTGTTTCTTCTTCAAATACGTTATCTGATCATAATACCTTGAGAGTACTACCACTACCTTGCAATTCCAGTCCTCCCAGGCTAAAATTTGTAGCAATGAAAGCTAAAAACAGTTAGCCAGAGTGATCTGCCCTTAGTACAGGGATTGGTGTCAATTCCTATTAATCACTACTTATGGTTGGGCCAAGTAGCATGCTCTCTCTCTCTCTCTCTCCTGATGAGAGACCATGGAAACCATCATCAAGAATTTTGAGGAAAGATATTCTACTATAGAGGAAGTTGAAGGAGTTTCTCATTTCAGTGAAGTATATTTACTGAGTTTTTCTTTCTCCTTTTTCTTGAAGACAAAGTCTTTCAAGCTATTGTAGAATGAAATCTTTGTCGTAAATGTATACATAGGTTCCCTATGATACTCACCTGTATAGGTCACTAGTGCATCCTCTCACCTTGGGACATTGGGAATATGTTTGATATCTTTATTTTCATGTGCAGGTAAATTTTGTGCCATAGAAAATGTAGGGTTGCAGTGATTATTTTAGTCAGTGCTGCATGTGTATCACTGTATAATTTCTGCTTGGGTCGGATACAAAAGGGTAAGTGTATGTGTATAACTGTATAATTTCTGCTTGGGTCGGATACATACAGGTAAGTTTATGTGTATCGCTGTATAATTACCACTTGGGTCGGATACATACAGGTAAGTTTTCTATAGAGAGTTTATAGTCTTAATGTTCACTTTATAGTTATTCAAAGTGATGCTTCAATGATTTTACAGTCTGTTGGGCCTATTCTACAGGTAAGTTTATATCAGATAATTTATATGGCATCTACTCTGTACTTAAAAAAAGTGATGCTTCAATATCTTTACCTGTATAGGCTGCCATGTGGGCCCTTTCTTACAGGTAATATTGCACAGAATAGTGTAGTAACTATGTAACATCCACTCATGGAGCTCATATAGTTGAATGCATGGCTGGCTACACCTGTATAATATCGTCTGCTCTATTTTTGTCTTACTGTGAATGAAAGAAGAAAATGGTTTCTGCTCAATAACTTGAGTTTTTCATCATCTCTGCTTACCAAAATTTGTGGATGGCTTGCACTTGGGGTTGTGAAGAACCCTGTTGATATTAGAGTCAAAAGTTCAAAGGTCAAGGTCACTGTGACTGAAAGAATAACACTGGTTTCCACACATCAGTTTTACATCACATACCTCATCCAGACTTTGTGGATGGCTTGCACATGGGATAAACAAGAAACCTTGTGAATTTGGGGTCAGAAGGTCAAAGGTCAAGTTCACTGTGACTAAAAGAAGAAATATGTTAGTTCTCCATGACTAAAAGTTATCTTTTCAAAATTTGGCAACATAATATTATGTGGAATTTAAAAATTGCCAATTTAAAAAATATACTAGAAAAGCTACAATTGTTGTGCCCTGTCAATTAAACTGCTATATAACTATTCTCAGATAAATAATTATACCCAGAATAAATGAAATGTATGTCTTTTCCACAATTGTTCTGACATTTGTGGTAAAGGCCAATTAAAACTCAGGAACTATCAGGAAAAGTCGATTTCCTAAGTTCATAACTTGTACCTGCCACAAACGTGAATAATCAATTACCATATATACTCACGTATAATTCGGATCCAAATGCAAACAATATAGACCCTGATCTGCCATCGCATAATGCGCCAGAAGATCAGGATGTATGTTGTTTGGTCTACTGATTAGTCCTTACAAACTGCATAGACCCAGATCTGCTGGCACATATGCGACGGCAGATTTGGGTCTATGCAGTTTGCAATTGGTATTGGCTTATATGCGAGTATATACAGTAGTTAAGTGAAAACATGACTTTAATACTTATCTTGATTCCTTTTCCAGTCTCTTTCAAATGATCTGTTGCCTAAGCTACTGAGGGAAGACATATTGAACAAGATGGCTGCTATAGGGGAGAGCATCAGCCAGGCGCATAACAAGGCCAACTTTGGGATAGCACAAAAGGTTCTCCATACTGTTTTTATTTTTATATTTTTTCCTGCCTTAGCAACATAGGCAAGACATAAGTATCAGTTTTCCCATGCTGTTGATTTCATTTTCTCTGAATGCATGATCTGCATTAAACTTCATTTTTAGAAAGCATTAAAGGTTAAGTCATGAAACTTGATGGGAAAATTTCTCTTTAAGATTTCTACCAACTTGCAAAAACAAGTCACTTTGACTTTTCACACTCCAGTAATTACATTAAGTTATTACATTTATCTCCATTTTTATGACAACTTTTGCATTTACATGTATCAAACTTGTTTAAGCACATCAATTTCAGGACTAGTATTTACACTCTTAAAAAGTGGGTCACAGTGACCTAATTGTTTGCAAAAATGAATATTCATTGTCTTAAGATCATGCAAAGATAGAGCAGACCATACTTGAAATTACCCCCTCATACTTGAATTAAGTGCTCTACATTGATCAACATTGTTAATTCTCATAATTCATGGTTTTTCTCCATGAAAAAAAATCATGGTGATAGAGGATTTTTGTATGTATGTGGTGAGAATTTCAATGAAATTGGACAAGAGCTGTTGAAAAGATCTGAAAAAATGTATATATTAGTACTACCCATGTAAGTGACCCATCGGGTTTCTGACTGACTGCTTGACTGACCCTGGATGTGGAGCAAAATATTAGATAAACACTAAGATGTGTGATTAGATTGGTCAGGAGGTCACTGGAAGTTTTGTTATTTGTTAGTTGATTGACACAAAGTCTAGAGGTCAATTCATGGGAATTACTGTTGGATCAAACTTTCTCCAAAATTAAATTCTTTCTCCTTTCTGCTTTCAGTAAATCATCACAGATTAAGTTCACTTCTGCTATTGTTATTGCTCAAAGTTGAAGGTATACTAGCCTATGTAAAATTGGCTTAAGAAGCCCAAGGTTTACCAGTTTATATGACACTGAGCCCAAGGTTGACTAGTTTATATGACACTGAGCCCAAGGTTGACTAGTTTATATGACACGGAGCCCAAGGTTTACCAGTTCATATGAAACAAAGCCCAAACCAAGCCCAATGTTTACCAGTTTATATGACACCAAGCCCAATGTTTACCAGTTTATATGACACCGAGCCCAATGTTTACCAGTTTATATGACACCGAGCACAAGGTTGACTAGTTTATATGACAAGAAGCCCAAGGTTGACTAGTTTATATGACACCGAGCACAAGGTGTACTAGTTTATATGACACCGAGCACAAGGTTTACTAGTTTATATGACACAGAGCACAAGGTTGACTAGTTTATATGACACCAAGCAACTGAGACTATATGTTTTGAGAATTTCCCTTTTCTAGGAGCTGCAGTAGCTCAGTTAGTAGAGCATCAGACTTGTAATCAAATGGTCCTGGGGTTGATACCCGACGAGGCCAGCCTGGATGTGTCCTTGGGAAATGACTTAGCTCCCATTTCCTTGGCATGATATAACCAAAAATGTGTTAAAGGTGCCATTAAAACCAAAACTATAAAAAAAATCTCCTCATTCTCCATGAGATGCCAATCCTTTTCAGATTTACCTACTATTGCAGGATAGATGCATTTATAGGATTGGAAAACTCTACACCTATAGATACTATGCTTTTAATTTGATGATTTCAAACTTACAGCCCAATTTTATGCAGAGCAATTTAGATTTTAAATATAACTTGAGGGACTGTGTGCAGTAAGAAATTTGCTTTCACTATTAAATAAAACTGTTAAACTCTGCTACATGTGTATTTATATTACAATGGATTCTAACATTACCCAACTTGCAGCAGGGACATCTTAATTTGATCTTGTCAGTCCATCCATTCAAAGAAGCTTGTTAGTAAAATTTATCAGGCATATTTGTATCCATATGTAGGTGACCTAATTTCAGGTCATTAAACCAAATTTTCATTTATTAAAACATTTGTTTGTTTAACCTTGAAGACTTTGTCTATTGTGATGAAAATCTTATCATGATTATACAAAAATCTACTCAACACAGTCAGCTGAAATTTGGCAGGCCTATTTGTAAGTATATGTAGATGTCCTGATTATAATTTCAGTCCATTAAAGCAATATTTGCAAGTACTATTTACACAACTTTGAAACTTTGGGGGACTTGGACATTTGATATTAAAACATACTAGCATGACTAAACAAAAACCATGCGAGGTAAACTAACGAAAAATTGGGTTGGCATTTTTGTGTGCATATGTTGATGACCTGATTGGATTTTCCTACCATTTGTTACGACCCTATGGCTCAAACAAATGTAACAAAAAGAAAGTGAAACCAACAATGTTTGTAAAAATCAACAAACAATTTATTTTAAATAATTAATGTGAAAATCAAAATACACTTACAGTTTCGTGTATTAAAATCCAAATAATCCAACAATTATTAGTGTCCTAATCACAAGTCCTGCATATATAGAAACTATAAAATGTTCCAAATGAATGAATGTTCCAAGTTAATAAATGTTCCAAATAAATCTTCGTAATGAATGAATGTTCTGAAAAAATGAGTCTTCGTAATGAACTAATGTTCTAAATTAATCTGTCTTCGTAATGAACGAATGTTCTGAATAGATGATGGTTCCGAATGAATTAGTCTGGATTGTCATAATGTTCCAACGATAATATGATCCAGGTAGCTCTGTTGAATGGTCCAATAAATAATTCCTTTCGAATCATCTATACAGCATAGCATCACACTATGATTCCAGCTCGGCTATTATTTCAAACAGTCTGGATTCCATAAGCTGATCATAAAAAAAACAGTTCTTTTCAACTCGAGATCTATGGAATGAAATTAATTCGTATTTCTAGGTCTTTTATACAACTTGCAAATGGCACATTTCACAACAGGAAACGTGTCATATTATGACCCAGAATACAGTATATTTCATCAGATACAGTAAACAACTCTGACCTTGAACAAAAGGTCAGTAAACATATTGTTATTTTGATTTAATAGTACAACTAAACCCAGCTTAAATATGACTCACTATTTGACACAACTTTAAAGTAGAGTCATAGGCCAAAAGTTTAAGCACATTACAAATTCCATATACATAAGTCTGTAACACATTACAGCCATTTTTTGAGTTTAGATATTTTTAAAAAAATTTGAACTTTTTCCTTTTGGTCTGTAGTGTGGGCCATATGTGTTGTACAAACATAAATCTTGTTCTTTTGCTTTGTAATTTGAACCATATGTGTTGCACAAACATAAATCTTGTCCATTTGGCTGGTTGTGTGGGCCATATGTGTTGTACAAACATAAATCTTGTCCATTTGGCTGGTTGTATGGGTCATATGTGTTGTACAAACATAAATCTTGTCCATTTGGCTGGTTGTATGGGCCATAAAAGTAAAGGGAAATAAGGAATGTAATACCAGTACAAGTGATTTTTAGAAATTAAAATTTTTCCTGTAAAAGACTTTGTGTACAGATTTTATGTGTAAATACTATTATGTATCACCAGTCTTTAGACATGCAAAAAAAAAATCTCCTAAGTGACGTACTCTGTAAAATCTTTTTTTTCAGAATATTACAGAGATGATGGAGAATGCTGAATGCAAATTCATAATAGAAAATGTCAGATTTAAAACTCCATTGCAGGTAGGTATGCCCTAGAAGAATTATACCTTATATAGTCATGTATAGGCCAGGTCCAAATGCAAACAACATAGACCCTGATCTGCCGTTGCATAATGCGCTGGCAGATCAGGGTCTATGTTGTTTATTCTACTGATTAGTCCTTACAAACCGCAGAGACCCAGATCTGCCGGTGCATTATGCGATGGCAGATCTGAGTCTATGCAGTTTGCAGTTGGTATAGGCTTATACCCAAGTATATATGGTAATTAAACATCTGGTTATGAATCATCAGTAACTAGACAGGGACATGTAATTCTTGTGAGTACAATGATAGCAGTGCTTGGAAGCACTGAAGGAAATAAATCAACAACAACAGTACAACCACAAAAATACGTGTCAGTGAGTTTTTGTCCCCTCAGATATGATGCCAAGTTTTCTAATTTAAGTTGTGATTTTTGTACATGTCAAAATACATTATTTATTCTAACATTTAGTGCAGAAGCTGTCTTCTGTACTGTTTCTGACCTTTTACAGTAGTGAGACAAAAAATGGATTTTATAATTGTAGACGCTAGGTACATTTATATATTGTCATGTTCTGAAATTATCTGTACAGTATGGGGAGTGATTGGCATGCATTACTCTGATTTATATAATATTATAATATTTAAATACAGGAAAACAAATATTTATTCCCAATATTACACTGAAACACCTGCAGAGCAAAGGTGTACAGTATGCATGACTTCATTGTAATAGCAAATATTTAGTACAGAAGTGTAAATTTGTATGGACCTTTTGTGTTAAATTAGCAGCAGAAATATAGCAGTGAAATTAAGTATAGATTTTTCTTGGTTTATTAACAGAGTTGGTTTCCTTACAAGATCTGGTTATTTCCAAGTAAAAAGATCAGTAGATGTATGTATAAAGTATTACCGATGTATATAAAAAGAATTAGAAATAATTTTCAAAATTTAAACCTTTTACTAAAGTAGTTTTTCTTATCCTAAAAATTAAGTGATGCAGTAAGTATAGTTTAGTATGTCTCTTCTATGCATACATACAGTAAGTCTCTTTCCATATGTATACATATATTATGTGTGTACAAGACATGATTTAAATAAGCCAAGCAGTGTACGTTTGTAGGATGCCTTACCTTTAATGTGTAGGCTGTAAACAGTTACAAAGGTGGAGGAAACCAGAGAACCAAGAGGAAGCCATCAATCTTTAATGTGGGTTACAGGCCGTAGTATATGTCATAACTAGAGATTGAACCTGGGACAAAAAAAGGGGCAAACCAAGGGCATCACTACATTATTAAGGCCCTATACCTTCTATCTTACATCAAATATAGTCAAACTTGGTCGTATGGTCAACTTGGGGACTGGCCTAAATTAGTCTTTCTAAACTTTAAGAGATCAAGTTAATGAGCTAATTAAGAAATAAGGGATGAAAGGAGAGCTAGGATTAACATGAGAAAGCTGATGCAGTAATTTAGAGAACAAAAGTAGTGTGTGTGTGTGTGTGTGTGTGTGTGTGTGTGTGTGTGTATATAGTGGTCCCACTCTTGAATGGCTCCCTGACATGCACCACCCACTTTTTATGGCCAGGTTTGTGTTTAAAAGTACCGATCTAGAATGGCCACCTCACTAAAGTGGTCAGCAGGCCAGTATATTAGTGCAAAAGATGTTAGATTTACCTTTCACAAGCAGACACATAATGGGGTTTACAGATGCCAATCTCACAAATATTTGTTGATTTCTAAATTCATCACAGTGGCATTTGTTCCAACATTCCACTAAAGTACCTAACTAAAATCCATACAAAGTAATCCAATTATCCATACTGCTGTATATATCTTAGATGTCATGTTTTGTTACTTTAGTAATAAGTGGCTATTATTACCACAGATATTTATGAAGCTTACAAAAGCTAACAGCTGAGAAGCACAGCATTGTTCAGCTCATCAGTGTGATGTCCGATCTTAAGGGTACCAAACTAAAACCAGTCGATCATGTGACAAGCTCACTTCCTTTGTAAACACTGAGCATTTTGTGTAATAGCTACAAATCAGCTTGACAGTGGTATAGTTGCCAATGAAGGAGTAAGTTCTTGAAAAATGTGCAAAATGTTGTCAGACATTCTCAGTGTAGAAGGAAAAGTGAAAGCGGTTCAACTAAACGAAGAGGAAAGTCTGTTTGCTGAGAAATTTGACATCAGAAAGATTAAAATAAACATCATTAGTTGTTCATTCTGCAGCAGTGGGAAAATGGAATGGTTTTGGAATAATAGTTACAACCAGATGCATACCTGTGACAGAACCAGGATTTCAAACCAGTAGATTTACAAATTTTGATAAGTAGATTGGCTTCTAAAACGGTAGATTTTTTATCGGCATAAATTTTATGTGTTTTAAGGGGATTGAAAACAAAACAAGTTCATTTTGTCTCATAATATGTATTCTCTTCATATTATAATAAAACACAAATTTTGAACATGATTCGGATTCAGAATCTGATGGAAAATGTTACAATAATAGTTAGTTAATATGAGCCAGTATATTGTTAATTAAATGAAAAAGGAAGAGTTGTACATCTCACAGTTCACTGCAAAGATTTTTTATAAAATCCACAGGCATTTTTAGTTTCCTTCACATGATCACTGTCTGGTGACCACTGGTGACATTCACTGTGATTGTTAACCTTCACACTTAGCAGGCTCTCAATATTTTTCTGGTCCAGACTTCCCCTTGAATCACTCTGGATTTTCCGAAGAATGGAGAATGTCCTCTCTGTGTCAGCATTGGAATATGGCAATGATAGGACAACTACACTCAGTCTGGAAAGAAGTTCTAACTTAAGTTTTCCTGTTGCTGGGTTTCTGAGGCTGCTGACTGATCTCCAATACTGCTCCAAGCTCATTTTACCCTGAGGAGCAAGTTCCTTGCTTGGACTTAATATGTATTCCTGAGCATCATCCTCAAGGGCTTGTTTCTCTTCTAGGCTTATGTCCAAAAATCTGTTGGCAAGTTTCACCACAGTAATTAATTTTAAACAAATTAGATTTAGACTTGAAATAAACAGTTAAAAAACACATGATTTTAATAATTTATCCCAACTTTAAAATTAAATATTAAGTAATACATTTTTAACTCGCGGATATATTTTATCTAGGACTTGAACATAATTTTTGTGAAAGAATAATTGAAATAGTTCATTAATTACAAAAGATGGAGACCTTCAAAGTCAGGACCTTTGCTACTCGCCTGCACACACTTAAATTCTGGTATCCAAGCGTTGTTAAACTTGTAGTATTTCTTAGCTGGTGGCTTCTTAGCATTGGGAGAAAGCGGACGTTTTTGCATTTTGACATGAATTGAAAAAAAAATATACAAGCTGCCCTTAAATATTCATCTTAAACCATCGTGAACAATACAAGAACAATTAAAAGACATCAAATCAAAATACTTACTCAAGTGTTTCTGCCAAGATAATTTTTGGTCGGTCTCTCCGTTTTATCTTCCTTCCATGGCAGATCGGCCGAGTTTTAATCAAAGACTCATGGTCATCATGGATTACCTTTGATCCTTTCATTACTTATAACACCTCAAACAACATCCCGGATTTGGCCTTAAACTCTCCAGATTACAACAATAAGGTAATCAATTAGCCGCTTCTTGTGTACACATGCTCCACCACGCATCGTCGCACCGGTCATATCATAGGTCGAACATTTCCGGTTCCCAGTAGACTGGTTCTGGCTGGTTTATCTAATGTGTTGATAGAACGCGTAAAAAAAACGGTTTTTTTTTTAAAAAAAAAAATTTCCTTGAAATTGTGAAAACCGGTAGATTTTGACTACTAAACGGTATGTACGGTAGACGGTCTTTAAAATGGTATTATTGGCCTACCACCGGTAGAATCACAGGACTGGTATGCAGATGTTTATATCCTGATTTGATTGAGAAGGTTTTTGAATTGTTTTGCACCATGATTTATAATTATTCTAAATAACATTAATATAAGTTTTATCACATTGATTCATAACATGCCTGTGATTTATAGTTAAAAATGAAAATATTAAATATTTAAAAATTAGTTATGTCTTTCATACTTTATATGTAATTAGTACCCACATACATGTGATCCCTCTTTAGAAAGGCCACCTATATATATATACCATATTTTGGTGTGTATAACGTGCACCGATGTATAATGCGCACCCCGATTTTCAACCCAGAATGAGTGGAAAAAATGTAGATCTGCCATATAACGTGAATGTGATATAATACATTTGAAATTGTGACTATTTCGCTCCGTTTTCATAGTGCAGCAACAGTCGGCCATTTTGGATAGTGAATGAAAAAAGTGGCAATATTGAAATTATATCTTTCCAATTTTATGGTTGGCCCTTAAAAGGGCCCTTTAAAGGTTCGCCTAGTTGATGTTGAGTTCAATCTATTGCATCAAATCCCTCAAAGTCGTGCCGTCATAAAAATGCATAGGCCCAGCTCACAGACCCCTTGTAGTCGTCTATTTTCTTCTGTTTTGCAATCAATAATGCCTGAAAGGAATCTCTGTCATGGATACTGAGATTCCCTGTTTTCTTCTATCCATGACCCATTCAAGGACTCCACTCTCTACGTCCGGATACTTTGCACTTGTCCCTCTGTCTGCCTGTTTTGTTCTCGGCATTTTCTTCAGTCTTTCTTTCATTCTTCTCCACTCCCTAACAGAAGACTCTCCTACATTAAACTCCCTCCCAGCGGCTCTGTTACTATGTGCTTCTGCATAGGCAATGATGGTTAGCTTGTCTTTCGCATTGTACGAATTTCTTATACGACCCATGTTGATACTTTGACTATATTCGTTCAGATTCAAGATCGAACACAATATGCTATGTGAAAGTTTAGGTCCAGTATTTATACTTATTTGGATTATCATGACACCTCTAAAATATATCCCCATGTCCAAGCTAGAATTTACCAAGATAATGCATTGTAATTATGTTTGGCCCATCAAAGCTTTAGCCGGCGCTGATTACCTTTAAAAACACCACGCTGAGTCAATTAAACACTGCTCACTGTATTGTAACAAAGAAGTACCGTATCAAATACTGTTGTTTAAAATGAGAAATAAAACAAAGAAACAAGTTTATTTTCTGAAGAAAAGTAAATACATTGCAAATTTACCTAACAAAGCATCCTGACAATATTTAGCACATCAAAGCTTTAGCCGGTGCCGATTACCTTGAAAAGACCACACTGAGTCAATGAAGCACTGATCACAGTTAAAAACACTCGCTGAATCAATTAAATATTGCTCACCGAGACCAAGCATTGTAGCTATGTTTAGCACATCAAAGCTTACCTGGCACCGATTACCATGAAGAGACCACACTGAGTCAATGAAGCATTGATCACTGTATAGTCGCAAAGATATCTCAAATACTATGATTTAAGATGAGAAATAAAACTAAGAAACAAATTTATTTTCCAAAGGAAAAAAAAAAAAAATGTTTTCCGACTTCATACATTAACACTGTGTCAGTGTTACCATAACAGGCTAACCGTAGTCACGAAATAAATGAGAACATTAACACTGCTTGAATTCTAAATATTATATTTCAATTCAAATGCAAATAAATGAAGACAAAATTAATTAGATCCACAGTTATCAAATATTGAACATTTACAAGTATGGTAATCATATATTTGTTCCGCTGGTAACCTTGAAAAGACCACTCTTAGTCAATGAAACATTGATCACTCTATAGTCAGAAATAAATATAAAATACTATCATTTAAGATGAGAAATAAAAACTAAGAACCAAGTTTATTTTCTAAAGAAAATTTTTTTTTCCGAGTTCATACATTAATTGATTAGTTTGTTTCACAACATGTCATTGTTACCGTAATAAAGAAACCGTAGTTGCAAAAAATATGTCCCCTAAAGGTGCCTCTGATGAGAACATTAACACTGCTTGAATTCTACACATATTATATTTCAATTCAACCAAGAATAAACGAAGAAAAAATGTATTAGATCAACAGTTATGGAATACTGAACATTTACGGAACAGGTACGGTAATCCTCACAGTGGTATTTGTTCCGCTCCAATGTGGCACTTTGCACAGCTTTTGAACAAGTTACCAGTCGTTATGTACATGTATTTCTGGTCGAGGCACAGAACAAAATGCTCCACAGTGATGTGAAATGAAAGCAGTTTATTAACATATGCAATCAAAGAACAAGACTATCAAGGTTTGTAAGCATTATTTATTTCTTTAATAAGGCTAGTACCGGTAAACAATTTAGTTACAATGCAATGTGCAACGGATTTAATATTTCACAAGGAGTGAATGTGACACATGTTGGTGGCTATAGTGCCTTCATCCTCTTGTCAGATCGACTTGGAAAAAATCTTTTTTTTTTTTAGTTCTTGTATAAAACATGCACCCCCGACTTAAGAGAAGAAATTTAATTGAAAAAAGTGTGCGTTATACACAGCTAAAGACGGTATACATATACATATATACACACATAAACACTGTTTATTATTTACAAATTTAAAAAATCTAAACTCTAAATAAGTATCATGTAAAAGAATTTAAGAATATATGCAGTACTTACATAGCACTTTAAAAAAGCTGCATTTTTTAAAAAACATCATTTCTCACAGACCCTTTTGTAGAAAAAGTGCTTTTATGAAAGTGTATTCGGGGTCATTTTGTCGGATCACTGCATATAAGAAACAGGCAGTCACTTAATACAGGGCATCTATAAAGCAAAAAAGTTATAGAAACAAGTGAATCTGATCATTGTGAGCAGGTGACCATTGTTGTGACCTGTATGAAAGGTGTCACTGTATATTAGATCTTGATCTGATCATTGTGAGCAGAAGACCCATCCCATTGAGGTGACCTCTATGAAAGGTCATTGTGAACAGGTGACCCATCCCATTGAAGTGACCTCTTTGAAAGGTCATTGTGAGCAGGTGACCCATTCCATTGAAGTGACCTCTATGAAAGGTTATTGTGAGCAGGTGACCCATTCCATTGAGGTGACCTCTACAAAAGGTGTCACTGTATATTAGATCTTGGATGTGTTGAATTATAAGCAGATTTTATTTGTCAATACAGAGCTCTAATAACTAAAAATAATCCGATTTCAAAATATCAACATACCAAGTAGTACAATACAATATTTGTCTAATAGAAACTTCATTTTACATGTCTATTTCCTCCATAAAAATAAACAGGTTAACACTGTACTATTATCCAGATTACTTAATCCTCTAACCCATAAAAATGATAATCTTGTTCAACCAGACTCCTGAATCATGCAGTGAAATCTCTGCCATCTGAGGGTCTGGTAAGAAACCCAAGTTCTCCTTGTAATCTTGTAATGCCACAACCAAACATTCCCAAAATTTGAAAAAGTGTTTTGATTAGCTGATGAGATGAGGTGACAGATGAATGAATTTCATTGAGTTTCATTGATTGATTGAGACATGCCTCCTGCATTGGCCTCTGTATCAAACAATGATGCTTGATCATATCCTTTTTATGCTTACAACAAAAGTTTTGGCATGAGTGATCGAAGAAAGTTTGTCTAAATAAGTTTTGAGATAGCAAGAAATGTTTTGTAGTTTGGCTTGTCTAAATAAGTTTTGCGATAGCAAGAAATGTATTGTAGTTTGGCTTGTGCAGATTTTCAGATATGCCATTCCTCACGATTTGACCATAAGTCTTACTGAAAATACCCTTAAATTATGGACTTGTAGAAAATAGCAAGAAATATGAAAATACATTCTGGGTTTTCATATTAGATTCAGTGGAATTGGTCAGGGAACCAGACTAACTGTACACCAGATGCTTTAATCTGCCCATATTTTTCATGCAGAACACTTGCATTATCAAGCTTTTGCTGATAGCATAACCTAAAAGTGTCATCTAACAAATGAAAATGCATTAATGCTGGAAGAGACAATCAGACTCTTAAAAAGTTAAGTCAAGCAGCACAAAGTTATCAAATGGAATATTCAAATTATTGGGAAAAGAGCAGGAAAGGCAACAATTATCCCAGGTATGTTTATTGGACATCGTGTTGTGTTGATCCATAGTGGAGACGATTACCACCACTACGTGAAATTTAAAAAAAACAAAAAAACAAACAAGGATTTTGTCAGCTTTAGAGATTTAGCAAGAAGACATTAACCTCCATGGGGTTTGGAACTGCAGTTTCTGAAACCAGACTGGATGTCACCAAGGTTTAAATGTACTTTACAAACTTTTTAGTTGAACATAATCTTGCCTTCACTGCATCAGATCACACTTCTGAACTTTTCCAATGCTTTTTCCAATTGGACAATAGCAGTACATGATATTTTGTTACACCTTTCTGAAAACTGGTCTAGTTTATGCAAGAATATTGACTGCCTTACTGAGAGGGTCTTGTTAGGGTTGACAAGTCTCAAGTTTGACCCAAGTGCCTTCTGTAAGTAGCAGTGATCAATGAAGCATTTTACCAGATCCTTGTATGGTGGAGATATAACCAAGCCATGTGAGAATCTGGTGGATTGAGATTTTAAACAAGAAACATGTCAAGTAAAAGTTAGATGATCAATTTTTTTTACAGCAATAACCATCAAAGTTTGTACATAATAAAAATCAACTGTTACATGATTATCATGAGTAATCCATTAAAATCTGACACAGAATTCTACTTCAGGAAAATTTTGAATGAGTCCATGTCCTGTATACACAAAACTTTTTTGAGCAAGAAAATAAGTTCGGGCCTTAAATCCCCCCTCCCATAATAAAATATTATACTTGGAGGAAATGTACATAAATGGTATTGAGCATGTTGTTTGAGGAACCAAAGTTTAAAAGATCCTAGTTTTCTGAGTCGGACTTCATTATAATCAAATTTGTAGGACATCCATCTGAGTCGGACTTCATTATAATCAAATTTGTAGGACATCCATCCGAGTCGGACTTCATTATAATCAAATTTGTAGGACATCCATCCGAGTTGGACTTCATTAGAATCAAATTTGTAGGACATCCATCCGAGTCGGACTTCATTAGAATCAAATTTGTAGGACATCCATCTGAGTCGGACTTCATTATAATCAAATTTGTAGGACATCCATACGAGTCGGACTTCATTATAATCAAATTTGTAGGACATCCATCTGAGTCGGACTTCATTAGAATCAAATTTGTAGGACATCCATCTGAGTCGGACTTCATTAGAATCAAATTTGTAGGACATCCATACGAGTCGGACTTCATTATAATCAAATTTGTAGGACATCCATACGAGTCGGACTTCATTATAATCAAATTTGTAGGACATCCATATGAGTCGGACTTCATTAGAATCAAATTTGTAGGACATCCATCTGAGTCGGACTTCATTAGAATCAAATTTGTAGGACATCCATACGAGTCGGACTTCATTAGAATCAAATTTGTAGGACATCCATCTGAGTCGGACTTCATTAGAATCAAATTTGTAGGACATCCATCTGAGTCGGACTTCATTAGAATCAAATTTGTAGGACATCCATCTGAGTCGAACTTCATTAGAATCAAATTTGTAGGATATCCATCTGAGTCGGACTTCATTATAATCAAATTTGTAGGACATCCATCTGAGTTGGACTTCATTAGAATCAAATTTGTAGGACATCCATCTGAGTCGGACTTCATTAGAATCAAATTTGTAGGACATCCATACGAGTCGGACTTCATTATAATCAAATTTGTAGGATATCCATCTGAGTCGGACTTCATTAGAATCAAATTTGTAGGACATCCATCTGAGTCGGACTTCATTAGAATAAAATTTGTAGGATATCCATCTGAGTCGGACTTCATTATAATCAAATTTGTAGGACATCCATCCGAGTTGGACTTCATTAGAATAAAATTTGTAGGATATCCATCTGAGTCGGACTTCATTATAATCAAATTTGTAGGACATCCATCCGAGTTGGACTTCATTAGAATCAAATTTGTAGGACATCCATCCGAGTTGGACTTCATTAGAATAAAATTTGTAGGATATCCATCTGAGTCGGACTTCATTATAATCAAATTTGTAGGACATCCATCCGAGTTGGACATCCATCCGAGTCGGACTTCATTAGAATCAAATTTGTAGGACATCCATCCGAGTTGGACTTCATTAGAATAAAATTTGTAGGATATCCATCTGAGTCGGACTTCATTATAATCAAATTTGTAGGACATCCATCCGAGTTGGACTTCATTAGAATCAAATTTGTAGGACATCCAGCCGAGTTGGACTTCATTAGAATAAAATTTGTAGGATATCCATCTGAGTCGGACTTCATTATAATCAAATTTGTAGGACATCCATCCAAGTTGGACTTCATTAGAATAAAATTTGTAGGATATCCATCTGAGTCGGACTTCATTATAATCAAATTTGTAGGACATCCATCTGAGTCGGACTTCATTATAATCAAATTTGTAGGACATCCATCTGAGTCGGACTTCATTAGAATCAAATTTGTAGGACATCCATCTGAGTCTGACTTCATTAGAATCAAATTTGTAGGACATCCATCTGAGTCGGACTTCATTAGAATCAAATTTGTAGGACATCCATCTGAGTTGGACTTCATTAGAATCAAATTTGTAGGATATCCATCTGAGTCGGACTTCATTATAATCAAATTTGTAGGACATCCATCCGAGTTGGACTTCATTAGAATCAAATTTGTAGGACATCCATCCGAGTTGGACTTCATTAGAATAAAATTTGTAGGATATCCATCTGAGTCGGACTTCATTATAATCAAATTTGTAGGACATCCATCCGAGTTGGACTTCATTAGAATCAAATTTGTAGGACATCCATCCGAGTTGGACTTCATTAGAATAAAATTTGTAGGATATCCATCTGAGTCGGACTTCATTATAATCAAATTTGTAGGACATCCATCTGAGTTGGACTTCATTAGAATAAAATTTGTAGGATATCCATCTGAGTCGGACTTCATTATAATCAAATTTGTAGGACATCCATCCGAGTTGGACTTCATTAGAATCAAATTTGTAGGACATCCATCCGAGTTGGACTTCATTCGAATAAAATTTGTAGGATATCCATCTGAGTCGGACTTCATTATAATCAAATTTGTAGGACATCCATCCGAGTTGGACTTCATTAGAATAAAATTTGTAGGATATCCATCTGAGTCGGACTTCATTATAATCAAATTTGTAGGACATCCATCCGAGTAGGACTTCATTAGAATAAAATTTGTAGGATATCCATCTGAGTCGGACTTCATTATAATCAAATTTGTAGGACATCCATCTGAGTCGGACTTCATTATAATCAAATTTGTAGGACATCCATCTGAGTCGGACTTCATTAGAATCAAATTTGTAGGACATCCATCTGAGTCGGACTTCATTAGAATCAAATTTGTAGGACATCCATCTGAGTCGGACTTCATTAGAATCAAATTTGTAGGACATCCATCTGAGTCGGACTTCATTAGAATCAAATTTGTAGGATATCCATCTGAGTCGGACTTCATTAGAATAAAATTTGTACGACATCCATACGAGTTGGACTTCATTAGAATCAAATTTGTAGGACATCCATCCGAGTTGGACTTCATTAGAATCAAATTTGTAGGACATCCATCTGAGTCGGACTTCATTAGAATCAAATTTGTCGGACATCCATCTGAGACGGACTTCATTAGAATCAAATTTGTAGGACATCCACCCGAGTCAGACTTCATTAGAATCAAATTTGTAGGACATCCATCTGAGTCCGACTTCATTGGAATCAAATTTGTAGGACATCCATCCAAGTCGGACTTCATTAGAATAAAATTTGTAGGACATCCATCCCATCCCAGTCTGACTTCATTATAATAAAATTTGTAGGACATTTTTGCAAACTTTCAGCTTTAGATTGAGTTTTTTTTTAAAAAGGAAATCAGGCCCTGTATTCTCAAAACATTTTTAGCAAAAAATAAATTTCAAGCATAGAAGTCTATAACTTTAATTAGAATGACAGAACTTTACGATTGTTTTCAACTTTGGTCCCTCTACTATACCGCAAAATTTCCATAGCGTAGGTACTTTCTAAGTATCATATCTGATTTTGGGGTTTTGAACTTTAGTTTCTTGTTCAGAATGTTTAGAGAATACAGGGCCATGGTATGTACATGAAATTTTGACTGTCAACCCACACTAGTGCATATGATGGATTCTGTTAATCTAACCTCTGTGTCTTCAAGAGTACAAAAGTCAAATTATGATATGCCAGAATCTTTCTTCCCTGTACTCATGTTATATAATCAGGCCAGTTTTAGCTGGTTTCATGTGCAGTTTTGCAGCATCTTTCATACTAAGATATCAGGCCAATTTTAGCTGGTTTCATGTGCAGTTTTACAGCATCTTTAATAGTAAGATACCAGAATTGCTTATGGTACTCTAGTACAGTTCTTTTTCTTGTTAAAACTAGAAATGTAATCATTGAACATGAATGCCCCATGACAGTGAGTGAGAAACTAGAAATGTATTAATTGAACATGAATGCCCCATGACAGTGAGTGAGAAACTAGAAATGTATTAATTGAACATGAATGCCCCATGACAGTGAGTGAGAAACTAGAAATGTATTAATTGAACATGAATGCCCCATGACAGTGAGTGAGAAACTAGAAATGTATTAATTGAACATGAATGCCACATGACAGTGAGTGAGAAACTAATATTGCAAAATCTTAACCAGACATATGTATGGATGGTTGGAGACATGGGCAAGGGTAACACAACATTACCCTTATGGTGGGGCATACAATTTATGTTCTGTAGGTATTTGAAATATAATTTATATACTGGGTGATTGATTGTGTAAAATTAATAGTTAGACAATATTAGCTGTGTGGAAACTGATTCATGACAATGTTTTTTACATGAATGCATCTTATTTTACACTAAAATACATGTATTTTTTTATACAAAGTCTCGCACATGGCAAAACACTTTAAAGCATACTAAGTCCAACCAAACCAAAAATGTTGTTTGGCATGTCTGAAACACACCAATCATGCCACAATTACTCCTGAAACAACCATGAACTTTACTTTGTATGAGGAAGGAGCAAGGTATATACATTGATGAACTACATAACACATCTGTGTCATCCCAGTGAAATAATTATATTGATGTCAATGCATATTAACACATCTGTGTCATCCCAGTGAAATAATTATATTGATGTCAATGCACATTAACACATCTCTGTCATCCCAGTGAAATAATTATATTGATGTCAATGCATATTAACACTTCTATGTCATCCCAATGAAATAATTATATTGATGTCAATGCATATTAACACATCTGTGTCATCCCAATGAAATAATTATATTGATGTCAATGCATATTAATACATCTGTGTCATCCCAATGAAATAATTATATTGATGTCAATGCATATTAATACATCTGTGTCATCCCAATGAAATAATTATATTGATGTCAACGCATATTAACTTATAAATAAGGAGAGGACTTAATTGTAGTTGCTAATGAAAACAAAGCAATTAAATAAATGAACATTAAAATATCAAATATATGACATTCTTCAGAAACAAATTAGGAAGGATAGTATGCTGATAAAAATTGCAGATATTTCATGAAAATTCAAGAATTTCTGACAGGATTTTCCCTATGTATGTACTAACTTTTTCTGGAGTACTCTGACAAACATTTGCACACAGCATACATTGTATGATTGTTGTTTCTTTATGGTCAATTATATTACATCTTTTTTCTACAATATCTTTCTTTCAGGCTAAAAAATTGATGTCCAAATTACAAATTACTAAGCCAGTCATCATCGTGTCCGATCTGGAAGGAAAGATGACTGCTTTAGTTTCAGCTCCAAAGGTGAGTAGTACAGCAAGTAAGACACTATGTATAATTAAGTCTCCAACTGCACAGTATTGTTCTCTGTCAAATACACATTACCTGATAGCAAACTCTTCTACCTCCCGAACCCAGTCATCCTGAAACAACAAAAAATATGTCATTGCATCTATAGCGCATATATTTGAAGGGAAGTAACTCTTACAGATTACCTCCCCTTGTCCCATCTAGGTGGTTACCCATATACTGAATGTTAACCAAATTCAGCTTTAATTTGAGACTCTAAAAAACGGTTCAGTGTCCTCCTGAATCTGATAGAAATTCTCAATTTGTTCAAGCCACCCATGCAAAATTTTTTGTGATTTCAACAGTTTAGGCGTCATTACACTATTTGTTAACATTATTTCTGTATTTTTGTGTGATTTTTTTCATATATATCGAGTCATTGTGAACTTGTTCTTTGACCAATAAGTCGCTTGTGTCAGCTGTGTTCACCTGTATCTTTGTTAAATTATATAGTAAACACTGTGGCTCATTCATTCATCTTCTAGATGTTTTCTCTGCATGAGTTTCACCTAGTGTGTGAATATTTATTGCACTTTGTTTTGTTTTTCTCTGTGGTTTCTGATGAAAATGATGTCAAAATGCAAAAAGTGTAAGCACTTCAGAGTAGCTGAAAACACTGATGAGACATGCCTGGCGTGCATGAAATGTTCATCATCAAACCCATGCAGTGTCTGCAATACATGGTCTAAGTGAATTTGGTCCAACTATTTGCAGAAGGAACTCGAGGACAAGAAGAGGCCCAGTTCCAGGTCTTTGGAGGCAGACATATTGAGCCTGCATCCTCATTCAGAATCAATGGTGAGTGTCATGTGGGATTCCGTTATGGCACCTAACCCTCGTTGAAGAGTGCCTGTACAGCATCAACAGCTACAGTCACCTTGGGCACCAAAGACATTGTTACACTGGATCCTACCCACTCACTGTTGGAATCGCAAATGCATAGCCTTATCCAACAAACTCTGTGTGTTATGATGGGTTTTTGGAGATTTTGCTTTAGGGTTGTTGTCCTGCATATTTAAAGGCGAGCTGGAGAATACAGGGGAGGAGACCCCCATTTTGGGCAGCCCATTGGGTGCAAGTCCTCCCACATGTCTGTACATGGCCAAAGTGCCTGTAAGACCAGGTGCATGGGGTTGCAGTCTGATGTTGCCTGCCTTTGTTATATAAAAGACCTGAACCAGCCATCCTATGCCATCCCAACTGCCAATCAGCCTGACCATCTACAGGTTTGTTGATCAGAGATCTATGATATTGAATCTCAAACTGCTATCCAATGAACAGCTCAATTGGCTGCCGATCAGTCTGTCCAGTTGGCCCATCTTCAGGTTTGTTGATCAGAGATCTTTGATATTGATATCTGGTCAACAGCTCCATCTGTGATGGCTGGTTACAGTTTTCTCACCATCTTGCTGGCTTTCCACACTGTACTGGCCATCCAGATGGGCGGGCCTGGCATTGTTGGCTTATCCAATTGGCAGGTACCACACCACTCATGGAGATAATAACAGCATCATCACATCCATGTGGTATGCAATATCCAAACATGGAAGGCATGCAGGATGAAGATATTCCCCCCTTTTGAAGAATGGGCCAACCTTGATTTGCCACTGTACTCCAACCTGACTCTGGCACAGAGTTTAGCTTCAAGGTGGCAATAACAAGAAATTTATTGCAGTTTTTTACCATATGAGTGCCTTCCCTGTGGTGAACTGAGCATATAAAGTCAAGACTTCCATTGAGACCAGTGAGGAAGACAAGCACCAGTTAAGAATTCTTCTGAAGAGTGCAGAGATTACTAAGTGCCTTTCTGACAAAATCTGAGACATTGGTAATTCCAAAGTCTTTTACTCAGTGAGCTAACTGCTGGCATCATTTTCATCACATTGATATTGATCTCACTTGGACACAGAGTATGGATAAGGATATTACTGCTGAAAATATGTCTGCCCCTCTGTTTTATAGGATGACAGAGGAGAATTTACCGCCATGTCAGTGCTGAAGAGGAACATTCTCGTGACTTCCTCACTGCTAGATTTGATGCCCTTACCTATTTTCTGCTTAGCAGAAAATCATATAATGATCACACATGGGAATCAGCACGCTACATAGCCAAGGTTGTTAATAGGGTGGACATTATACGATGGCTAATGCCTTTGCAACTTCCTTTGATTTGGATTTGATGAGAAGAGACACCCTCTCACACTCTTCTTCACTTAAACTACATAAGTTGGCAACTCTCAACTCCTTGCTTTTCTTTTGTTTTGGTGGGGTGAGGGCAGTTTATTGAGGAGTTTAGGAGGCATGCAGCACAGGAGTTACCTTGTCAGCAGCTGACCTTGCCAACCACCTTCCTCATTTCGTCCAAAATCAAGCACAGTATCTGAAGAGGGACAATTGTCAGCATAAGGACAATAGAAATTTACCACAACAGCAACAGTCCTTTCAGAGCCAAGCAAATTTCAGCTACATGCCCCTTAGTTTTGCAGAAAAGCAAGGAAAAGAGCGGAAACCTAGTTTCTCCTCACCCAAGCCTCCCAGTACTTGATAATGACTCCCTGTCCCTCCCACCTACTGGTGTCATCCCTGTCCAAACTCTTGTTTTGGCAGACCTGGATCAGTCTCTTCCCGAACAATGCAGATCTTGTTTGGGCAGCCCCACCCCTTTCATAATCCCCTTTATGAGAGATGACCCAAATAATCTCATGAAGGTGGACATTTTGTAGAAGGGGATTGAGATTATGCTCTCAAAGTGGACAGTGGGAGATAGTTCAGAAGCTGAACTGTTGGATTTCCCTTCAGGTTCTTTCTGGTCCCAAAAACCAACAGAAAACAGACTGGTTTTAAACCTGAGATGGTTCAATCAGTTTATTGAAGCTCCAAAGTTTAGAATGGAGACAGCTAGGTCGGTATGTCTGTTAGTGTGGTGGAATGATTATGTGATCAGCCTTGATCTGACTAATGTGTATTTTCATATTCACATACACCCGTTATCTTGCAAGTGTCTTGCTTCAGTTACTGTGGGGTAGTATGATCATCTCAAGATGTAAATGTACCAAATGGCTAACGAGTCTAAATTCAAGAAACAATACAAAGTTTCAGTAGTACTCTTTATTTTCCTACATGAGATTATTTGACTAGCTTGAATACACCACTTACTATAATGAGACAGATATACTTTTGTGGCATAAATACTCTTACAATTATCTTGTTTTGGGCATTTTGTAACCACTTCCACCCTACCCCCACCCCCCCTTATACATACACATGTACAGAATGATTTTTTTAAAAAATATTATTTTCATTAAACAGCAGTTTGGTACATAATGCAGTTGACATTTATGGACTGCAATTACTGTGTTACAGCAAGGAAGAGCTGTATTTCCTGATTTAACTAAAAAGGTTTACAGATAAACAAAAAACAGATTTAACTGATAAATGTTAATTGAAATTCCAGGTTAAAATTTACCACAATAAAAAATCTTGTTGAATGATAGTGAATATGTACATTTCTACCATTGTGAAAATAAAAGATGGGTTGCCCAGGTACAGGTTTTCTTATGTTGTTTGAAGTGGTTGATGTATAGGTTACTGTGTTTGTGCCAGGCATGTCCACTTGCACAGGCCTGCACAGATCTGATGGCATACTGTTTAATAACATGTTGATTCAAGGTTTTTATCAAGTAGGGACTCAGGTTGCAACCAGAATGTAAACAGAAAATCTCACTCAGTCATGAATAACATGGTTGCAATTATAGTTTTTCGTGCACTCTTTAGAAGCTCAATTGATCTAAGTAGTGTATACATATGTAACTTTGAATTGTATGCTGTGTAGTGTTATCAAATACGTCAAGATGACTTCTTTTATTCTGGGCCAGCCCATGTTTTGCTTACATCAATATTTATATTTGTGCAGAACCTGTATGTGACATCAGACCTTTGTTTACCTGTATCTATTTCACAAAAACCTTTTCATGACTGGTCATAGAACAGGCATTTGCATTTGCTGCATTAGGGTCTTTTCTTGACCACTTGCAAGAAGCAGCAAGTCTAAATTCTCCATATCAGTCTCCTTGTCTGAAATTAAAAATACATGCCATTTGAGAAATTACCAAACCTTTATAGGAAAGCAGTTCATAAAACCAGAAAGGAACTACTTTTATGTATTCATGTGCCCTTCTTGTGTGATTTGACAATATTTGTAAACAATTGTTAAAATATAGTTCTGTTATTTATTTCTTGAGATTCATTATTATTTTTATAACTGTAATTATAAGAATTTGACTTAATATTTTTAAGGATTCATGAAGTTATAAAGTTTGAAAATTGAATACACACTGCATAAATGGCCACTGCAAGACATGAATCCTGTAAAATATGAAATTTAGCTCTTAACTAAGATTTCAAATTCTATACATTTGCACTACAACCTCCCTAAAATTAAAACTAAAGAGGTAACTGTATCTGTTGTGCTAATCAAAATATTCAAAGTTCATATCTCTTCACTATAATAATAATAATAATAATAATAATAATAATAATAATAAATCATGTAATATTTATTTTGAGGGTAAGTCAAAAGTTTGAAATCATTCTTCCTTGAGTTCTCTAATCAGATTTTATAAAGGTACTAACTAAAGGTAACAGAATAATAAATATGGTTAACTATCATTATTACTACTAATACCTTGTGTACTAATAGACATTTATGCACAAAAACAAACTGACAACTCTGGTACAGTACTCTTTCATTATAATGCTGTCCATGGGAGTCATAAAATATACCACCTTATATTAAGGCTGCCTTATAATGAAGTATGTGATACACAGCACTCCCTCATTATATGCTGTCCATGGGAGCCATATGGAATAGCACCTTATAGTGAGACTGCCTTATAATGAAGTATGTGATACACAGCACTCCCTCATTATAATGCTGTCCATGGGAGTCATAAAATATACCACCTTATATTAAGTCTGCCTTATAATGAAGTATGTGATACAAAGCACTCCCTCATTATAATGCTGTCCATGGGAGTCATAAAATATACCACCTTATATTAAGGCTGCCTTATAATGAAGTATGTGATACACAGCACTCCCTTATTATATGCTGTCCATGGGAGCCATATGGTATAGCACCTTATAGTGAGACTGCCTTATAATGAAGTATGTGATACACAGCACTCCCTCATTATAATGCTGTCCATGGGAGCCATATGGTATACCACCTTATAGTGAGACTGCCTTATAATGAAGCATGTGATACACATCACTCCCTCATTATAATGCTGTCCATGGGAGCCATATGGTATAGCACCTTATAGTGAGACTGCCTTATAATGAAGTATGTGATATACAGCACTCCCTCATTATAATGCTGTCCATGGGAGCCATATGGTATAGCACCTTATAGTGAGACTGCCTTATAATGAAGTATGTAATACACAGCACTCCCTCATTATAATGTTGTCCATGGGAGTCATATGGTATAGCACCTTATAGTGAGACTGCCTTATAATGAAGTATGTGATACACAGCACTCCCTCATTATAATGCTGTCCATGGGAGCCATATGGTATAGCACCTTATAGTGAGACTGCCTTATAATGAAGTATGTGATACACAGTACTCCCTCATTATAATGCTGTCCATGGGAGCCATATGGTATATCACCTTTTAGTGAGACTGCCCTATAATAAAGTACATAATACGGTACTCATTATAACACTTCAATGGGAGCCATAGAGTATAGCACCTTATAGTGAGACTGTCTTATAATGAAGTACATGATACAGTACTCCCTCATTATAATGCTGTCCATGGGAGCCATATGGTATATTGCCTTATAGTGAGACCATCTTATAGTGAAATACATGATACACGATAGATCTAATTTGACTGCCACTTAAATGGGATTCATGACCATACTTGCTTTATAACAGGAACTGTGTCATAATGAATGAAGTTATAGTGGGTGAGTGCTGTTTGTTTTAAAACAGTTTGCATATGGACATGTGAACTACCAAAAGAGAATTTGTCACTATTGTACGAATGTGTTACCTCCTCTAGAATTGTGCTGAGTTCACTTTTGAGCATCCTGGTCTCTTTGTAGAACTGATGGGATTCACATTAGCAGTATCTGTAACATAAACATACAAAATTAAACCCTGTAACCAATTGCTGTAGATTGTTGAGAACAAATGCAGCAATAAAATAATATATAAACATTTGAAGTCAACAGAAAATTTTTAACACAAAGTATTTTTCCTGAAAATAAGATGCAGGTTACTGAAAAAGTATTTTTATTGTATGGAGTAGTTTGAGTAACTGTCAAAATTCATTTTGTGTCATCACCATCACCATGATCACAATCACCACCATCATCATCACAACCTCCATCATTACCATCACCATCAATACCACCATCATCATCACCATCACTGCCATCATCATTACCTCCAATGCCAGTTTATTATTATTATTATTATTATTATTGGATAAAAAAAAATAATTTTCATTGCTA
Organism: Margaritifera margaritifera; assembly: GCA_029931535.1. NCBI lineage: Eukaryota > Metazoa > Mollusca > Bivalvia > Unionida > Margaritiferidae > Margaritifera > Margaritifera margaritifera. The sequence goes on along the minus strand of JAQPZY010001662.1, from coordinate 1,731,948 downwards.
AAGTTAAGTAATTTTCACCTTCAGATTGGCTTTGAAACTATATTTGCTCTAACTTGTGGGGTTTAATGGAACATAGGTTTGAGGATGGGTAGATAAGAATCTTGTTTCTCTTTGGTTTGTTGACTTGAACAGAATTCATGTGTCACTGAAAAAGTTCCTGTCAAGTACATTAACTTTGTATGTGTTAATGAAATGTGCAACTTTGGTACATGATATACAACATGTTTGAATAAGAAGGACCTTTCTTGGTGAAAGGTGTATGTGCTTACAAATATTAAGTATTTAAAAATAATAATGTGAGAAATCAGATGTTCAACTACAAACATTTATGATGATCTTCATTGGAAGAAAAATTTAAGAAACTTAAATGTAGAAGATTGTTTTCAAAAGCATGAAAGGGAGTGGCATAAATGATCTGTTGCGTCAAAATATATCTATTAATTGAATAGATTGATCATCACCTGTGCCACAATATGTGAAGTTAGATTTCTGTACCACCCCAATTTTCTTATTTTCGATTGCAGAAATATAGCATGTAATCAACAAATAACTTAATTGTAGTCCTACTATTGTGTTCATGTCAAATGACCTTCCTATTTGAATTTCACTAGCATAGCTTCAAACACCTTGATTGCAGGTTTAAAGAGGTCACTATTGACTATCTTAAAGCAGCACACTTTTTCAGAATGCTTTCACAGTCCATATCTGATTGATATTGTTGACCTTTGTTCTTACTCATACCATCATTTATCCAATTTGTCAGACATTAAGCAGTAATCTTTGTGGGAATGAAAATTATATAATTTTTCCTAAATATCTTGTGCAGAAAATTAATATCTGTATTGTGTACTTATGTTTGTGGTACATTCAGTACAGGTCAGAAGTTGGTTTGGTAAACTAGATTGCACTATTATCCTTGCTTGCAAGTAAAGACCACTTTCATGTGAATGTTTTGGTGTTTTATTTTACAAATAAAGAATACTGGTTGCAGTTCTTGTGTTTGCTTTTCATGTTGTTCATATTAATATGTTGCCTTCGGAAATAAATCAGGTGAGTATACACAAAGTTCTGGTTGTGTTAGGCACATTTACAACTGAGTTATCTTTTTCTGTAAGAGTAACATTCACATTTCATGCATGTCCTTGTTGAGTCAAAACAAGGGCAGCAGTAAATAAAACCAATAGGCCTCAGTGCTGAAATTTGTATGGTCTCAGCATAGGAAAGGAAGTATATAGTTTAGTTCTTAGTGTAGTGTGTATTGAAAGTAAAATTATTTTGTTCTTCTCAGCACACTAGTTCATGACTTGAAATTGTCTAGATATGGCAACAGAGAGGCAAGAATACTGTGACCCCTCAGAGAAATAAAAATGGTTACCTGCCAGTCTCTGGCCCTCTCAACCAATAGAAAAGTAAATGAAAGCTGGGAGGGCCAGAGAAACTCTGGCTATAATTAGGATAATTAAAGCAGTTTCAAGGTCTGACAGTCATCTATTCAATAACCTGTTTTTTTAGTATGGTTAAAACATTCCTTTTTTTGCATTCCAACTTGAATTTACTTTCTGTTGGCTTAAAAAATGTATTTGATGTCTGAAAATTTTATGTACTATTGAAAATTTAAAAAAAAAATTAAAATATGGTGTCTGGAAAATTGCAGAGTTTGGATATTTAGATTCATAACAGGACACGTACATAAAATGACTGACATTTATCATTCAGGTCAGATACAGGGAGCTGCTTGAATTCATCAGATGTAATACCTGCCTCCGCAACCTATCTTGAAGGACATTAAGATTCCTTTATCACATTTATCATTTTGGCATTTAATGGATCTCTGTTTTCTAATATAATCAGTATAACCACTCCTCAGTAAGTGAAGCTCTCTTTTGGTTAGTGACTGTAAACACATCAGTTTCACCAGAGTGATTGTGATTGGGCTCGTTCATTTTGTGAACAGTTCTACAAGCCAGCCATGTGCATGTTGCTGTACAGGGCAATAGTTCATAGGTAATTTTCCCTCATGTACATCTGTTGCCCATAATTGTGTTTAAATGAAAGTAGTTAAAATATCACTTGAATAAGAAATGACTCACTACAAATAAAACAGCAATTAGATATAAAACTTTTTATATAATTGATGTAAATAAATACCATGGTTTACAGAAGATAATTAGAAATATATATATATATATATATATTCAGTGAAACCTCTTAAGAAGGAAATCTCAGAAAACCAAAAATCCCTTGAAATCAAATCATGCTTCTAGTCTGGATTTTACCTTTTTTGATTTCAATGAACTTTCACTTAGTAACTGAAACCCTACTGCTCTAAATACCAAATGAAATTTTCACTCTAAATTGCCAATTTTACACTCAAATGAATCCCATTAAACCAAAATGTAATCATAACATGTGGCAAGCCAATGTTCTTTTAGCAGCCCTAAGCCATACTGAGTGAAATCTTTTATTTACCACAGATAGCTGTTTGAAATATTGACTGGCTGTAATTGATTTTGTAAAAAGATCAAAACATTTACATGTATGTGAGTAGACACCAGATCACATCTCATTCTTATGTGAAAATAGTGAACCCCAGGAAACTCCCCAAAACTCATTCAAAATCAAAATTTTTGGGCAGGATCCCAAGGATTTTGGTCTTGAGAGGTTTTTACTATATATAATACATGATTTATAACCAAACTATATACTGAATCTTGTTATAGGTGACATTATACTTGTACAGCAAGGGGTCATAAATTTCAACTCTGACACATTTGGTAGATACAGAATTCCATCACTATAAGGTTCTTCATTATAACACAGTTCCTGTTATAAGGTGAGAATAATCATGGATTCCATTTTATTTTATAAGGTGAGAATAGTCATGAATTCCATTTTATTAAGTAGTAGTAAAATTATATGTATCATATAGTGTCACTCTAAGATGGTGTACTCTGGCTTTCATGGACAGCATTATGAGAAAATACCATTTCTCACATTCCTATATGTGTATGATTGTGTTTTCCAGTGTGGAATACCGGTGCAAGATAGCTCTATCCTACCTCACACATGACCTTTATACTGACTCTTGGACTATTTTGACCTTTTACTGTGAGCATAATGCACACAAAGTAACAACAACTTCCCTATTTCCATCATCACTTGAACATTCTTTCACAACAGTCAAGATAAACATTGTTATTTATTTTTAAAATTCATATTCTCATTATTTCTGAATGGTAAAGAAATTCTAGATCAATGTTTAATCATAGACTATTTCATTGTTTTTTGTTTGTCTCAATTAATTGTATGCATAAGAGTTGACTTTGTTTTTGACTTGGTCACATTTGTATCATTGTGCAAGCTACATGTATCTGCAGTACAAAAAATTTTGATACTGTGTATTGCCATTACCATAGCTGTTTCAGCTGCTTCTTTGAAAGCTAAAATGTGTTTAAATGTCATTTTAAGTTTACACTGAATTTTTTAAGTGTAAACTTGATATTTTGTACTCATTCTTAAGGTAAGGAAATTTTAAATGGTTGTTTTGCTGTTTAAAAGTTACATCAGTATTCACAATGCACCATTTTTACTTTGACTTTCATTTTTTATTCAGAAATGTGAGAAAAAGAATCCTTAATTTATGCTTCTGTGTAGGATAGGAAAATTCCACCCTCGGAATCAAAATTCTGTGTCACTCTGACCCTCGGGTGGAATTTTTATGTCCTAGACTGAAGCATATGAAGGATTCTATTAATCTACAATACCCTGTAAATGACAATTTTTGAAGAAAAAAAAATTCTTGTATGTACAGATAAAAATAGTTTGTATTCATTTTATTTCATTTTGTAGGGAATTAAAACTATCATTTATAAATTAATGGGTGACATTTAATCGAGCAGTTCAACAAGGCAATCTGACACATGCATTGTAATATTTTGAAAGGTCAAATCCCAGTAAGTTTCCATTATGAGATATTATATAAAACTTATCACGTTTAGTAAAAAAATTGTCATTCCTTTGCATCTTAATATTATTGTCAGAGTTTTACTGAAGAAAAAAGTATCTGAAATGTTGAGTATTACAGTATATGCTTGAGTGAAATCTTAAAATAAACTTGAATTTCTGCGGCATTTTCAAACATTGTCTACCAGGGTATATACCGTATGCTGTGGAGAACTATGGGATTTACGAGCCTGTTAACTTTTTTGTAATGGTCAAATTACTATATTTCAGTATCATGTTATTAGAATTGGATAATAATCATGAATTCTTTTCTTTTACATGTCTTTGAAAATCATCAGGAAAAGTTTGTGAAACTTTGTAATAAGAATGTGATAATCACCAGTTTCTCTTACTGTTTACAGGAGTCTGCAAATGACTTAGCAAAAGTTTGTGAATCTTTGAGTACAGCCATTGGAAGCCACAACAGAGTTGTTACAGATGGACCTCCAGATGTAATACAGTACATCATGACAGGACAGAGAAAACATTTAAAGACATTTACTGAAGAGTCAAAAAGATTACTTGAATCAATGACATAAATTTTTAACCATTTTTTTGCTCTTTTATATATATTGGTGTGTATTTTATGTTTTATATATATATATATATATATATATATATATATGATGGTTGATCAAAAAGTTCTATAACCAATGCTGTAAAGACAATTTTAGTAGTCTTTCTCAAAGGAACTTCCTTCAAATTTGATGCACTTCTTCCATCATGTAATCCATGTGCTAAACACGTGCAGCACCCCTTCACATGACAAAATTTGTAGTGACATGGTGATTACATCCTTGGTTCTTTTCTGGTCTTATAATGGTTTTTCCATAATGAATCTTTTAATTTTGGAAGAAGCCAAAAGTTGCAAGGAGCTAAATCTTGGCCGTGTGGTGGATGATTTAGGCTTTCAGTGTCAAGTTTTTGAAAGCTCTGCATTACAAATCTGCAGTGTGTGTGTGTGTGTGTGTGTAAGGGGGGGGGGGCATTATCCTGGTGCAAAATGAAGCCACCCCTCGGTAGATACAGACACTTTTTGCAAATACAGTGGTCCCCTCTTTATTGGGCCCCCTGACCAGTGGCCACCCTCTTATTATGGCCAGAATCCCATGGAACCGACAAGTTTGAGTTCAGAAGTACCCTTCAAGGATGACCACCCCTCTAATATGACCAGCAACTGGCATATTTGTGCAAAAACTGTCAAATGTACCCCTTGTAAGTGGTACAAAATGGGGTTTACACATAGAAATCTCACAAATATTTGTTGATTTCTAAATTCAACACATTGACATTTGTTCCAACATGCCAATAAAGTAACTGTTATCCATACAAAGAGGTAAGTAATCCAATTATCCTTACTGCTGTGTATTTCTTAGATGTTAGATTTTCTCACTTTGATAATTACTGGCTATTATTATGACTGATAATTATCAAGCTAACTACTGAGAAGCACATTATTGTTCAGCTCAGCATGACATCCAGTTGCTAGAAAGTAAAAATGGTATGTTAGCCAGTGTTGCTTCTGTCTCATAGATTAGGAAATGTACTTGAAAGGGTACCAGACTAAAAACAGTGGATCATATGACAAGCTCACTTCCTTTGCAGACATAGAGCTTCTCATGTAATAACTACAAATTGCCAATGAAGGAATAAGTTGTTGAAAAAGGTACAAAATGTCATCAGACATTCTCAGTTTAAAAGAACGATGAAAGCAATTCAACTTAACGAAAAGAGGGAGAGTTTTTTGATTACTACTGAGAAAGATTCAATTAAACATCGTCATTATACATTATACTGTAGTGGGAAAATGGAATCGACAGACAGAGATAGCTACAGCCAGATGTTTGTACCGATATTTTAATGACAAGGTGGTTTTCCACCACAATTGATGACTATTAATAATTTTAAATAACATTGATATAAGTTTTATCACATTGATATCATAACATTCTTGTGATTTTTAAATGAAAATATTAAAGCTTAAAAATTAGTTATGCCTTCCATATGTTATATGCAGTTATTATTCACATATGTGTGATCCCCCACTAGAAAGGCCACCACTTATAAGGCCAGTTTCCTGCTGCAGGAGGGGTGGCCTTACAAGAGGTGACCACTGTAGCCTCACATAAATTATATATGATTACTGTGGCATATTATTGACCATTCACTGTGGCGCTCTCTGGTACCATGTGGTTCAGAATTATTCCTTGTGTGTTGAAGAACATAATACACATACTGTGGTTTTATTATTTATTTCATTATGAGAGACAGAAATTCTCCAGTGAGAGAAGAACAATATTGACACAGTGGAGATATCATTTTGGAACTACAGGTGTACTTTCAATTCCCATTTAGGAAATATATCTGCACTTACATATGTTATTCAAATCTATCCGCACTTACGTATGTTATTCAAATCTATATTTCCATATTTAGGCCTTTTTCAGTTTTTTTCTTCTGCTCCCTCTCTCACTCACCATCAGGATGAACAGATCTCAAAATACATGTCAAGACTAGACCCTCTAGTATATATTTGTGTAATCTGTGAAGAAGTGACATTAAGAAAGGACACAAAATGAACTCCAACAACAAAAAGTAGGCATCAGGTGTTATCTTTTTGTATAGTTAGTTTTCCACATGAATCGTGAAAATTGTCAGTGTCTGAACTTGCATGACCTGTTACTTTTCGATATTCTGTGACAACCATACAGTATCGTATATCTGTTACACTCTATGACAAAATGGTATACATTTTAGGAAAGACTCTTGATTAATTATAGTAATAAAATTGTTTAAGTATTGATTTTAGCTCTTGTCTGAATCATAATCGTGTTTGAAAATGGTGGAGAAATTGGGGGATAGATGGGTGTTGATTACAAGAAAAACTTAAGTGACAATCAAAATATGAGTGCAGTGTCTGTTACCGAACTAGACTGCAAGCTTGCCAATGCCACACGATTCACATTTGAATAAACAGAATATAAAGAGAAAACATCTTTACAAGTAAAGTCACAATCATTAAAATCTTCGGTTTAAAGATGTTGTGCTGTGAAGTCAGTCATATATGACCATTCTGTGACGTTTCTACTGCACAAGAAATGTTAAACAAAATAAAAAGATCTCTTCATTTTTGCAAGAAAATGGTCATTAATTTGACAAAATACACAATTTGAAGCATTATATGTATATGATAAATTTGTAAAATGTCACTGTCCTAAAACTATTGTAAAATTCTGAATTTCTTTTTATTGATGTAGTAATGCAGCCATTAATCCATGCAAATTGATGCCTTTTGCCTTAAAAAATACATTATAAAAAGAAAATCTAAATTTTTTTTAGTAGATACAATGAAATATTTCACTTTTGAAGTGGAAACATTTTGCATGCATGTGATAAAAATGAGGGGTCAGATTGGAACAAAGAGGAAGATTTGCAAAATTTGTCAGGAATTTTGACCTCAACAGTGTGTGGTTTTTCATTGACCCGATTTTTTTTCGTGCAAATGGGCAAAAATTAATACTGAACAAATTTCCATATTTTTAATATTAAACTTTGCAATTCAGTTCTTTCACATTAACTTGTTGCCTTTCACACTCTCCATGTATGTAACACAAGCATTTTTAGCATTTCTTACAAGATCATTGCCTGGATTATATTGGTGGCAGTCCTTATCATTGTTCATCTTAACACTTAAAAGATTATGTACTGTCACTGGATCCAGGTTTCCTCTAGAGTCAGCCTGAATTTTCCTCAAAATGGAAAATGTCCTTTCAGTGTCTGCATTGGAATGTGGCAATGTCAATGCAACTCTACTGTGTTCACCAAGAAGTTTAAATTGTTTTCTGCCTGTGGGTAGAGTCAGATTGCTAACTTTCAGCCAAAACTGCTCAAGACTGGTACTGTCTCTGTTGAATTTGGGAAGTTCTTCTTTGGGAGTCAGAATGTAGTCCTGAATTTCATCTTCCAGTGCAGTTCTCTTACTCTGGGTCAACATCATGAACCTCTCAGACAGCTTCACCACTGCAATACAAAATGCAAAACATTAGAACTTTGAAATTTACTTGCCATAGATATACAATAGGTAAATTAAAATATTATAATATAAGGCAACTCTGTTAATTCTAATAAATTTTGTTTTTTATGATGTAGTTAAGATATCAAGAAAGATTACATCTCTATGCATTCTTATTGGTACCTATCACAGTTTTTAATTTCCAGTTATCAGTGCAGAGCTATAATATTGTTTAATTTTTCACCCATCAATAGCTGATAATTATCTGTATTGATCATAGGAGATAAGAAAACCACCTAATCAGATTAGTGAGTATTTATTGCACTACCAAGCATCTAATGTTGTTTTAATGTCAGTAAGATTATCCACATGAAGCACTGATGCATACATTAATGATTAGACTATCACACCCTTTGTGACTTTAAGCTTAATTTGCAGATGCCTTTGTTGTCATCATTATCATCATTATTTTTTAAAAATAACAATCAAATCCGGAAAACGATTATCACATACTAGCATTATAAACAAAGACAAAGACCTCATTCATCCCAGGCATTATGGATTAATTCCTGTACTGTATCAATATTATTCATATTATTATTATTATTAGTAGTGGTAGTATTCATATTATTATTATTTTTCATATTATTATTATTATTATTATTATTATTATACAATTGTGATTATGATTTCTTATGAACAATAAAATAGTTAAACTTTAGTAATACTAGCTTGAATATTTTATCCAAGCATGGAAAGATTCTGCTGATCCAATGTTGAAGGTTGATATTCTTGTTGATATCCCGTTTACATCCTTGTCAAAAATACGAACTAAGACTGTTAGCATTTTATTATCCTCTTGATCATTTGACTCGTCAATAAGGATGAACTTTTTTTGATTGTGGCACATGTCTGTGACTTTCTCATCCCAATGAGGACTCAAAGCATGAGTCACAAGGTGAGTAGTTTTTGTCCATTTGCATGAGAATTTTTGTGCAATTTCTGAGTCCGGGAAAATTATTTTGACTATATCTGAAAAATAATCTGATACTAGAAATGGGAGATTATGTTTGGCTATAAAGTTGGCAAATAGTGTCTCGGCACAAGCAACTTTGTTCACATTTGATGCAGATTCTGCGAACACGGATTTCATTGACGGCATATTGGTTGTCGCAGTTAATATGCTTTTATGCGATGGGGTTTCTGCATGACGTGTGATGTCATTCTTGCAACCGTAACAGACTTTAAATTCAGCTTTACAAGAAGAGCAGAATGCATATTCATGTCCCTTTGAACTTGATTGCAACCACCGAAATTCCTGTTTCCATCCATCATTGAATTTCGTGTCATATTTCGCTTGCTTGGATTTTTGGTGTTTTGGCATTGGGAGACAATGCACGCGTAGACATCTCGAGAAACTTTAAACACCAAAGTCAAACCGATCCAGTTTTATGCCACTTGAGCTCTTGAGTAATCCAGCCGTAATCAATTAACATCTTTAATCCCGTCCAAATTACATTTGATCATACACAGTATAGACTCTAATTCATCTCGACAACTTTAAGCACCGAAGCAGAACATATCTTGCAGAGAGAATCAAAGTAAAATGTCTATTGTTTCATGCTGATTGAGCTTTTCAGTAACCCAGCCATAATCAATTAACGTCTTTAATCCATTTTGAATTATTTCTACTCACACATAACATAATCCACCTCTACAGACTTCAAATGAAGCCAGTTGACCATGCCGACAGGATCAAAGGATGAAATTAGCATATACATTTACTTGCCCTGCTTAAGCCAGTTCAGTCATGTGATCACGGGCAGTATTACAGTAAATATACTACACTGGACCCAGAATGTGAAAAAAAAATGAAACAATTTTTTTTTCAATAATAATTTTGCGTACACGGGAGATTTAAGTGAGTGACAGAAGGATGGGAGACACCCCTAAACTCGGGAGAAAAACCCTCCTGTGCGGGAGGTTCACATGTATGATTTTGTATTGTCACTCATGACAATACATTGTTTTCCCATCACTCATGAAATATTTCCTTATATCTACTAAAAAAACATATCCTCTATATATTTATTTTCATGGGTATCATGTTCATGGTTTTCAAAAAGGACATTTTTCGTGGGCATTTAAATTTGCTGATTTGCCTTTTTCAAAGTTAGCATATTTATAGGTATTTTATTTCATGGACTAACCTCTACAATTAGCCAAAGTAAAGAATACAGTAGAACAAATATATTCAGAGAACAGTGATGTCTTCAGTGGTCTAAACGATACTACCTCCAGAATGAGCACAAATCAAACACCTGTCAGTATCAATCCCTAACATCATGTTTTCATCCTAATGCTAAACATCAGATGGAGATGATGCAGCCCAAAATTCCAAGCCAAGCAGTAACTGAAACCTATCTATTATGATCTTTCACAGAAACCACTTTCCATAATGTTGCACCAACCATACATTTGATGATCATGTTTTTGTGGATAGTATCATAATTCCATATGTGAACCAAACGTGTGACCAACTGCCCCGTGCCTAATGCTGTCAGCAGGCTGTGGCAGATTTGATGTGTAGTGGAGTAAAACGCTTAAGACAAAATGTGTGAGTGATAGATCCTAATTATCTCTGGCTTTGAGACAACTAGACTTGTGGTGTAATTCTGCAATGTCAGGATTATTTACATGACACATTTGTGTGTACCAGAAGATTTGATTGACATGATGTTTATTCAGTGGTTTTGTCTGAAAATAGGTGAAGCATTGGCTTTAGTACTGTTCTTACAGTAATAAGTGTACATGTGTGTGGGTATATATATATATATATATATATATATATATAGAGAGAGAGAGAGAGAGAGAGAGAGAGAGAGAGAGAGAGAAAGAGATATTGGGTGTTTAATTAGCTCTTGTGCTTCAAGCAGTAGTGTTAGTATTTAATGATCTATTTCCTTTGGATTAAAATGCTTGGATAAAATGAGATGTGCTTTCAGGAGGATTGTAATTTTAACGGGAAAGTTTGCTACTTGTATAATTAGAATCATATGTGTTTGCATTTATCTTTGCTTTATGTGGATTATTCATTCAAATGAATTAATTTTGTAGTTAAATCTGAAATCACAGAGAGTAAAGTGCAATTTGTCCTTACTGTATTTGCAGTATTTGAATCATTCAAGATGGATAACTTCAGAAATGAAGAGACTTTAAAACAGTAATTCCCCTGATATACTTTATTGCATGGTAAGCAGCTACTTCTGTGATGGCAACTATGGTAACAGTTGTGTAAAAGAAAGAATGCATCAAATACTGCAGCTCTAACACTGATACAAATTTCATATGTCATCTTGAATTGTTTCCCATCCATTGGGTTGGCCGATTGTGTTTGGGTGTGTCTATTGCCAACTTTGGTTTAAGTTTTTTCCAGCACTAATATTTCAGAAAACCTTATCCAGTTAACTTAATATTTGGAATATAACATCTTTACATACTCACTATCTCTCACTATCACTGCTCCTGAACTGTGACCCTGGGTGGAGCCACGGAGTAAGGAATTTTACCGGTACATTATTGGGGACATATGTTGGTTAGTTTGGGTTAAGATTTTTCCCATATTTTATATTTTCATAACACCTTATTAAATTCACTTTATATTTTGAATACATTATCATCACATACTCCCCTTCTCTCAGCACCACTTTCCTTCCTGGGTTCTGCCCCTGTATGGAATGATGGGGTCAGGACTTAGATTTGGGTCACATTCTGTTTAAAGTTATTTTCATTTTTTATATTTCAATAACCCCGTACCCAATACACTTTATATTTGGAATATAATACTATCACATACTCCTCTTTTCTCATTACAACTCCTGTAACATGGTCCAAATACTGGGTGGGTCCAAAGAGTCAATAATTGTAATGGGCACACATTTTGGTTTATGTTTAGGGTTAAAGTTTTTTCCATCACTTATATTTCCATAATCTTGTTGCCAGGGCACTTCATATTTGGAATATAATATCATCACATAACAAACTCCCCTTCTGTCAGTACCACTCCTTCCCCTAGGTTCTTCCACAGCAAAGGGTCATGGGGTTAAAGTTTTTTCTTTACTTATATTTCTATAACCAATTCACTTCATGTTTTGTACAATAACATAACCATACACTGATCTTATGGATTGTATTACTCATACCTCTGGGGCATTTCTTCCCTTGGGTCATTCCTCTGGTTGAGGCCCATTTGGTCGGGGGGGGGGGGGGGGGGGGTCATTGGATTATGCCCATTGCAATATCAACAGCTCATTTTTGGGACATATCAAGAGTTTCCAACTCTTTTTCCATTATTTTATTACCCTATATCTTGTATGTTTCTGTAGAGTGTACTTTTTCATCACCATAGGTGCAGTGCACCTTTGATGCATCATTTACACACGTCATTTTGTTTCCAGTTGTGCCTTGCAGTCTGTGCTTTGTACATGTGCCATAGGCATAGCTCCACTGTTCACTTTTATCCATTTATCAATGATAAATCATCACAATTTAAAATATATAAATGGTGTGTGCATAAGCACAGCCTTGATCCTCTGATAAATGGCATGAAGTGAAGGTGCAGCCTCTATTGTGCTTTTCAGCATGGTGAAAGGCACAAAAGGCAGAAAATGGTGAAACTATTGAAATTAAAGAATTTGAAAATCCTTTATATGAAGATGATCTGATAGATGCACGTTTTGCAACAAGAAGTTGATTATACTGTTATTCTGTCAAACCACACTGGGTGTTGCTGAAATCAAACCAGGTGAAGAGCTTGGACTCAAAATGCTTGTCAAAAACTAACTGACAAGTTCAAAAAAGCAGATAAAATAAGGAAGCAAATTACATATTGATAATAAATCACTTAAAATGAAAAAAAAAAAATATTATGTAAAACCCGATTTTGGTGGCAAGACCAAGATAATTAAAATTTTAGAAAAAGGTAACATCACAATGACGCTAACATGTATAGCAGACCAGAATGAAAAGGTATTTTTAACGAACAATAGGTTGGACAAAACAAAGCGACAAATACCAATGATTACGTCCTTTTAATTTGTTTTCCATAAGTGGGTTTGTTATTTGTAATTTTGACTGCAGGGTTGGACTTGTCAGGTCAAGTGAATGATATTCTTATGTTTTGTTTTATTATAACTATAAAAAAAATATGGACCTTTTTGACTTCACTGGTGTATTTTATTTTTTCATGAATTATTATATTAGGCAGTTTGATGCAGCATCAAATATTGTGCATAAATATTGTCCCTAAATAGAAGTGTTTGGTTTGGAAAAACATCGGAACTCAAGTTTGCAAGTAGATGCACAGCAAACAACATGGTCAAATCTCTTTCACATATGACAGAGGTGATTGTATTTATTATTTATTATCCGTTTCAAATAGTTGCTAAATTACATAATAGCTAATCACGAATGCAAGATTTTGCCAAATTTTTATGTGGAACACTAATGCCCTAAGCAAGAGGTACAGCTGCTTTTGCTCCATTTGTTCAGAGGGGTCCTGGGTGGCCGACTGATCTAAGGTGCTAGCCTGTAAAGATCTCGCACTCAGTCTGTGTGGGTTTGAGTCTCGACTCAGCCAAAGTGGGTACCGGTATGTAACAAAGTTTGCCAGTAGCTTCCCGTGAGTCGGTGGTTATCCAAGAGGTCTTCTCATGTTCTTCCTGCACCAAATATACTGGCCACCAAGTATAGCCTATCATGTGCTGAAAAATGGTGTTAAACCCCACAAAATCAAACTATTTATATTGTATGTTGCAAATTCGACATGTTCAGAAATAGTTGCCAGTTGAAAAAGGCATTTGTTTATGTAGTAAGAGATTGAGTATGTGATAACTTGGTGAAAAAAAGCGGTATAACAGGCAAATGTTACAAGTTTTAGAAACTTTTGTTATTCTTTCTGATCTTAAAATAAACATTACCAAAACAAAAACACTTTGGATAGGCAGTTGAAAATTTTGTGTTGAAACATTTCATCATGGATTACAACTACAGTGGGATACATAGTTTACATTACAAGGCATCAACTTTTCAGTAACTTAGAAGATATGATAAATATAAGTATCAATAGCAGAATGTACATATCATATTAAATATCCGATCTGAAAGTATTATAACACCAATGGGAATAATAATAGAATTAAAAACCTCAGAGATTCGACTTTTAAATCCTTTATTTGTACCCCTAACATATCCACCAGGTGAGATGATACAACAAATTAAATAAATTATTTTCTGAACTCATTTGAAACTCAAACAGAGATAAAATTTAAAGAGAAACCTTAGTACAATGTAGCCCATTTTGGTGGACTTAAAATGATCTATATCTGCACAAATATCATGGCCATGAACAATTGCATAGATTCATAGTCTCTTTCAGGAAAAAGCAAAATGTGTCAGACGAAAAGAAAAATGTGTCCGAAGAAAAGAAAACTATGTCAGAGAGATTCATTAGTGGCAAGTGGCAATGAATATATTGAAAATTTGATTATGATGGCATAGCATACATTTGGGGTGGATGGATTGAAAACGTAGAAACATTTACTAGATGTAAACACTTCAACTGAGGAAGAAGTATTGTCTAGGAATATTTGAATGAATGGGGAAATAAGAGTCAATAATAAGCCAATATTTATTGGATTGTAAATATATGAATGTAAGCTATAATTGTGATTGAATTGATGATGATGGTACATTTATTGATTTTTAACCATTTGGAGAAAGATGTAATACTAGTACAAAATTATTTAATGTACTGTAGCATGGAATTGTCAATGCAGTTGGAACAAAATAAAGAGTTCACAATTGTTTTCAAGATATTTTCTCTTTAAATCTTGTATATTCCATATAAGGTATATATTATAATACTCACAACATGGAGAGGATGTATTGTATACGCTATTAATAAAATCAAACAAAACACCTAACAGTAAGACAAATTGGGAAAGTATATACAGGATTTAGATATTCACGCAAACAAATTGAAGAGAATTTGCCCAAGAACCGTTACAATTACATGTACTAATGATAGCAAGCTCCATGTGTTCAGTTTAGAATTACACATAAAATTCAGACAACGAACTCTTTCATAAAATAACTGGTTTATTTTTATTTTAACCGTATCAATTCTACCACTTAATGCAAGAGCCTCTTTTAATCTGTTTCAGTTTTGTACCAATATGTTGTGCTTTGCACAAATTTTGCTGTCTCAATTGTAACCTTGTGTTCCAAATTATTGAAATCTTTTCTCATTCTTTTTATCCTTTTGTTTAATTCATCAATATGTTGCCAATTTGCACAAATTTTGCTGTCTCTGTTGTAAACTTGTGTTACAAATAATTGAAATCTTTTCTCATTCTTTGTATCCTTTTGTTTAGTTCATCAATATGTTGCGCTTTGCACAAATTTTGCTGTCTCTGTTGTAAACTTGTGTTCCAAATGATCAAAATCTTTTCTCACTCTTTTTATCCTTTTGTTTAATTCATCAAGACTACACTGTAATAACCTGTGTCATTAACAAGATCTTGATTTACAGCTTCTTTGGCATCTATGTGTTAGATTGTACAATCTGTATGTAACTTGTTAAACTCTTGAAAGGCAACATCTTTTGTCGGTGTGATCATATTACTAAAATCAGTAAGTAATAAATAGTAAGTTGTTTTCATACCTTTTGTCATGGTTTCAACAATTTTATATTATTCCTGTTCTCTTTTGTTTTGATTATCTCTCAAATCATTCTTCTTCGCAACTTGGACATAGTATTAGTGTTCCCGGTATTTGTTATCTTGTTGTGTGGTAAAATCATGATTTGCATTTTAATGTTTTTATTTTCTTCATTGCATTATTCAAGTCTTTCTATAACTGTTCCAGTTGAGATTGTAAAGTGACACCGTCTTCTATGTGTCACTCTCCAAAGCTTCTATCACACTGTTTATACTTGAATTGGTTGTAAATGTTCTTGAATGTAAAGTATACTATCTGCTCTTTCTCTTGCTGTTTGCAAGGTTCATATAACTTTAGACAATGTGGTGTATGTTGTATGTTTGTTTAAACAAACTACGTGCACGTAAACTCGTTTTACTCTTATAAATATTTTTCTACCACTTAGATTTTGTTAACTCTTTAAGTACCACTATTCAATAATATTTCGTAAAATAAAACCTCAGTCAAATTTCGTTTGGTACGGTCATTCCTCCGTATCTTCAGTGTTAGGTGAGGGGGGGGGGGTAATTTGGTCTGTGCTAAGCAATAAAGAACCAGCTATTTCAAACTCTTTGTAAAATTGCATATTTTTCATCGGGAAATCTCAAGGCGATCAGCTTTGGAGCTGTATAATTTTCTACACAACTGAAAGAATATATTTATGACTCCAACCAATTTGGTACGGCTATGGTCCAACGATCTCGACGACCTTGTATGCTATCATAGTAGTATGGGGAAAAAAGGAAACATGCAATTCCAATGGGCCGCAAGTCAATCTTGTTCCAGGCAATATGCGAACCGTAATGTAATGACACCTGTTGTGCTGAGCTTGCCCGACTAAGAGGACGCGAGCTGCCATGATGGTTAGATACCCGAAAATTTGCAAAAACTTCTTTCTTTAATCATCCAGTTTTCGTGAAACTTTCAGTGTAAACCTAAATTATGTCTTTTAAAAGGTAGTCAAATTTTCAGAAGAAATAATTTGGTTTTAAAGAAGATGATATGCAAATGAGTAGTCGTGGCTGTCTCGGTTATGGTGATTCGTCACTTTGGCAAATTGGTGGTTCCCCAGCAAGTGCCAGTAGTGTCCGAGGGCAACTTCAGTTCCTCCACCAATCACAAAAGTGAAAATCATTTGAACGACACAATATTATAAATAATGCCACAATATAAATTAAAGTAAGCATTCGCGTACAAATATTGGGTTGATTTAAATCAAATTTATATTAGTACAGGGCTGTTCAATTCCAGCTATGATAAGAAAGTATGACTGATAGAAAAGAACTTAAATTATAATACTGTAACTTTACATACATGTGATAAAAATGATGGGTCAGCTTGAAACAAAGAAGGAGGTTTGCAAAATTTGTTTTTGAGTTTTGTCCTCAAAAGAGGGAAGTTTTTCATCGACCCTATTTTTTGCGTGCACATGGGCACAAATTACTACTATTGGACAAATTTCCATATTTGTAATATTAAACTATGCAATTCAGTTCTTGCACATTAACTTGTTCCGTTTCACACCCTCCATATATGTAACACAAGCATTTTTAGCATTTCTTATAAGATCATTGCCTGGATTACATTGAAGGCAGACCTGAACTAGGGAGAATAACCCTCCACTTCAAGAGGACTGAGCAATTTGATGTGGTCAGACAGACAGCCATGCCATCCCTGAGCATGAATTATGTGTCTCCTCGTTTCATGAAAATAATGGTCTTTATTCACGGTTTCCTAAAAAAAAAAAATTTTTTTTTCTATAAAGTTCTTTCAAATTCAATATCATTTCTTTCTTCTCTGAAAATAAGAAAAATCAGACACGTCCGGATGATAATTATAATGTTTCATGCAAACAAGCCTTGATGCTCCCTTTGTAACCCAAACCACTAGAATGGCATGAGAGAGAGAGAGAGATTGTTGCTTAAATTTTTATTATAAGAATTATTAAAAAAGAACACATTGTTCAAACTTGTATCGTTTCACAACCATGCACCACTTCATTTCGTGATTTATAAGCCTTTGTTTTAGTCTAGCTGACGATGGAAGTTATAGAGAAGTTACCTTCTCCACGATTCTATTATTGCCTTCTACTGAGGGTACTTCTCCTTCAGCTTGGACACAATACTCTACCAGACAACACTATAGTAGAAGAGTTTGCAAGTGAGAAGGAAATACTATATTTAGCACATCACATGACGTTATATGACCCATATATGGACTCGGGTCATAATTTTTTTCCCTATATAGTCTCTACTTACGCTTGTCAGTACTGAACTATCCAGTGTGTCCTAATTCTAATAAATCATATTTTAATCTAAAGTATCTTCAAAGATGAACTCACGGTTAATTTCTTATCATAAATTAACCGCCACTTTTTGAGAAGCTAAACTGTAAACAAAACGACGGGTCACAAATATCACTTTCGAGCTTGCATCAATGTCAGATTACTCACCGTGCACTGTCGCCAAAATACACACAGATAAACACACCATAATGCTCCTATTCTAAAGAAAAAACAAAAAAAAAAAAAACAATTTCCTTTAAATCAATACCAAGAATTCCTAAATCTAGGCTAAGGATAATCACCAAAAGAAGAGAGGGAAAAATACTCTAAAAATAGATTCGGATTACATTCGTGGGCACTGAACCTCAAGTAATAAGTGTGACCTGAGTCCTATCAGGCCAACTTATTTGTGCCCAATTTAGTCAAACTCATATTTGCATGCCACACCTATTTCAACTTGATTTATGAAATCTTATTGATTCTCATGGCAAACAAGGAGCGTGACAACTGTCAGATAGTGTGTAGTATTCGTGTTCTGCAAGGGTCAATGTATGGACCAAATGCTTTTGATACCACAAAACTAAATTTGCTATATCTTCCTTAATTATAGGAATTTTCAATGCAGTAAATACTTAATCATAATATAATATAATTTCTATCAGAGAATATGTTTAAAATTGAAAAACTTTGATATATTTATTTTTAATATAATTTTTAATACAATTTTAAATTTAAAAAATTGAAAGTAGAATTAAATTTTCTTACAAATTTAAAACAATAAACTGCTAAGTTTTAGACAGCAAAGTTGACCAATGAACGATATTTAAGACAAGTGGTTGCTTTGATCTGTGCAACTTAGAACATTTGGCTCATGGGAAGTGAAGCTCGATAGCTCACAGAGATTTTTGAGGCAAATTGCAATATGCCTGTTCAAATGTATATAGATGTACTCACTAAAGAAACAATTACAACTGCTATGTGTCAGATTTATTGTGTCTGATATCCAGCCAGTTGTTAATATACATAATAGCACACTAAAATTGTCCATAGTGATGGGACCACTACTATGTTTTATAGCAAAAATGCAAAGCGTTTCAATGTCAATAACCACAAAAGGCGACCCTGTAAAAGGAAAATACAGCTCCAATGAGGTTCTACCTTACTGAACATTGATGTTGATCTCTCTCATTAAGACCTAAGCCATTTCTTTGAGGTACTGTATATCATTGGGGTAGTATGAACTAATTATGGTGACTTTTACCGGTACTTTGGATATGTCCTAATGAGGCATTGGTATCACCACCTGACTGCTGGAGAGCATTCAATTTAAGTCAACTTTTCCACCTTGTTCCAAATACCAGGCCAGACCTGAAAATATATAACGTGTATTTTTAGTCTCAAACACGAGTAAGATAATGGCAAATGAAGTGAAAAAGTGCTAGATATGGAGATGTTGAAATGACATTAAGTGTGAAGCACAGGACAAAAATATTAAACTTGGCATAGTGACACTCAGAAATGCAAAGCAATGGAGATGTACTAATGTGATCATTCATCCCCAAATATATATGAGATTTCCAGATGTATGTTCAGCCATTTACAGTCTAAATAGCTGACAAGATACACTGGCTATCAGAAAGTTTAAGGTAATGTGTGGAGAGTGAGGTTTGTTCGTTTTCGCAACAATTAGTACCGGTACATAAGAGTATCCAAGGAAGCTGAGTGGCAAAGTACTAAATTGAAAGATATTTCCATAAGTAAGCTAATTCATGATGGATATAACATTTTGGATATTTCAAGTGCATAAAGCCAATTATGTGCCTGACAGATCAACTATAGGTACAATTTGGTGCTATATGCTCAACTAAATGTGAAATTCTGACCCCTCACATTTCGAAACAAGGATGGACGTTTGCACATGTGAGACATGTAACCATGGACATATTAAGATCAATTATTACGAAGTTAAAAATATAGTCTGTTTAAACATTGCTGGTGTATTTTTAAGAGTCTCAGTTAATAATTATTAGGTAGAATGGCTCAGTAGAATGTGATAACAGGTTATACTACCATGCCGCACTCTGTCAAAGTACTAAATTAAAATATATTACCATAGGTAAGCTAATTCATTATGAAAATAACATTTTGGGATATTTCAAGTGCATACAAAAAATTATGTGCCTGACAAATCAACTATATTTATAATTAGATCCTCTACCATCTACTGAATGTGAAATTCTGATCCCAAAAACTCTAAACAAGGATGGACATTGGCTCATGTGGGACATGTAACGATGTTAAGATCAATTGTACAAAGATAATTCAAATGATATGTTTGAGCATTTTGGGTGTATTTTTTTAGTATTAGTTAACAATTATTATTAGTAATTAATTAATAATACTTAAAATAGAATGGTTCATTAGAATATGATATCAGCTTATGCTACAATGCCGCACTCTGTCAATCAATGTCCGAAGCAAAATTAGCAATAAAAGGGAATGCATGCTGTGTTATACTTTGTTCATTTTGCTTTTTTTCCTACACCAATGTTAATAAGACCAAGAAAAAGTACATTTTATCCCTTTGACCTATATTTCTTCTCACCTTTTTTATTCTCTGACAGTTTAAAATGGCTAAGTAGATAGCCTGTATTGTCTCTTCTATATAGTCTTCATCTTCATCTTCATCTTCTAAATAAATACCATCTAAATTTGTGTATACACAATTATTGTAAGCCATATAAGCAAATATGTGTTACTCATATATCACATCATCATAGGCACATACATTAACTGCTTGGGCCCATAATACATAGCTTAAATGACCCACAGACACAATATCAACTAGAAAGAGATCTTAGTCTGTTTTGAATAAAGGCTCCATTCAGACTTTCAAAGAAATTTTCTCTGACAGAATATGAAAAATATCCTTCATTTGAACTTTTATATGGTGTAGTAATACATACATGATGATAATAATTAGCATCAACCCCACAGAGACTATAAATGTGCATATTTTAGCCACTTTTTAAAATTTAAATGTTTTGAATTTTCTATTTTAAATTTTTAAATATTTAAAATGTTTATTTTTTGAAATTTCATAGTTCTATTTGGAATATCAGTATACATAAAATGTCAAAATTTCATGTCTCTATCTCAATTAATAAACATGCCTTCCCATTTAAAGTTTTAAAGTTAACACGCTGACAAGGACTCTGGTCACAATTATTTTCACTGTATTGCTTCTGTATTTGTTTGTCAGTACCGAACTTTGCAGTGTGTCTAAATCCTAATAAATCATATATTATTCTATAGTATCTTCAAAGATGAACTCACAGTGAAGTGTTGACCAATAAGCACTAGAAAACATCTTTTTGGGTCATGTTACATGCATAACTGGAAATAAAATCATACCCGTTACATTACCAGTAGGTCTAAGCAGAAAGCAAATCTGATCCTTCTAAGTGATTGATTGATTGATGACATAACTTTAAATTAGATGCGTAGTTAGGTCATTGCGCAACAACAACAAAATGTCTGAGTTTCTTCCTCCTGGAACAGAGGTAAGTAATCATAAGTTTCATTTATTTATCCGTGTCATTTAGTTCCCAATTTACATAACAGTCAGTTCATCATGAGTTGTAGATTTTGCCAAATTTGAACACATACTTGAAGATTAATGCTTTATCCAAGAATTATTGGTACTTTGCTTCATTTATTCTGAAAGTCGCAAAATAAACTTAGCCGGAAATAGCTGCCGAACTTGAGTACCATATACCACTTCTTTGGATATCGTGATTACAAGCAATCTACATTATAACTTTACTGATGCATATACAAAATGACAAATTTCATTTAATTTCATAATTCATTTGTTAATTTCTAATCGAAAACTTCATACAGAACATGAAAAAGACAGACAGAGACTTCATGACCAAAGAAGGGTTTTATTGATACCAACTTTAAGTATGGCTACCTTGTCATTTGTATATAAGAGTGAGTCATATCATTCAGTCGATTGTTTCGGTTCATCTACATTGATTAGAAGACAATACATGAGTGTTAATTTTGAGAATACGAAATCAATAGATACAAAATACATATTTCAAGGCTTCTCATGTCCATTGGAGACCAGTGTTTGACTCCCAAACATTTTTAAACAAAAATTCGCGTGTGTGACTCCTCACATGGTGATTAGTATTATATACGTAATACTCCCTTAGTAAGATACTCGCTATAAATAAATTGTTTTAACTCTCTGACCTGCTATGACACACATTATAGTGAGTTAAAGTCGAAGTTGCAATGTGGGAAATCGCGTCCGAAGAATACAACTCTTAAGGCGATAAACATTATACTGTTAATTATTAAAATGTAAAAGAATGGATACATTCTACATAAAATACGTGCCTGAAAAGAAATATAAATCTTTAGAACATATTTGATTTTGTACTTACCACTGTCTTAGAAGATAACTAGCTTACACACATGGTCTCAATAAATAAATAAATAAAGAAATAAATATGTACATATACTTACAGTGTACAGACTTCGAGACATATATATTAGTCAAAATATGACTATTTACACAGACGTAAGCAAAATGTTTTTCAAAACATACTTACAAACTTAAAGCTTTTATCTTTTTAATTTTTATTTTGTTTTTGCAATTCCATATATTTACATTTTTAGAACTAAACTTTTTATCGACACATATAGCCAGCATTGTGATAACGTGCCCTTAAACCCTATACATCCATCCATATTTCACTAAAAAGCTGAAGTCGGTCAAAGTTAAAATGAAAACAAAGTTTAGATATTAAAATCGAATGAAAGTACAACACGCCGCAATGTGACTTTGAAAAGAATCCCATTCAGGTGCAATCATGATTCATATCCATATGAAAAGAATTCAATGTAAATGCCTCTTTGTCTGAGCGCATAGATAATGTTTATTTCCTTTCGCATATAGTTTGAAAATAAAAGTCGAAATTTACACTACATTCTTGGATCTAGAAAATGTTATCATATAATAACACAGAATGATAATAGATCTTGTAATACTGCGCGTTTGTCATGGACTAGAAACCTTTTATATACAGTGCGACAGGAATACACGCGTAATCTCTTTGTCTACTCTTTGAGCAATGGAATCAATCACCGCTAAGATTCAGGGTTCTGGCATAAACAATGGGTGACAGGATTGGATTGCTTATTTGGAATACTTGTAATATGTGTATCGTGTGGTGCTAAGGGAAGCTAGGAGAGACTCGGTTTGCTCAAAAAAAAATATAAACGTAAGAAATGCTAGTCCATAGAAATATAACCTATTATCTTCTTCTCTCTTCCTACTTCTAATGATCTATTTGAAATAGTTTTAATTCAGAGCTTCAGAGCTGGTCACGTTGTTGAGGGTAATGTTTGGATAATACACTTATAGAGTGAACAGGAATTTAGGTTAATACACTTATAGAGTGAACAGGCCTTTAGGGTAATACACTTATAATGTGAACAGGACTTTAGGTTAATACACTTATAGAGTGAACGGGACTTTAGGGCAATACATCTAACATTTCTGTGTGAAATATAAGATTTGCTGCTTAACAAAAATGCGTTTAATACTTTAGTTCATATTCTCAATGTTTTTCTTTCATAAAATTTTTATTTTTTGAAGGTGCATATGAACGATCTTTGTTCATAAGTTGTGTTTGTGTGTGTGTATAACGGAGAGAGAGAGAGAGAAAAAGAGAGAGAACATCACAAGGCATTTATGTGTAAATCCATTAGTCTAATAATAATTGTAGCAATAACAGACTCCAATGTATATACAATTTTCGGAATCATTCAACAATGGAGCATTTCTCAAAAATTGTATCCGATCGTTTGAAATGTAATGGTCATTTTTTTTTTTTTTTTTTTTTTACGGCAAAATAGATCGACTACAAATACTTCAGCTATTGAAAAGGACAACAACAATAACAATTCATCCACTACTACTATATTATTACTACTTCAATTCAAACTTATAATGCAAGAATGAGAAAATGTGTTCCGAATTTCTCTGAAATGTTGCTTGAAAAAATATACCAATGTCTTTGTATGTCCCGTATTCTGCTTCAGTAGGTCTGATTTGGTTTCGTTTAATGTTATTTGGCACAGCAACACATGAAGGTTATTTAGTGCCGGGGCATTTGGAGTAAAGTGTTTTGCACAGAGACACCCAGGGTAACAGATTCGGGTTAATTCTATTGTAGGATTCGAACCCGCACCCTGACAGTAGCAAGTCCGGCACGCTGACCACTGAACAACTGCAGTTCTCACTCTTCATATAGGATTCAGTGAGCTTAGATGCGATATATAACACAGCAAATTAAAATCTTTTGCTTATTGATGAGTAAGGGCATATTTCAAATTAAGAAAGACACTTCAAACATTGGAATATGTTTGAGAGAGTGCGTAGATATGCAAAACGGTTTTAGAATTTCGGTCGATCTCCTGTGAGTAGTGTTATGTATTATGTTTACAGATTTACCTTTTGTCATACGTATTTAACTTTGTCCTTGATTGTAGGATGTAAACAAGTTGTTTACTTAGAATTTCAGGTCAGGGTTGCTTTTGTTTACAATTAGATTGTTTTCTGCACTAGAATTACTGAATTGTGTCATGTAGGAATATGCTTTTCTAGAAAATTCTGTCAGCTGATTTGTATTTATATATAGGGTGTTTGGTAAGCAATATTTCATTCTTGTTTTAATGGTCAGTCTATGAAGAGTAATTTTAGTAATCAGATATTTATAGTTGTGTTGTGAAAATCAGCAAATTTAGAGAGAGGAATTTTTTATTTAAAATATTCATTGGAATTACTAAAGTGCTCATTCTCATTTTGGATTGATACATGACTTTGGGTTTTATGTGAATTTATTCAAAGATATTCTGGATTACATCATTCAGGCATGTCAGGACATTTAAAACTACTGGCACATCAGGACATTAAGTTCTACTGGCACATCAGGACATTAAAGACTACTGGAATTCATTCGGAACATTCTATATTTTGGACTTGCGATTAGGACACATTGGTTTATTGGATTATTTGGATTGTAATTCACAATATTGTAAGTGTCTTTTGAATTTGCACTTTAATTGTCTAGAAATAAATTGCTTGTTGATTTTACTTACATTGTTGGTTTGACTTCTTTCTGTTACATCTTGTTAGACAATAGAGTCGTAACAGTAGAGTTTTAGGTGGTGGGGACATCTTTATTGATGTGTAATTGCATTCAAAAGATATATAGTGATTTCATGAGTTGTGTAATGTCTCGCAACTCCATTTGCATCTTTCAAGATAAACACTGGAAACTTTGGGATATGAGTATGGGTGGTCTATAAATGTACACAACAATTTCAGAATTTCGATTCATCTTCTATGGACGGAGTCTTTGGGGCGGATCATTTTTGCATGTATGCATAATGGGGTGGGGGTTGTTAGAGATAATTGAGAGAAAATCGAGAAAAAAGTGAGAATCATGATGCTTTGCTGCATACTTCTTGATTTGGATGCTTGTGAAAATTGCTTCGATGTTAATCATAATCACTAACATATATTGGACAAACATACAGACAAATACATGTGGTGGGGGTAATTTGACCCCATATATTCGAATCAACAGTACGGTTCTAATCAAAATATATAAAAGGACAAGACAACAGTCGATAATCATAAAACAAAGAAGATATTTCATTCTGACGACAAACTATATATCTTTGAAAAATATATATGATATTTGATGATCTAGACCAACGTGAGTTTAATCATTTGGGAAAAGAAAATTTGATTTTCTGAACGAGACGTAAACATAGTTTTTGCGTTTGTAGGCCATGCTTGTGTACTATGAAAGAAAAAAGTTCATCAAGACTGTGAATTTCTTACTTTCGTTTACAGAAAGCATTTTAAAAGACGAATCTTTCTTAGTAAAGGCCCTTAAGTCCAGGAAACCTTTAGTAAAATAAATCTAAAGAAATGGTAAAAAATGTATTATATGTAGCGGACAACGGTTCAAACTATAGAAAGGGCATTGATTACTATCCTTATATTCCGTGTCTATAGAGTATTATGCCACTCCTCGCAATCAGCGCCATTTAAACATGTACAATTGGTGGAGTTCAACGTGCATGTGCTTATTTAGAACATTTTAAACGAGCCCACAAATTCACGGCCTATACATTTTCCCAGTTTCAGTGAATATTGATTTACAACTCCATTGCTCTTTCTGAATGCGAAAAGCTTCCTGGAGACTTTTAAAGAAGATACAGATAATAAAATGTTGATATAAACTTTGCCTTGTGGAATATTCTAGATTCTTCTTTGGTTGTTTATAAAAGTAAAATATATACAATTTATTAAGGCTAAATTTAAACCTCGGCCCGATAAAAATGTATGACATATAAATATAATTACCCTTCAATCAACGTAACTACGCTGCAGGAGATCAAACCTTTTGTGTGAATATATTTCAATTTACTAATGATGAATATAAGCGAATCAATTATGAAATATCAAATAGAATAATTTATTTGACAATTCTTCTAAAAGATATATCTTTCTGTTGTTTAGCTGAACCGTACGTTAATTTAGGTACAATAGTGTAATAGTTATGTGTACACACTATATACTGACCTTGTTATTGATACAGTTTGGATACTTAATTGCTCAAACGTAGATTTTTATCTCTCACGCAATGAATGTCATATTACACCTAATTGTTTTAGATCATATGCTCATTGGGATTAGCTCTGGTCAGTTTTAAAATTGAATATACTTCTTGTATGCTACAAATCATATCATTTCATAATACAATTGAAACCTCTGAATTTAGTTTTTGGAGTAAGGAAAATTTGTCTATATGATCATTGAACATTTTGAGGTCATAAAGGAGAGTTTTCAAAATTTTAAAATACTGCGTGCCACATTCATATTGTTTCGTTACTTATTTCAAAACGGCAGAAAAGTACAGTATCATATTAAATGCGATACTATATATTTTTCAACTGTCTGAAGCACAGACCAAGTGTTTGTAAATTCCACGTCACAGTCCTTATCCCAAGCCTGAAGCCCGTCTATAGCTTTCTGGAGAATGTGACAATCTGATAAATTATTATAGTCAAATACACAACAGTATCACCAGCAAAGAGTATCACCTGTGAAGTTATAGTACTGGGCAAGTCATTAATGTAGGCGATGAATAATATAAGGTTAAAGGTTGGTTCTTGTGGTACCCCTGATGTCACAGGTATTGAGGATGACTCCCCACTTTCCATCACAACCTTATGATACCCAACATTAGGAACGTTCGAATCCACCTCATAGTGTTGTGTCTGATTATGTAGAGGTGGAGCTTATGAATGAATATTTCATGGTTTACTTTATCGAGGCTTCGCTGAAATCAAGAGCAATTTGATCTGTTTGCTTACCTTTAGAAGTTGCTTGTGCTGAGTCTTTCACCAATATGAAAAGTTGTACTTAGTAAGATCTTTTCTTCACTCAAGCCATGTTGGAGTTCATACATTATTTCATTTTCATTTAAACATCATACTAAATTTTAGGCTATGTTGTGATCCATGGCTTTACGTAAAGTGCAAGTGAGAGCAATGGGCAAGTAGCTGACCTTTTTTTTTTTGAACAAATGGGAAATATTAGTTGTTAAGCATTTCGTTAGTTTTCCAGTTGTGAAGGGGCGTTCCAAAATTACCCGTGTAATTGGTGCTATTTCCTTCCATTGTCTTGACCCGGCGCTCTATTTGGGTTTACAATTGTGGGGAGTTTGAGACATCGGTAATTTGCATGATGGGATGGGGACTGATACAGTTGTCAGATACTGAGTTTTGATAGTGGAGCTTACTGTCTGACTGATTTTATACTGTTTGCCTGGAAATTTGCTTTAAAGAATGAGGTGAGTTTGCGGTCAACACTGAATGAGTCTAAAGTTAGAATATTTGCGTTGTCAAATTGTTAGATGAAATTTGCCATTTTGTTCTAACGGTGTAATGCCTTTTGAGTCATGTCTTGAAGATTTTGATAAGTGAACCAATTTTTAGTATTTATATAGTTTTGCTCCTTGAATTATCAGAACTTCCAACATGTCTATTAAGTCTTTTATTTATATATAATGAGGCTGCTTTATTTTGCTTTTGACAAGGTTGTTCTCTTCATACAAAGTTTTGTTTTTCACGACAATTTTTGTTTCTGGTGTTTGTGCAATTTATCTCTTTTCCTCATCATACACCTTGTTTTCTGTGTGATCCTGTGTGTCGCTGCATCTAACTAATTTGCTCTGAATAAACTCAGAGTACATTGCATTTTTCAAATCATTCCAAAGCTCGTCCACTGTCTTCAAATACAGATCTCTTACAAATGGTTGTTGGAAATTTTATATGTGTGATTTAAATTCCACCCAGTCTGATTTTCTTTACAAATGTATTTGCGGGTCATGAGGTGGGTGTGTGTGGTTATTTAAAATACTTTGTGTTTGTGTCAGTAAGAGCTGAAACAGTATAAATTTCACTATGACCAAGTATGATGGATACACGCTTAACAAGGGTTTAATTTATTGTAACGAAAAGTTGCAGAATATTTACAAAGCGTTTTAGTTTGGTTACCATTTGAGTGAAGTTGTTATGAACATGTTGATAAGCATTGATGTGAAGCGATCTAGAGAGTGAGGCAAGTGATGTTCAGATAGATCACCACAGGAATACTCCCACCCAACCCCCCACCCCCCCCAAAAAACAAAAAACAAAAAAAAAAACAAAAAAAACAAACAACAAACAAACAAACATATCTGTTAACATTTTTACTGGAATATTAATATTTTTACTGGAATATTGCTGATCTCTAAGTAAACCCGGAATCCTTTATACAAACCTCACGTCAAATAACAGTCCTTGAGTGATCGTCGTGACTCTCGCGAGTCGATCATTGTATCCGATATTTCTGAAAATGAACAATAACATGAATCTGTTGTTCACCAATTTCATTCAGACAGAAATAAGAAAGAGATGTGATTGTGCAAAAGTTAAGTGTGACCTTCTATAATAGAATGCATAATGGAGGGGTCAGAGTGCTCGTGTGCGTCAACTTTATACTACGGAGCGCTGTATGAAAGATGATCATCCAAATGGTCACAACATGAAAACGAAGATGAAATCTAGAGTCAGAAACAAAATTACTGTCATTTCAAAGTCAACAGGCAACCCTTCTATTCCTGTATGTTCGGATGTCTCAAAAATATATACAGTCTGACTGGTGGTGAAACAAATATTTCAGACTATCGCAGTTACCATGGGTATGACAATAATAGAGTCGTGAGAGACCATGGAAAGATCTAGAGGTATGGTGACAGAGTAGCACATGCACCAAGTTTTCAGAGATGCAATGAATACACGAAAACCCAGAGAAATATGCCTATATTTAATCGAAATGATCATGATTTTCAGCAAGTTGACAAACGCTATTGAAACAAGCATTAAGACATTATAGGCAAGTTAGTTTCAGAGAATATGCTGAGCCTCTAATATCTGTGATTAGGAATGCGGGAAGAAGACAGAAGTGAAGTTTGCATTATGAAATGTTCAAGGACTACAAACCAAGAATAATAGTAAATGAAATTTTCATTAAATTAAGTAACCTATTCACAATAATGAAATATTATTACTGACTAACAAGTGGATATCAGATTTATCTGAGAATAATATCAGAAACTTTTATTTGATTCACTACATAAAAATCTTAAGATTTTTTAAAAAAAAATTTTAATCTAAATGTGGTTTTGGGGGCTTGGTTATTTATTATTTATTGTGTGTGCACAAAATAATTTTTACCGAATTAATTAAATGTGTAATTATTCCATGAAGAGTGAATATGTTATCGAGTGTAGACATCATGGCTCTGAAAGCAGCTTGAGCCTCAAAGTATATGGAGGTTGTCTCTAGTATTCAAGATGCGAGTGAAAAGAGTTCCAATTACACTCAGTTTCCTTATAATGGCAACACCATTATTCAAGCCTTTTTGTGCAATGGTGAAACAAATACACCTTACAGACCAAGACTGTGGAAAAATACCAGTATCACAAATTGTATTACAATAGAATGTAAATAAGGTGCTAATACATGTGGTCCATTTATTAATAATTCATGTATAATGTTATCCGGACTAGCACTTTAACTCGATTTTAACTGTTTAATAGTTTTAGATATTTCTTCACAACTTATCATATGATTAATCTCATCAAAACCGAGTTCCCTTACCGCTCTGAAATATATATTATATTTCTGCATTTTTATCATGAGCTTATTTAAAATAGGGAATCGTCGGGCTGATTTACAGATTTCAAGAAACTTGCAAATACATCAATAGAAATACTATAATTCTTGCTGTATTTACATGCCTTTAACCATTTTCCAATTTTATTTACCTGTCTCTCTATTTTAGAATGTAATACTCGTAGTTGTTTCATCAGTATACAATTTCTATTCTGATTATTTCCAACTGCCTTCTAAAATCGTGAGTATTTTTATTTTCTCCTATTGCAACACGTCTACAACTGTCTCTATATCTCAGATTTTGTTTTCTTCATCCCTTAAGCTAATGGCTATTTCCATGTTCCCTTATGAAAGTATTGTGAACAGATATCAATTTTATTTTACAACTTTGAAAAGAGGAAAAGCTTCTGGTCTATAATACATCTTAAATCATGAATCAAGTTATGATAACTTATTCACTAATATCAATACTTTCCTAAGTACTATTAATCACTAAGCTATATGGTCCTGATTTTAAGCTTGTATCATTTAAATGTTTCAAGAAATCTCCACACTTATCCCACACATAAATTATCACTCAGTTTTAATGCCATTATCACTGGACTCTTGAATACTATTTGAACATACACATATAATAGGAAAACAATTAATAAATGATCTAAAATGGGTTTTGTGTCCCAACATTTAATAAATAGCTGATTCATATTATGTAGTTGAACGAAATTCTAACCCCTATGATTTACTGACGTAAATTATCTGACACTTTAATCACTTGATACTTATAAGCATGTTTATTTAAAAAGAAACACGCTTAATAACAATCCGTTCACACGCCATATGTCACAAAAAGCATTTGGAATTGGGATATCACTCGTATAATCATCAGACAATGGTGATTAAACACCCGTGTAATCTGTGTAACCTGTCATTTGAGCATTAAAAACACCGCATACCAGATAATAACAAGCGCTGGCTATCTCATTCTATGCATGAACACAATATGAGCATAAAGCTTATCAAGCTCGTGGACAAAATTAAGTCTTGGCGACTTGAACTATCTAGTACACATTGGGTAAAATGGCCTGAGTATGACGTTGCAAGGGACGTTTTCATCTTGAAAAAGAAAATAGCGAAACCATATAGCACTTTAGACGAAACCGCCCATTTACTCTGTGCAAATAGGTAAATTATAATTTTCACTTTCATAGATTAAAATTAGGGTTCTTTTTCTGCTGCTGTTTAATTTTCGTTTTTCATTTCTTCTTTTCTTTGTTGTGGAGGTACATATTTCGCACAGACTACATGGTGATTTAAAAAAAAATCCAATCTCATTAAACTATTTACTTGTTTATAATCTAATCTTCCCTGGTGACGTAGTCTAACTTCACACAAAGAATATTATCAGAATCACTTTAAACTAATTCCATAATACTTTTTTGTCCTACATACAACTGTGACAGTCAAACCATCCTTGTGGCGATAAAATCTTTACATACACATTCTATCTAGTCCAGCATTAAGGCGACAATTCAATTGTTTCAAACCAATAATGTCATACCAAATAAAAAAAAAAAAAAAAAAGAAAAGAAAAGTGTATTTTAACATGATCAGAATCATAAATATATGTCTTTTAAAACTGTCTTACTACGTCTGCACATCCATTTGGAAATATTGTTTTCATGTAGAATTGCTTTTGTTTTTTTAAGTGTGATAGAGGAGGGGGTGTATAGGGTGTTCAGAAGCTGAAATGTTATTGTCAACCCATAATAATTCTTTAACTCCTTCTGAAGAGGTGTGGCCAAAATATTTTAGGAGCCAAGAATAGATGAAATTTAAAAAAATCTGAACCAATATCCCCCTCCCATCCCCCCATGAATGTTTCGGTTTACCTAATTGTGACACGCACTGAGCACATCAAAGTTAACACTTCCGACGACGTTGATGAAATTGATACAGAAGTAAACGAAATAATAGCCAGGATTGAGGCAATTGTCGTTTTCAAGCCCGGTAAAGTAAAAATTCTTTAAAAAAATGTATTGACGGAATTCACAATTAAACAAAGATTTTCCCTTATATAACAGTATGTCGACCGTGAATCACCTAAAACAACTCACTCAACAGCGTGGGATACGAATACCAAGACGTATGCGAAAAGCTGACATGCTCACGCTATTAGGATTTGTAATTGAACCACAGCCGGTTGCTCAACCGCAACAACCAGTTATCGCATCAGCAACAGAACGACAACTGAGACTATTCGCGCGCGAGCGTGACATACCAATGCCAAGAGGTGCAATCAAAGCTAGCATACTTGTGTTATTAGGTATCGTAGCTGAACAGCGCCAGACCGTAAGACAGTTTCGTGAAACAGCAGCACGATTCAATGTAAAAATTCATCCACGAGTCAAGCGTGCGGAAATTGTAAATATACTCCAAGATGAACAAAACCGACAACGTGTCGCAGCCGCTATCGCCGCTGAGGCAGTTGAGCATGTTCGTGAAAAAGACCGCCGTCGTACCGTGGCCGTTATCGACGCTGAGGCAGTCGAGCATGTTCATGAAGAAGACCGCCTTTTTATTGCGACTGTTATCAATGCTGAGGCTGCTGCGGATGTTCGTGAACAAGAAACCCCCGAGTTTAAGTTATACAAACGTAAGGGTGATTGTGGTGAGTACAGTGCGATTATTGCAAACACGTAAAGACATTATACAACTTTTATCGAATATGCGCCCGGAAATCGTATCGATGCTACAACGCTCTGGCATCCCCAATATTAAAGCGGATATTGTTATCCATGCGTATTTGACTATGCCACTTAATGGTAGGTCATCAGACAAGGATGAATTTAAAACCCAAACCCCGTGGCTTCATGGTGGTCCACTTATAATCACGAACCGCAATGACACCAAGGATATTAATGAAGCAATCAAAAAATGTACTGAAAAAATTCTCCACACGATGGAAATATTCACCAACGTCGGTTCAGGATGGACTCTTGACAGATGTACGTAAGGTCAACTGCATATTTCCCAAAACATGCCATTTCGCGGATCGAATTATATACCAACGCCAGACTATGTTCCGCCGCGGTCAGTCATAAATGTAAAAATACGACGACAATGGATCTTTTGGATGGGCGATCGTGTCCGCGTTACATCCCGCGCGTGACAATACAGATCAGCCGCGACAATACCAGCAATACTTGGTTGAATTTGATTTTGGCGACACTGAATTTAAGGTGAATTTCCGGTGCAGGTTACCGAGGCAATACTGAACAGGTTTGAAGAACTTGACCTCGGTATCGCCGTTAACGTGTTCGCTTCAAACTGAGGCTTTTATTCGCCTGCACTATCCCCACATGTGCAAAACAAAAATTCGCATGGGCGGACCGAGATTGATATGCTGTTGATAGAAGGCATGAAAGATTCAGAGTCGTTATCTCATTACGTATGGATTGAGAATCTTTCCCGATTTCTTAACCGACACAGAAAGTACCACGGTAAAAAGTTTCCATACAGACTTTGCATGCATTTATTTAGCATTCAACAGGGGCTTTACGAGCATGACTTTTACTGTGGCAGAATCAGTGAAAAATCCAGCGTACGATTATGCCAGAACCCTGCAAAAACATTCTGAAATTCACTGCGGTGCAACGAAAGATGAAAGTACCGTATATAATATATTCGGACTTTGAATGTTTGAATGTTCTCGTGGGTAGAACCGAAAGTTGCAGCTCTGATTCCCCAACCGAAGGATCCAACGCCACCTCTGAGGTTCCATTGAAAATAATAACAGTTACAGAACAAACTCCATGCAGGTTTTGTTACATTGTTGTTCGATGCGACAGAGCAGTGGAGCCACCAATATTATATCGTGGCCAGAACTCGGTTGAGGTGTTTCTTAAATCGCTCGAGGTTCCCAGAAAATGGATCCGCAAACAGCCATAACATATGTAATCTATAGTTCCAGATTTGCCCAAAGAAAATAAAAATTCCTGTGTGTTTCATAACCTGCGCGGGTATGATAGCCACTTGATTATGCCGACAATCGCAACAGAATCAAATGCGCCAATAAGCGTTATCCCCAACAACATGGAAAAATACATAACGTTCGGAGAGGGTCAGTTGCAGTTCATTGATTCGCTGCAGGTCTTGAATTCCAGCTTGGACAAGCTAGTTAGTAATCTTGCGGTGGAAAGCTTCAAAATCACCAGTCGAGGTTGATAACACGAAAAGGAGTGTACCCATACCAGTACATGAGTGGATGGGAAAAGTTTGATGAAACTCAGTTACCGCCAATCGAGGCATTCAATTTGTCTTTGTCTCGCGACGGTATTTCCACCGACGACAACATACACGCAAACGCAGTTTGGTCCACATTCGAATGTAAAAACCTATGTGACTATCACGATTTGTATCTGCGTATGGATGTGTTGCTGCTTGCGGGTGTCTTTGAAGAGTTTCGCGATACCGTCATGCGTGAGTATAAGCTCGATCACGCTTACTATTTTACATCACCGGGAATGGCCCGGGATGCGTTGCTTCTGAAAAGCAAGATCGAGTTGGAACTGCTCACTAATATTGACCAACATCTGTTTATCGAGCGTGGTATTCTGGGCGGGATTTTAATGGTGAGTCATCGTCGCGCTCGCGCGAATAATCCAGGCATGGACGGATATGACCCCGCTGTCCCAAGCAGTTACATCATGTATCTTTACACCAACAATCTTTAGGGATTGGCAATGATGCATCCGCTGTCTGTTGGTGGATTTGCGTGGATGGATCCCGCGGATGTTGACGTACAAACATATGTACACAATCACGACAGCAAAAGCGACCACGGATACTTCTTTGAAGTTGACTTGGAATACCCAGACGAGTTTCACCACACTCATAACTACTACATGCTGGCACCGGAAGCGCTGTCGGTGCTCCGCGAATGTCTATTGTCGTATCAGTGCGAGATCGTGGACGAATCCGGACGCAAGTTTGCCGAATGCACCAAACTTGTTCCAAGTTTTCGGCGGAGAATCAACTATGTAGTTCACGTACGAAGCCTGCAGTTGTATCTGGGATTGAGAATGCGTGTAAATAAAATTCGTCGGATGCTTAGATTTCGCCAACACGCTTGGATGGCTCCTTATATCCAGATGAACACGAATCTGCAAACTAATGCTAAAATTGATTTTGAAAAGGAATTCTTCAAACTAATGAACACTTCCGGATACGGGAAAACGATGGAGAATATGCGAAAGCGAATCCGCGTCAACCTTGTCCGTGATACCGAACCGGTCAAGCTTCGAAGGCTCATCGCGAGCCCGGCATTCGAATCCCGAAAGATTTTCGATGGTAGACTTGTTTTCGTACATAGTAACAAATCACAACTGAAGTTGACAACGTCTATCTACGTTGGCGCATCCGTACTGAACTTGTAGAAGCTGCTCATGTATGAGATTTATTATGATAAGATACAGCCGCTTTACCAAGATCGTGTTCAGATGCTTTACACCGATACAGTTTCGATGTTGATGCATATGACTACTGACGATGTGTACATGGATATCACATCGGATACACTTGTAAACAAATTTGACAGCAGCGAGTATCCAAAAGAACACCAGTTGTTTAGCTACAGGAACAAAAAAGTCGTAGGAAAATTCAAAGACGAGTGCGCTGGTAATCCTATCAAAGAATACGTGGGACTGCGCCCCAAAATCTCCTCGTTCGTGGTCGGATCCGAAAATGAAAAGAGGGCCAAAGGAGTTCTCGGGGTTATTGTGAAAAAGGATCTGACACAAGAGATGTACTTGGAATGTCTTCGCGCGGGTAATCCTATCAAAGAATACGTGGGACTGCGCCCCAAAATCTCCTCGTTCGTGGTCGGATCCGAACACGAAAAGAGAGCCAAAGGTGTTCTCGGGGTTATTGTGAAAAAGGATCTGACACACGAGATGTACTTGGAATGTCTTCGCGAGCGACGCGAATTCACACATTACAGCCAACACAATCAGGAGTAAAGAACATCACATAAGTGTGTACCAATGCACAAAGGTGAGTTTGTCACCGCTTGACACTAAACGATGGGTATTTCCCGATGGAAGTACCACTTACGCGTTTGGATATCATGCGATTGTGAATCCGCTTACTATTTCAAAATAGATATTGGTGACAGTTCCATATTAGCGAGAACGACTTGTAATTCCTCTCGCACAAATGTTCTACTTCGTGGCTTTGCTGATTGCTCATCCACTGTCGCCAAATAATAACGTGTTGGCTGCCTTGGAAAGTCAATCCGGGCCGAGATAGTAAATACATTGACGGACTATACCGGATCAGTAGCACGACGTTGCCCACCTTCTAACACGCCCGGTGCATACAGATACGGAACAAAATTGTTTCCGAGTGATTCTAACGGTGGTGGATGCTAAACTGATTTTACAACGGTGACAGTCTTTCACCGAATCGCATCAGCTGGTTTTAATCCAGTCGCGCGTGTGATATCATTATTCAGCGCTGCGATGACTGAACGAAGCCGTGATACCCACTAATGAGACCGCTCTGCGGTCCGAGACGTCATCAATAATTACTGCGCGTACTGATGTCCAAATAATCGCTCCGCAAGTGTACGATTAAATCATTCCACAATAGCTTGGTTACGATATACATTAGCATGCCCAACACGAACCAGCACATGGTATTTTGTCAACAATGCAGCAGAAATTCTTTACCTGGATCGATTTGTAATACCTGTGGCCATGTGCATGCGTAAATACATTTAAGCGCATCTGAGACAGCAGCCGAATCTTTATATGGTACCGGCTCCGCTTGCTTGTATCTGCTAGCGATATCTATCATGGTTAATGCGTATTTGTATAGTTGTCCACGTACCCGATCATGCGGGAGAAATAAAAGATCAGCCTGGTGAACTTCGTTAGGTGTTTGGACATCAAACCAAGCACGGGAAATCTTTCGTAGGTAGGTAAATTGGCCACATCGCTTGTTGAGCTAACCATTTTAGAGTTACCCCATAAGTGACCGCTGCTCGCTACCTTTTCAACAGCACCTTCACCTTTCCAATAACCGCGAGGACTGTAGTACATTTTTGCTAAAGTCCGCTCATAACCATGCTTGTTTATTATATCAATATACTTTACATCCAATGCGTGGACTTTGTCCACCCAAAACAATCTTGGCCTTCATACCCACTTTGATGATCCATCTAGCGATTCTTTCTCCAAGTGTAGGATTGAACGCGTTTAAGTCATGGATGAGATCTACATCGGCACGTTGACGCGCACATATATCATTTGATGCTTTGTAAGCAAAATCATGTAGGTAACATGCAGCATCTACGCGGTTTACGGGTGCTTCCACGGGCGCTGGTCGATTGTTAGAATCAAGTCGTATATCCAACCGTGTTCAGGCCCACAGTAATTGTATCTCAAAATGTGTTTTTCAACTGGATATTTACTCCATGGTGTCCTGGGTATCTTCGCTAACGCGGCAGCGACATTACCGTCAATGGAACTGGAAGTGAGACGGCTTTGCCGTCCACCCACAAATGTGCACTTCTTTGCCCCACATCGAACACAAGTTCCAGCGATCGCGGATTTACCATTACGTGTTTGAACTCGAATTGGAGTCGCAGTATGTATTTGAGTGCGGGATCGGACACAATATGAAGACATGATTGTATCATACAACAATTGTGTTGACATTTAACATGGCATTACGAAAAAGGAAAAGCACCGACGATGCCAAAGATTTGAAACGCTCGCGTCGAGAAAAATAACAAAATGTGAAGAATCCGCGTCAAGAAAAATCAAAGATTATTCCGTCATTGACTTTTCCGCGCATGCAGCACCAAAACTGTCCAAGCACGGCGATATGTTTCCAAATTCGGTTCGCGCGCTAATCATTGGTCCAGCAAGTTCAGGAAAAACCCAACTGTTGAGTATGATTTTGCGATGGTTGACGTGGGATCGGCTGTACGTGACTGCACCGTCAGCAGATGATCAACCATGTCATGACGTACTTAAAGATTTTGCGGGCGCGCTTGCGTCGTCGTTGGGTGGAAAAGCCACGGTTGATTTCTTTTCCACAATCGATGAAGCGTCTACGATGGATGATCTTGATTCAGGCACGAATAATCTTGATGTGTACGACGATACACCAAATCAATTCCGCGCAAATATTTTCCCGAGGCCTACATAAAAATACAGATGTAATCTATTTAACACATCGATACGCACACATGTCAAAAGTTATCAGAGACAATTATAACATGATAATGATATTTCGCGGCGTTGATGCACACGGTCTTACAAACATTCATTGGATTTGTTGTGCCGCTGACCATATGTGGGATGAGTTTCAGCATATGTTTGCGGAGGCCACCTCTGACCCGTATAGTTTCCTCTCTATTGACTTGACTAGTGGATCACAGAGCGATTTCGCCTCCGGCCGCGGGGGGAAATATCGCGCGGGTTTGGATAAACCAATTTAGCAACCATACCAAAGATATAAAATGACGAAATCCGCCAGTGATGCTCTAGCTGAAGCTGAAGACCGACGTCGCAAAGCCGCGCGCGATCAACTGAAATTGTTACGCGAGTATATCGATGCACGCAAACGTGTCAAAGATATGTTACAGTTGAGACAAACTGCACGGAAAGATCTCACAGCGGACTTCGAACAAACACTTGTACCGTTGATTAAACTCACGCGCGAAACCGAGGAACGTTTGACAGCAATGATGGGAACAAAAGACAAAACCGGGTCCAATTCGTAAGATATCCAAACGCGCGAAAGATATAAAACCAGACACTGAACAAACAGCGACGGCCATGAAACTCTTATCAGAGTCAATCCAAGAAGGATTAGATGAAACAATAGCGGAAATAAAAAAAGACACCGAAGGGGACGAAGAGGCAACTGTGAGTTTTCGAGAAGACGAACCACCACCCGAGTTCAAGTCAGATTTGCCAACAAAAGTTCAAAAAGTTAATGAGTTGGCACGCCATGAGATCTTCAAAGATGCTTTCGATTTTGCCGCGCTAAAGCCTACATACGAGGACTTGAGAAAGTTATGTTGGAGAGCGAATTAACCAATGTGAAGCGTCCGAGTTACATCCGTGAAGAATGGCCTAAATGTGTATTTAAGGAGTGGGTGGACAGTAATAAATTAAAAAAGGATAAGCCTGAGTGGCCGGAATTTATACAACTTTTTAATACATATAGAAAATATGTTAAAGAAAAGATTGAGCAAGACTGGCAGGCTTATCGCAAAAATTACCCACTGCGCTTTGAAATACCACCCGAAGAAACATATTTCTCCCCAGCGGAGGCGGAATCACCCAAACTTGGAAAAAGTATCGGTGGTCGTGCACGCAAACGTTGGCGCAAAGGTTCCAAATCAGCAGGGTTCAAACCCGCAGGCGAATGCGTGTCTATGGATCAACAACAGGTAAATGAAATAGTGGATCGGTTGGAAACATTAGTAGGGTCAATTCGCGCGGGCAAGAATGCGCCAGATGTTATAAATGAGGCCTCGTCGATTTGTCAGCGGTTACTCACCGATGACAACATGGACCCTGGGACGTTTCGCTTGTTAATGCATGAACCTGTTGAAGACATAGATGATTTATACGACGAACACACCGATGATAAGTTCTAAAGCACTTTCCGTTGAACCACTTTGCGTTTTACATGAAATATATGTCGCGATGCAGCGTGTTGTTGTAAATACAACCTCGAGCGATCTCTCGATGATCACGATCTCGTCAACAACACCAGAATTCGATGTGACTTTTTCTACACCAATTGCCTCGGGGGAATCCCGCACACTCGAAATTGCATTGGCGTCCTTGGGTGTGTATTACAGTTGGCCTAATATCCGATCAGGTCCGTTTGGGGATCTTGACGCGAATAACTCGTTTGTGTTTTCCACAGACAGTGGCGCCACCTGGTATAATATTGAACTTACCGCGGGTGCGTACGACATGGATTCAATCAATGAAAAGATTCGACGGAGAATCACATTGGTTACCAACAAAGACTATAATTTCCACACTCATCTCTGTCATCGCGATCGAATCTGTATCGTACGCGGTTGATATCGCATGGTCGTCAATAAGAACAATTTTGGGTTGGCCTGAAAACATTCCCGGCGACAAACAATTTTCAGGCATGGGATACCATATCGGGCCAGAGTGGCAGTTTTGAAAATGGAGCTCGCTGAAGTGTAGCCTCGGGGGCATAGCCTCTCAGGGTTACATATTGTTTGGTTATTCCCCAACTGAGGAACCGTGGTAATTTGATATCAATTATTCCCACGTCACCGGTATATCTTCCTTGTTATAATCTTCGGTTGACACATAGCCATTTCACCCTTGAGGACTTGGACGAGCACATGTTGGACCAACGCATGGAGACCTTGACAATACAACAACACATTAGAGATCGATCTGATATTTAATATAATGACAGTTATACATGGACATGTGATACCAATGCGTGTTGTTAATGCAAGAAAACCGGTTTATGAGGTATATTGTGGAAATGGACATATGTAAGAGCTTTATTTACAAAACAAAATCAAACATGTCACATCAAGATCACGTGTAAACGACTTGACAGTGCAGATAAGACCTATGCTTAGAGTATTTTGAGTGGAAAACATTCAATATTCATTTTTAGATCAACATACACAAATCAGCTAAAGTGAAGTCTGATATGTCTCACTACTTTTAGACAAAACCTGTTTGTTTTTTTACCAATAAATAAGTCTAGATTTAACAGTTATCGCATTGAAACAGAGAAGAAATAAATCAAAAGAAATTGTCATATGTACACAGTCCACTCCTCAATAGTAACCAGGTTTGTTAGGCCCATTTACTAAGTAAAAGAGCAAAGTTACCCTCATAAATGAGACCACTCCCCGATCAAGATCACTTTTTCCAGTCTGAACAGGATCTTAATTTGGTGGTTTAATTGTTCATCGATATCGTGTACATTCTTTATATTCACCAGAATTTAAATGAAATCTTTGTATCAAAATGCAAAACTGGGTCGATCTTTAAAATAATATGTGCAAATAACTATACCTCTCATATAATCAATTACAATTTCAGACTAGTCTGCTTTTCATAACATGGTATCAATATTATAACAAGGATTTTAAATTCATATAATTCAGTCCAGCAATACCAAACTTAAAAAAAAAAAAAATAAAAAAACCCCACATTACAAATATTAACTAGAGATACCAACAGTTCATATTTCATCCAAGCAGTGCCAGTGACTTAGTGTAACATTGGACAATTACAATAACATGTACTAATATCATACACTAAATAAATATAGATACAATGCAATTAGCAGCTTGAATTATTGATTATTTTTTAAATTATGAGTTAAAAGTATATATTTTATTGGAGGCAATTTTTGAAGTAAAATTTAATGACAGTTGGCAACATCTGCAGTAATAATAATTATATGATATTTCAGGCAGTCCAGGCATTCTAGGTCTCATTAGTAGCATAGTGTGGCGATATATGGACGTAAATGACCCAATACGGACAATGGGAATGACTATTTCGGCTACCACCTTGAACATATGACCCTATACGGATAAGGGGAATTTAACTTTAAAATGGCTCTATATGGAGAAGAGGTTTAACATTAAAATGCTCAGTACGGACAAGAGAATGCAAAATTAGACAAAATATAGTAGTGCGAATGGTTTCAAAAGTGCACTGTGGGCACAAGGGGAATGGTAGTGTTAATATATGTTCATAGGTTTAGCATTAGTATGGCACTATGGCGATAAGGAAAAACGTAATGTTAAACTAAACTTACGAACCAACACTTTATTCTGACTGACCAACACCCAGTCATCTGCTGACCAATACCTAACACCCAATTTTACTGACCAATACCCACTCATTTAATTACATGCAGTGAGTCCTTGGTTCACACAAATACCTTAGTTTCAAAAGTGCCCATTCCTAGAAAAACAAAAATTAAAAAAAACTGTAAGTAAAGGTGTCCCTCCCCCTTCCCCATCTCTATTCTTGGGGCAAAGTGTAGCTAGGGATAATCTTGTTTTACTCACTTCCTCCTGTCGTTTGACCACCATTGGTGTTTTCAGGGGAAGTTCTCGTGTATCTTATTAAAGTGAGAAGAATGCCAAAGACCCAGAAGCTTGTGTTAATGGAAACCTTGAAAAGAAAATCAATACGTGAGTCACAATAGAAACATTATTGCTTATTATGATCCTTACATCTTCTTCAATGAAAATGTTGTACTTTTTAAGATTTCAAAATGAGGTTGTATAACCATTTTCGGAGCTATTTAAAAAGCTGAGTCAATTACTATCATGTGAATAATTTTTTTAAAAGGATTAACAACTGTAATGAATATAAGCACTGCCAAATTCCACAGCATTATATTCTACACAATGTACATGGTATTGTTTATCTTACTAAAAGTTAGAGAGCGAGAGATTGAAAAGTATATTCTAATTGGTTTTCTCGATCGTTTTTGCATAACAATATTTACTAAACACATGCATATATTGCATCAAAATGTATGAATAGCTGTTATCGGTCATATTATAATACTTGCATGACATTCTTCATGTGAATCAGTCAGCGAGATAATGTAGAGAATGATACAAAACATTAGGGTGACACAAATGTTGTAACCCGAATGCTACTGTCGGCATAACGCCTACCTAGTTATTAGCAATGGGCTGTCACCGTAACGACGGTTGCGCTTTAGATAATTCACAATTATTAACAAGCGATGAGTTCAAGCTTCACTATATTTGTATGACATAATCACAATTAATAATAAATAATCAAAGGAAACAAAATAATATTAGGCAATTGTGGGTTGAGGTGAGTAAATATAACAAGGATATTTAATATAATTTGTTCTTTACAAACTTGTACAAATCAAGGTGGTGTGTTTATCGTTACTTTTTATTTGCAAAGTTCAGAAGTGATAAGGAGCAGATGTTTTATAATAATGGTGTCGATTATATTGATATCTTGGTATGATGCTACTCCTGCCCATGTGTAGTCTACCTAGGAGGCTTTATGAAAATTATCCAAAGGAAACATACGAGTGTTGATCAGAAAGTTCTATAACAAAAGATGAATTAAAGTTAATTAACTGTTAACAATACTTTTAGTAGTCCTTCTCAAAGTAACTTCCGTTCATCTAAATATACTTCTCACATGCTGTGAGATTTAGGGTTTCGACGCCACGTTTTTGGAAGGTCTGCAGTACAAACTTACAGTGTGTGTGCAGAGCATGATCCTGGTGTAAAATGAAGCCATGCCTCAGTAGGTCTGGAAACATGATTACCCTGGCATAGTGCTTCCATTCGCTGTGGTGTTCTCTGATTCCACGTGTTTCAAAATTATTCCTTGCGTGTTGAAGAACATAATGCACATAATCTGTCGAGGCAATATGGAAAGAAATGCTCTTATAGTCGATGGCGAACTTTTATGCTTCGACACACTGCTTTGTCTCTTACTCTTGGATTCAAAGAAGTGTATACAAGTTTCATAACATGTAATGATCTTATTTATGAAATTGTAGCCTTCTACTTTGTACTCTGCATAATAATTCCCTGCAGATCTTTAATCTTAAACCACTGCTTATTTATCAAGCAATCTGGGGACTCAACGGGCACAAACCCTATGCATTCCTAATTCCTTTGTCAGAATTTCCTTTGCACTTCCATATGAAATACCAAAATCGTCTGCTACCTCTCGGATAATAACACGTCTGTCTTCCTTTACATACACTTCCACAAAATCGACTATTTCTTTTGAAAGAAATGTACTTGACCTACATTTTCTTATATAATATTTAACAGTCTCCCTACAGTCACTAAAACATTTCATCAACCTACTGATTCCAGATTTAGTATGTGATTTAGGTTCATAAACAGTATCCAAGTCAGCGTTTCTTTGTATAAAAGCTTTTCCTAATTTTGCATACAATTTTATCATCACTCTCTGTTCGAAAACGGAATCATCTGCCATTTGGCATATATATATATATATATATATATATATATATATATATATATATATATAT
Organism: Margaritifera margaritifera; assembly: GCA_029931535.1. Taxonomy (NCBI): domain Eukaryota; kingdom Metazoa; phylum Mollusca; class Bivalvia; order Unionida; family Margaritiferidae; genus Margaritifera; species Margaritifera margaritifera. The sequence continues at coordinate 1,687,459 of JAQPZY010001662.1, read as the reverse complement.
ATATATATATATATATATATATATATATATATGATGTAGAAAAAGATGGTGTCACTAAGCCCGTTACGTCATAATCTTATAAATGACGTCACGTCCAAAATTTAGACGTTTTCAATTACAGACGGACTGCTTTATGATGTTGGACTGCTTTGTTAAGAAGATATTGTCATAGAACTTTTCAATCAAAAAGTTATATTGTATTATATAGAAAGGAATATAATATTTGCATCCCTAGAGAACGTGACCTTGGACCGCAGCCCCCAAACTGATAAGCTTTTGTCTCTACCCATGAGTAAGGCACATCTAAGGTTTTAGGAAAGAGACCCCAAAAAACTGAAGTTATGTTGAGGAGACTACTTTGTCTACGGACGGATGGGTAAACGGATATAGCTATTGTTATATCCAACCGCACCTTTGTTTGGTGGACACAAAATGGACATAGAGGTTTTCTAGTAGTGGGAGTATACAAATACTTTGCATGTATGTATGTATGTATGTATGTATGTATGTATGTATGTATGTATGTATGTATGTATGTATGTATGTATGTATGTATGTATGTATGTATGTATGTATGTATGTATGTATGTATGTATGTGTGTGTGTGTGTGTGTGTATGTATGTATGTATGTATGTATGTATGTATGTATGTATGTATGTATGTATGTGTGTGTGTGTGTGTGTATGTATGTATGTATGTATGTATGTATGTATGTATGTATGTATGTATGTATGTATGTATGTATGTATGTATGTATGTATGTATGTATGTATGTATGTATGTATGTATGTATGTATGTACATCTTTTTGGCATTTTTTTCAAATATATTTTACCTAAACAACGACTTTCTATAAACTGCCAAATTTTTCTATCCACACATGGCTGGTAAATAGAGGTTGTACTGCGTACCAGCACCATCGATCTATCCCCTGCTATGTACATATATACATTCGTACATGTATACCTACATACACACATGTTTATATTTATTTATTATTCGATACTTATAGAAAAAATAAAAACTGAAAAACAGTAATTACATTGTCCGTTTAATAACAATGTTTGACAACTAGCTGCTTTTAGGTTTTAAGAAAGTAACACAACACATTTCAAACTCGTATTAGTATTCGAATATTTGTTGGTAAAAACTGTACATTTGTTTGGACATATTAAGCATCAATTCACAATAATCATTGTCAGACATAAACACTAACAAGTCTAACTTAAATTAAAGAATAGGTGGTGAGTTTTAAAATATTAATATCTGCGCATGCTATAATTAAACTGTACGCAAGAAGTGTGTGTGGGGTGGGTCGGTCGGTGGGTGGGGTAATAGACAGATTTTTAGTGACGCGGCGTATCCACCCAACATCCCCATTTCAATAACCTTGCGGAAAAAGAGGCACCCACTTAGGCATTGCTCCCTGCCAAAAAATAAGAACGGTTCATCTTAACTCTTTAGCAAAGGCCTCTCACACCCCCATGACCAATCGCAATGAAAAAGCTCTGATTTATTCAGCCTTGATATTAATGTTGTGTGAGAAATTAACGTTTTGATCCCCACCGATTGACACTCACCCATAATTGGTTTCAAGAGAGAATGCGCCAGTGAGTTTAGAAACACCTCTTGGAGTTCTTCTGGTAACATGATTATATAGTTTGCATCCTTGGTGGCTAGACCGCAGTAAGTTTCCATCTCAATGATGATCGCTGTTAATCAACTTTCGAGCTTAGCAAACTCTCCAAATTGCTTGGACAGGTCACGCGTGGGGTTATATCTGCGAAGTCGCTGTCTTTCGTTTCGCCGTCGCAGACGTCGAGCCTCTTGGATATGAAGTTACACTTTCTCCGAGCTTGACTGGGGAAATTTAATGTCACAAAGGTAGATCTATACACGCTCACTGTTCCATCATATTCGAAATTTCAAAATGTCCAACACTTCTTGATCTCGAAGAAACGCAACGCCAGCAAAGTCGTTTTCATCCAGGTCAGACATATTGCTAATAACACCAGTTTAGGACAGCGATGAATAAAATAGCCGGTAAATGCTTGACCAGCCGGCTTGGATGGCAGTGCACCAAGTCAGAAGGATACCACCGTCGTCTTGAGCAAGCCTGTGAAACTCACCCCAACTGCTCCGTACAGCAGTGATTTCCAGGAACCACTCACATGGTCCTCGCTCTAGCCCATATTCATATTGCGAATTTGATGGTCCATGATAGTTTGGTTTTGTTCGTGGGAAAGGTGACGTGTGTTACTTTCATGTATGCGATATTTGGCAGGGTGCCGTCTACCTTGTGATACGTACCGACCATGTTGAGTTCTCCGCTCATGGTGTCGACATACTTTAACAGCTTGGTAGCCACTAGGACACGCTTTTATGTTTTTCTATAGTTCTTTAATCTTGATAAATCTAGAGCACAACCGTAATAGGCAGTTTGTTGTTATCGAGGATGTGTTGTCGTCGTAATCCGGATCTTTAACTTGTCAATTGTTCCATCTTGCAGACCCTTAAACTCAGGGCGGGGTTACTGAACAGTCGTACCACCGCGAAGGTCGTAACATGGTTTGGGAACAATTCCTAGCAGTATGGATGGGGCGCCGTCGACATTTGTTGTCGCAGAAGGTTGCGAAAGATTGCCTTTTGCACGGTAAAGTCAACTGGCCTGTCTCCGGTATAACAGATGGCATTGAGCCATCGCTCATCCTCTGGTAGGAACAAGGATTGCAGGCTAGGGCTAAGCTTAATTGGTCGGGACCACCATCGTTATCAGACCGTTTGCCTTAGAAACCTCGAGCGGCAGATCTAGAATTGTCTCAATTATCATTATCTGCTTTGCTTTGCAAACATGTCAAAGCCGTTGAAGCCAGGTAGGTGGCAGCCAATCCAGTCGGTGATAGATCGAAGGCCAACCATGGGACCCGCGAAGGGTCGTCAATGTACTGCTGGAGGGGGATTACCTCTCTATTTTGGACACGCGTTAGCAAGATGGCACCAGAAGCCTTTAGCTTTAATGTTAATTCTTAATACGACCAGAATCTTCACCGTCACCTTTTTCAAAGTATTTACCCAATACTGGCTTCCCAACATTAAATCTTTGGACGCGAGTGCCAAAACTTGGAGCAACAACCCCATGTAGTTTTGGCAAACCCAAATTAATTTTGTCGTTCAGTGCACCACGACGGTCTGTGGTATATCGGCCGGGGAGCATCTCACAGCAAAAGCAATCTTATTTGCGCCGCTTTTCTGTTTTACGTGTATTATCAGACGCGCCGCATCTTCACATCATGAAAAATATGCTCCGTAGATCAGCGACATTGCACTTTAAAACAAATATAATATGTCGGCATACGAAAAACGATGGACGGAGTTTCGGGTTTCACCGCACACAGACTGGCGATAAAAGTGAAACTTCCATGACGGGCATGGTATGACGTATTACTATTACCCGTTCCACGAGAGGGACTTTCCAGAAACTAACGGTTGGACGTCAGATGAGATAAGGCAATATGATTTGTCACTTGATCACTAATCACACTGAACAGAGGTCATTACTGTGTGGGCAATCTTTATCCTAGATATTCTGGAATGCATTGCACAGGCTGGTGTTGAGCTTATTAACGACTCGATCCGTAAGTAAGTGTGGGCCTTATTGGATGCGCAGGAGCGGATTTAAGACCAGTATCCTTGGGACAGACACGCTGTTTGAAGTACAGAATGAATTCCTGACAAACACAGAAAACGCCTTAACAGTGACATAGACCTTCCAAGGGCAATGACCAAGTACCAGAATATCGGTCGACAACAATGAGATTCTAACGGCTAGTGCAGAGCAGACCCTGGGGGTTAATACTGATGTCAACCCAAGCCCGCTATCAAAGCCCACTATTACGGATGAAATGGGCATAGCACCTCCCGATTCGCATTTTATGCCTCGAAAGTTTGGTGGACCTTTTTTCGTCAAGGTCGCTCAACTCATTACGTTTTCCCGCTCTCATTCCTCTATTCAGTATCCTGAAGTTTTTCTTTCACCGCGGTGATGCGGTCCTCTAGCACATCGAATTTCTCTAGGTACTTGTCGTCCTTCTCGATATTAAAACATCTTTATGCCATTGTTCTGTGACATTATTGAACATGCAAACACAGAGCGTTCAAAAGACTTAAACAAGATGGCATCACAACACGGACGTACGATTACCCCATATCACCGTCTACGGGAATTCTTTGGGCCGAAAGGCAGCCGCCAATAATCCAAGGACGGTTGGCCCAAATCAGCAGCTTTTGGTACGCTTTCCTAACCTGGGCACACAGGATGCCATCGTGCCTGGGCAGTCTGGCCTTCATAATTGCACAAAACAACCGACGCCAACTTGACGGTCGTCAAAACTTAGGCTGCGCGATCGTGAAGAAGACGACGATCAAGATTTCCGGCAACGAGGTATTGTCCAGCGATGACTCTGATGTCCGTTGCTACTATAGCGATCTCTGGAAGATGATATAAGAGCGTCAGAGTATGGCCTACAGGGACAAGGACGAATCGGCTACGCAAAACATTCTGAATCTGAGGGAAATCGCAGGAAATCGGCGGTGACGTTGCGGCAGCAGGTAAGACCATAGAGGACTTCTACGGGAACATATTCTAGGAGCTCACCTTTAAAGACTACTCCCGCGTAATCAAGGCCCCGGGAGACACGAACGTCAGCTACACCATCTATAACATCTCACTGGAATACGACATGCTGGCGCACTGCGAAATCGTACGCATGATCCCCGATCAATACAAAGGGCAGTTTTCCGTTCTGTACATCAGCATGCACCGTGACAGAAAGGTTACTCTTGAAAAGAGTAAAACTACATGGAATATCAATCTCAAGGCACCAGCGAGGAGCATGAAAAGCATCCTGATGGGGTTTGTAGAAACACCTGAAGCATTTGCCCAGAACATCGAAAAGTTGTACAATCAGAAGATACGGAAGGTTAAAGTTACTATCGATGGCATTCCTAACCAGCTTGGAAAAGCCAGGGATGCAGACCATATCAACAGTGGAACGAGGTTAAGAAACACTTTGCCGATGGCTAACCTCGATACCCGGTTCCGAGGTGTATGAAAATGAAAACTCACAGACTTCCGGCGACCTAACAATGAAATGGAAGCCGCCAAGGATAAATATGAGGTTTCCGAGAAGGAGCAGGAGGCCGACGATGAGATGTAGCTTGCCGACGATGAGGTTTTCCTGACACTGCCTACCAGCTGGACGGCTACAATAAAGGTATAAAGAACTCAACATCTGCTTGAGGATTACTTCAAGCAACTCAGTGAATGTTAGAGCAATTGCAAGCTTGTATGCGGGAAGTATTAGAGACTATCCTGCTAATCATTATTTCGTGCATCCTTTTATATTGTGTGTATGCATATATTAAACCTGATCGTCGGATAAGTTATCTCACTCTTGCCCTATAAACAATTACGTACAACGAGGTACTCCACTACTTTAGGAGGAGGCAAATTTAAACCCTACGACCGATCCAGTAGTCCCCGATGAAGACGCTAAAAAGAATAAAACGGCGATGTTTTGATTGGATACGCGCAGGTGACCAAGAATGTCTTCAAAGAGGCAACCAAAAAGCTTGACTTCTCTCATTACGATGTGGGCATGTTCATTGGGCGCATCCGTTGCCACGAAGTACGCACAGCCTCCTCCTACCCGACCTAATGAAGTAGGGTTTCCTCTCATACAATTTTGACAATGGCAGCTGTGGCAATGATAGTCAGCGGCAAAGTAGTTAATTCTCTAACCTTCTCGGTTCATACCATCTATTTTCAATGCTACAAATCAAAAGGTGCTGACGAAAAGCACGTGCGCCGAGATAAAGCCGTCAAAAAACTCCGGGCCGCCCAGGTTGAGCGCAACAGCAATAAAGAAGAGCATGAAAACTGGGCTAACTAACAGCATCACCGCAAGGGAAAACCGATTGCGAGTTTAACGAAGGCAACTAAACAATCTAAACAATCAGAAAAGTACTACATAATTACTAGTTAAAAAAGGCAATAAAAGGGCCGCTATGGTGCAAGCCCACCTTATCTGACTTGTCAAGACAAAAATGACCCCAAGTTTGCTCTCATCCTCCTGGGAGTTGGTGCAACGGAGCTGCTTGCATATAAGTTTGCTAAGGAAAGCTTGCTAAGTAAGCCGAGCTGCACGTCCTACTTGAGTTTCTTGACGGTTCTTTTTGGTTCTGGTATAGTTACGAAAATGCTGGTAGACGAGTTCTACTGCACCTTCGTTGAAGTGGGCCATTGTGTCCGAAAAGGAAAGGATTCCTGGTCCGCTCGGGCAAACAATTATCGACACGGCCTGTAAAAGCATTAGTCTTATTAGTCCTTGGAGTAATGACCCGGCGTCAGCCCGTCGCTTTGCTACAATGACGCTAGATGGAACTACCAAATATGTGGGCGGCAACAGCACAGCTACCAAAACACACCCATCGGTGATGTTGGAGACTAATCTGATTGCAGAAATATTTGCTCTATGGATATTAAGTTCGTTCAGATTTACTACAGCCTAATAAGGCTGTTGACGTGGTGTTAGCGCAATCCAAAACTTTCAGACGCTGTCATGGTCTCCAAAGACGTTGCTAGAGCATGGTTAAAAAGCAGACTATATGGCAGATTTACATTCCAGCCCCAAGGCGTGTCTCAAGGCAGCGATTTGATGCCAACCAGCCAAATCAGGCACACGAGGCAGATATGCTCTTCCTTCCGCAGGAAAATAATGTCAGTTGCTGGACATATAGGTACGCGCTGACAGTGGTCGAGCCTGCAAGTCCCCATAAAGAAGCTGAGCTGCTAACCTCAAACGAGATATCTGTTGCCTTGACGCCCATCTACAGGCTGACGTGGTAGGTGAGACGGAGTGAGGCTGGCAACCGCCGAGCGCAGAGCATTGCCGAACATTTACCAAAACGTTGGCTGAGGGCTCTTCAAGCATTAGTATGATATAGAAATGAGAATTCCTTCGGTAGTATGATCCACTGAGTAGGTCCAACGGTTGTAGTCCGTTGTGTCGGACTTGATCGGCAAAGTGACGCTAATCAGGGGCAAGAAACATGCTGACGCCATTAAATCTTCCGAAGCAAAGGTGAGGGCCACGTTAAAGCAACGCAGCAAGTTGACGTTGACCTTGACGAAAATTGGCTGCCATCAAACGCGGGGTTCGCTACTTATACGTACTGAGGGAGGTGGAAGGTAGGCGATATCAGGCTACCAACTCTGTGTGGTACTTGGACATCAGCATGTTATAGCGGGCGGTGGGCGGTAAAAAAGGTGAGCCTGTGCTCTATAACTTGCTGGACGGGCTTACGCTTGTGTTTGTGCGCGAAGTGCTGCATATTTGTGCCTCCAGAGAGTAGACAGACACCGCGCTTGCCGTTAAAGGTACTACACCTCTTTCCCGGTTGCGTGTGAACCAGGTCAGACGCAAGGTACTCTTCATATGCCCCTAGCTTTTGTCAATCCTATCAGCACTAAATTTCTAAGTATCTTTGGTAGCATATGCCCAGAGCACCTCGGTGTTACACGCGGCTCAGTGGATCTCTTGTTTCTTTTTTAGCTTGAGAATGTCATTTACTTTCAGGTTATTGCGGTCATGTCTTGATATTTATCGGCATCAAGCTTCCTTTAGATGGCACGGCGGAGACCCTGCTCGGTTATCGGTCCTCTCTGCGGTAATAGCGCCACTCTTACCAACTGAGCCCTGTATTCGACACTAGAAACCGCAAGATAGGCGAGATTGTCTAAAGTTGTTCACAGACTTGACGGTCTGCAAACTTCTGCATTTTGTATTCGAAGAGGACCTTTTGGTCCCGGTTCTGAACTGATGTTTGCGATGCCACAATTAAGTCTTTGGGGTCCGTCTGCTCCAACAAACAGTCCCAACAGAGAAAAGATGAAAGGACCTCGCCGATGAGCGGAACTGACTTTGTCAGACTAAAGCCGCGTCTCCCACTTTAGCGCCTTCTGTCTCGTCCTTATCCCGGTAGTCTGTCGTTACCCCTTCATACTAGTGTACGTTATCCTGAAGCCACTTGTGCAGATTTCAACAGCAACCGGTGGGGTTTGGCCATGAGCAACGCTGCAGATGACCTGGAAGCATCTCTATTCTAGGTAGTCGAGAAAGGGATTAGGATAAGTCGCGAAAGAGTACAGACCTTGTCGCACATGATGACCCAAGGGATTATTTTTTTTATCCATCCACTCGGGCGTGCACTTGTTTTGGCCAGTCCATAGAAAGAAGCTGTGCTTGCGCTCGGACGCCACATTTCTTGCTGTGCTCGCTGGCGAGCTGGTGGGTAGGCGTAAAGACAATGGGTTTCCTGTTGCGAGAGAGTTCAATCGTACGGGTGGTCTTTCCCGAGCCACTACCACTGTTGATGTTGCTGACTTTGTATAACTTCTGCTGATGGTACCGTTCAGTCCGAGACGTCTTAGATTGCTCTCAAGTATTCTGAATTGGGCATATAGGCCGCATGCAATTTGTGGAGCATGGAGCTCCTCGCCCATGTCGCGCTAATGGGCTGGGGCCACTACTGGTGGGTGTCATATTCTACAAAGGCCTTTACAATAGAAAGCTCGTGTAGCTCTGTTTGATTCACGTAGAGGGAGTATGTGGCCACTCTGTCAGTCTCCTTACCATCAAAGCACTGTAAAATGGCAAAACATTTATGTGGGCATAGACCAGTCTGTTGGATCTCAGATGTGTATACGGCCATTGGCGGCCGTCGTAGTAGGTCAATACGTGCCCAAATGAGCATTTTTTCCGGCGCTCCGACAAGAGTTCAGCTTTGAAGGCAGTTGCGCACAAGACAGTCAAGCTCGCCGGGGTCGGTCACCAGGTGGCGTGCCTTGCATCAGCTTTTGAGTCCTTGTTGTTGGGTAACTAGACTCTTTTCTGTGTTTAAATGGCAGTAATGGCAGTCACATCGAGACTGGCCATTGATGAATACCCGATTAATCTGGTGTATATGATGGTCAAATCGCTGATAATAGGGTTACATTCATTGTGGTCTTGAAATGGGGATGGGTTGCTGTCCTTCATGTCAGTACTGTCGACAAAGTCAAAAGTGGTAGCCCTCGGGTGTGTTCCACAGACCACCGTGGACTTGCCCAACGCACGATTTTTTTTACATCGCTGTGCATGCTGATTGGGGCGGGTTTCCAAAAGTTGTGCTTCCTGGCCGTTGCTGCTGCGGAGTGATTCTCATCAAAGACCCTTTCCGTGAGGGCTTCAGGGTCATCATAAAGATGATAGCAGGCTTTATATACTTCTCCAGCGTGCGCTACGTTCGGCCGTCCTGGAGGACAAACCGGTCGACGTTTAGCTCCAGACGGGCGGTTTGGTAGTGTTCCACAACGTTTGGCAACACTTCAGAGGCATACAAATGCTCATTAAATAGTGAGCAAAGCTCACCTAATTAGATCTACATTAACCTCCACTTTGAGCCCACTCAGTAACTCTCGAGCAAACGTCTGGTCATTATAATGCAAATGAATAAGTTTCGTCTCTAGCGTATGGACACTGCTAAATTTAGAAACATTGCATCTACCAAACTGTTAACCAAATTAGCATATGGTACTCTGAATGTCATTTTGGATATAGTTGTAACATAATGTACTTTACCGGGGATGGGGGTTGATGGGGGTGGGAGGGCGGTGTTATTATTTGTGAATTATCTTCCTCAGTGCAAATGTAAGCTATCCGGGGCTTAAATATATCAATGTTAGGATTCAGCAAACTAACATTACTCACAACGTAGGAAAACTCCAGCTGACGTAATAATGTTTTAACATGGTTGTAAAGTCGAGAAAGACTTTGAACTTTCTGATTGAAAATCCTCTCTCCTGATCCGGCAAACGTTTGCACACTGCATACCTTCTGCGATCCCTAACATATACACGAGAGAGAATGAGTGGACATATTTTATGAATTTTATTTTATTATGTTCCTAGAAATCTTGAGAAAGACTTCTTTCTTTAGATACTGCATTCGAATTTTCTTTTCAGCATCAGGAAACTGAACCTTTGGCTGAAGAAGTTGCTTCTACAAACGTTGAGATAGAACGTTTGGGACGTACATATCCTATTTAAAATTCGAATTGTCTGTTTGTTTTTTTAAAGCGTTTATATGAGGTTTGATGATTTAATCGCTACCTCGTCAATAGAATTGTCTTTTTTTCTATCAAATTGTCATGAATACAGATATTTTTGCAGATTGAATTGTTCTCTGAGCTTAATTCAGCACTTTTATTAAAAGGAAACAGTTATCCCGATCTTCTAACGACTGTCAGTTACAAAAATTCTTATCAGTTTACTAAGTATCAATCTTGAACTTTCACTATTTATAAAATGTTCATAAATGAAACATTTTTGAAAAAAATACAAGAAATGATTTGGAAAGGCAACTTCAAAACAATAAGAAATTATCACATGATTATCTAGTTTGAAACGTTCTAAACTCCCATAATTTTGGAATTTCTTTAAGAAAAGCAAAAATGTGAATTCTGATGAAAGTGTTTTGTCTGAATAAATTTTACAAATATTTCAATACTTTGCTTAATCAAAACCAAGCCTTTCCAAAGGAGAAACGAATGATTTCACATGAGATATGTATGAAAATTATTTATCGGCTCAATGAATAATCTCTGAAGAAATAGATAAGAGAGGATGAAATTGCGAAACCTCAAAGCAAAATTGCAAAGATCATCTTTCAAAAAATAAGTTTTTCAGAAACAGAGTGGTGATATTTAGATATGCAAACTATGTAATGGAATATTCGATAGTGATCATTTTGCTACTCAGTGGGGAAAGCGGATAATCATACTTATATTTAAGTCTGGTGATGCTTGTAATAAAGGAATCTATAAAGATAAATTGCTTTTCAAAATTAGTTGCAAGTAATTTAAATGAAAGACTTTTGAATTCGGAATTCGGAAAGTTTTGTTTCAATAACGAAGTTGGAACTACTGACCGTATTTTTTAATTTTGTTTGATTATTAAATGTTTAAGTCAGGGTAAATAATTGTACGCGTCTTTTTATTGCTTTTAAGAAGGCATTTCATAGATTTCATAGTCTATAGATAAATGGCTTGTGGTTGAAGATGACAAGGTGTAAATGGCAAAATGTTAAATGTTCTTCGTTCTATGTACAACGTAGTTAAAGGGATCAGACCACTAATTCATTTTGCATAGAATTTAATATTAATATCTTTTAAAAAAAATATTTTCTTCAGTAGGTTAGCATACAAACCACGCATGTTTCCATTCATTAGAGTTAGAGAAATTGTTTTCAGCCGAGACATACAGGTGTTTCTCAGAATTTCATGACCATCGTGCTCCTAAACAGGGGTATTCCTGGTCTGGACCTAATAACATAGCCTCGCAACAAGAGACCAAATGCTATTTTGTGAGCGGGAAATTAAATACAGGATATCAAAACAGAAGTACATATTTTGTTGTCAACTATAGTACATAGGTTGAAGGTTATGAAATGTATAAGGGAAGAAAATTAAACCCATTTACTAGCCAATGTGTGCATTTCGAAATATTTAGTACTCTATTTTGTATTTCCTCACCAGTAGGCTGGTTCTCTGGCTGTGAAATAATTAGTGGTCCGATATCTAAATCATGTGTTTTACGTTGGGGGACCCATAGTGCCTGCTTTTTGGTATGACTTAGGTTTGATACAAGGTGCAGTTTTATCGTTTATACTATCTGCGTTATTTATTGAGATCTGAAAATATAATTACAGTCTGCGGGAAATATTTGTATAGAGTTAAAAGAGTTGTCTTTAATTTGAGCGATTATTGTAATAAATGGAATCTGAATATTAACCTTGATAAAACTAAGGTTATGGTCTCTAGGAAAGGTGGTCCATAAGACAAGAACAAGTATGGAATATAGCCGGGATTAATATTGATGTGGTTGGAAATGTATAATTACCTTGATATTGTTTTCTCAAGCAATTTATTTTCAAAGCTCAACAAACATTGGCAGATAAGGCTTTGAAGTTAATGAATGTTTATTTGTAATTTGAAAAACAAATGTTGTTCATGAATGTTTGAAACGTTTTGTTACGTATGTTGTTTCAGTTTTAAATTATGCAGCAGAGATATGGGTCTTTCAACAGGCTGACGCGGTCGAACGTGTGCAACGAAATTTGTAAAATACCTGTTGTTAAATGCAGAAAATATTTACTCTTGACTTTGACTTATTCGGTAAAATTGGAAGAATTTCGCTTGATTATTTAATTTAGTTAGTTAAGTACTGGTTTAGATTTGAAACGTCTGCAAATATTATATTGAGGCGGTTATTTATTGAAAGTGAATAAAATAATATTATTAACAGGGTTACACGTCTGAAATATACTTTAAACATAGTTGGGTTTGGTGAAGTTTGGATGTTTCCTGATTCTGTAACTTGCTTCAAGTTTATTCCAAGTTTTGAACAAAGGGATACAGGTGCTTTTCTTTCAGACTTAAATACTAAATTACACAATCCTGATAAACTGTCTATGTATAAACCTATCAAAACTGACTTCTCCCTCGAACGTTATTTCAAATTCTTGACAGGCTCTGACAAAATTCTCCTCATAATTTCAGAATTGAAACTGTGAGATATGGAAGCAACAGAATCGATAATAGTAAAAGATATTGTATGCTATGTGACAACCATGATATTGAAAATGAATATAATTTTCTTTTAGTATGTACTATATACATTAACTTACGTGTAAACTTAACTTAAAGAGTATTTCTGGAACAAACCACACATGTAAAAGCGCATTCTTTTGTTAACTTCTAGTATTAAGAAAACAATATGTACAACATTTAACTTTGAGTATGAAACATTTAAAATAAGAAATAGATTATTATTATTATTATTATTATTGCTACTATTACTACTACAGTAATTTGTGCTAAGGATTGTTTATATGTGTTCATCCTCTCCTTGTTGATTACCTTTTTGAGTTTCTGTTTAAAGTGATAACTATTTTTGTATCTATGCTCTGGGTATTAACATGCTTATGAGAATAAACTACTGAATTGAACTGAATTGTATCTTTCCATACATACATAAAAAGGAGTCTATTTTGATTCTAAATACGCGATTGTTATTTCTCCTCATCCACCCGAATCACTATGGATAAAATCTCTTGATGTTCATTACAACCAAGGACAAAAAGCATCTCCTTGCCAGTTTTATCCTACTCCCATTCCCTCTTCCCTCTTTTCCACCGCTCTAGATTCACATATCCTTAGAACACAAGCTTACAGAAATAATCAAGATTAACGACAAGATCATTTTCACTACGAGGGTATAGTTGCTTTTTCCCTGCCATCACGAGATATATGCACATTTCACACACGAAATTCAATGCAAATTATGTCTCCAAAACTGTTAGAATACAATTATATCCTTTTTAATCTTTTTAAATGTCTGCTACGTATTCTAAAAGGCGTGTCATTAAAATAGGATACTGAAAAGTCAATATCAGCTAGCAGTTGTTCTGCAATAGTGTACGTGAAGATCTCCAACTCACAAGTAAAGAAAAACAACTCATAGAGGGTACAACTCAATCAGAACACGCTCGGGCCTTTCCACCAATGATAAGAAAAGCACCTAGGACATATTGCAGTAGCCTCCATTACATATACATGTATCTTGTTCACTAAATGACGTTACCTGCACATCACAAAACATAACAAAGTTTTTTGTATGTTTGCTTGCTTTATTGTATTTTTTTATTTTTATATATTTTAGCATGAACTTTATTTTATTGAACTTGTGCAGATAATTTCATAAAGGTGTCATAATGCTTTTGACATGGTTCTATTCTGCTTAGCGTGCTTTAGTGTGTAATTTAGTCCTCCGCCGTTTTTCGGCGATTTCCCCGGTTTTACACTGTATCACTCGATCGAAGTAAATCTGAGAAAGAATTTTGTAGAAAATCCAAGAGGTGTTCCGATTGGGAAAAACTCATCACAGAGGCAAGAACAAGTAACGGTCGTACGGTAACTGGTTCCGTGCAGGAAGTGGTTCAGACATTCTACATGTATACATACATACATGCATACATACAAAGCTCAATTAACTGGTCCGAAATTGTACGTGTACAGATTCTATAACATTTCTTTAACAATTATCCAAAGTTGCATCGTCTACCTTTTTATATGCTTGCGACAGCATAGAACGTGTAACCACATATAATAAAGTACAGTGTGACAACTAATCAAATACGAAGATTAAAACAATGTATTGATTGGCATTTACTGATCGCCACATACAAGACCTTTTTAGTGCCGGGGCAAGGGGGGGGGGGTACAGCGTATAATCCAAATACACATCACGGAAATCGATCTCAACTGGTCTGGCCAGGATTTGATTCCGTTACCCAATGTCTGTGAGGAATGCATTAGAAAGGTTTATCGAGCGATCAAAAGAACATACATACATACATACATACATACATACATACATACATACATACATACATACATACATACATACATACATACATACATACATACATACATACATACATACATACCGACATACATACATACTGGCCTACCTACTTACATACTTTCATCTTCAAAATGCTTTATGAATGTTCTCGACATCACTCGCTGGATGGAACCCACAACTTTCAGAACTGTGACTAAGTACAGAGCCAACCAGAATATCAAAAAGTATTTTATACTGATAGATAATGTTGTATTCTCAAATAAAGGATACAACTTTTAAAAAAAAATACATTTCCTGGATCATGTATATACTTGTTTAATTTGGCCCTTGTACCATTTTATATAATTGTAAACCACAAATTTAAATGACTCCTCTGTTGCTCAACATTTTAGTACAGTCTAACCTGTGTCTTCATACCTCTTTAAAAACTAATAGTTTTGTTAATTTTATATTTACTCAGAACTTACATTCACGACAGTAAGTTTTAAAGATATTCCGTAGAGAATTTTCTGTTTTTGAAACGATTACAGCATTATTTATATATAGCAATCTGATTAAAATCTAGATCTCAGACATAACGGAGATCTGACAGGTACCAATAGAAATTCGACTGCTGCTGACCTTTGGAATTTTTTTGTAACCTATCAGACAAAGAGTTACAATTTTAGCTAGGGAGACTTATGGTTAGTAACGATATGAGCCGAATGAAGTTTAACACTGCAATAAATATGAAAGGTGTAATTTGATTGGTAAATCAAAATGTCAACAGGACATAACCTCGTATCGGTGTTCATCAGATCTACTTATAATAAGTACATCTTGATTTCAACCAGATCGCTCCATATTGCAAACTATATATCGCCAATTCATCAATTGAAATTATGTCACCTGCATTATAATGCATGCTCCGAACAATATCATTATTAAAACAAAATGCGAACAGTATACACGAAGGTTGTTCCCGTTCTTTAAGGTACTCATACCGCTAATGTCATTACACCAGTGGCGGCCCGATGGTTCGAGGCGCTCGGGGGGCAATGTTCTTTAGTGGCGCCCCTACCGAGGCGCCTGGGAGCAATGTCCTTTAGTGGCGCCTCTACTTTGTCACAGAGAACAGTTTTTATGTCAGTTGCCACTGCATTACACTATGTATTTTCGCCATATTACTTCAAATGAGCACAACAATATACTTTGCAATGAATTCTAACTAGTGACAGCACCGAGATTGCATTATGCCAATTACAAATAAGTAAAAAAGATTGAATAAACTCCTACTGAAACAAACATCTTTTTTGTTAATATTTAAAACTTCACCAATAACTGACAAAATCCAAAACACTCATATACACTTTTGAATTTGTAACCTTAAACATGTATTTGTAAAGTTGAGGTTAACCACCCTTAATATCAGTGATCGCTACTGAGTATGGTCTGAATACATGACCACTATTGCGCGAAGACGTCTGTGCATGTGCTGTCTTGTGCATTTATGTTTAAAAATAACATTGAAATGTGCTGGATATAAACCAGCGAGTACGTCACATTAAATTATGGATTGCATTCTTGGATCCTTTCATTGGGGCACAAGGCTGCATTGGGACCGCTATGCACCTAACGACCTCAGTTGCTGGTGAAAAAAATAACAGCTTTAATCGGAATACATTTGAACTGTTTCTGGCGGGACATTATGAGAGACCCTGATGGAGACTTGGCATGGGAATGACAGCATTATTTTGACAGTTGTTTACAGTGGGATTGGACAAATTGTTGGAACTTGATGATACAGATTTGTCAAAGAGAATGCTACTCATATCTAATTGTATGTCAAGTGAGGCTAAGACATAGTTATTCACGCTTGTTTAGTTGTAACAAAGAAACCTCGAGGAAAAGTAGTTCCAGCATAGTTTGAGAGTATGGTAATATGGGATCAGAAAACGACAGTATCGTTTTCCTACTTTTGGGATCTGACGGCAAAATTCTGGCTCATTCTTGGGTAGAAAATTGATAGGTGTATACTAAAATACAGTAACCCCCATTGAATATCCATGCATTTTGTTTACTAAATAACCTAATGTGCACATCACACACCATCCTTTCGACTGAGATGACTACTTCTTGGCTGAAACAATCCCAAGTGTCTTTTATAAAATAATGAACTTATTAGAAAGCTTTCTTTCACTTAATTTGTGCCAAATAATTGAAAAAAGGGTGTAAAAGTGCGTTCGTCATAATTGGTTTTTGCCTAGCTTTACTTCAGCGTGTGACTGAATTATCCACCATTTTGCGTCGATTTCCCCCTTTTTACGCTTTATCACTCTATCGACGACATTCGGAACATCTTCTCTTACCGATGCGAGTCGAATAACTTCGACACTCTGAAGAGACTCGGAGGTAACCGTAGTGATACTTCCCGAAAATTAGTAAGTTTTTTGGCGTACGAACATCAGGCTAGATGTGCGATGAACAGAGTCTTATAACATTACAAGTATTGAAAAAAAACCAAAAAAAAAAAACCAAACAAACACTCGACGATGTTTTAACAATCAATGAGATACATGCACATTTAATTTGTAATGTTATTCCTGCAACTTTGTGATAAAAAGTTGAAGAAAAAAAATCCCTCGGTTTCAATTGTCTGCTACTATTGTCTGCTTTGCTGTTAGTAATGACACGTCATCTATTCATTGTGACGTTATGACTTTCGTATGACGTAATAACAACTACGGACAGTTCCAAATGGCCATTATTTATATCAGAGGCTTTTAGTAGTACGCTATGGAAAAAGCCGAGGATGTTCCGATTGTATCGACGAATTTCCGAAATAGATTTTGGTAGAAATGCCACGAGGTATTCGACAGAACAATTTAGTCATGCTGAACAAGGATAATAGCACTGTCATAACTATGTCAATTTGGTGGTAATGCCACCTGGAGAAAACATATACAATTAGAACAGAGGGATCTAACTCATGACATAAGCAGGTAGATCAGCAATGAAAACTTTGCGCCATCGATAAGGTTGCCGTCAACAGTCCAATCAACATTTTATCCCGGATACAGTATTTTGTTGAACTGGCAATTACTTAAAAACTAGTAAAAATGTTGTTCTAAGGTGATATTAGAAAAATGCCTTGTGACTAATTCGCATGTAAAAAGAGAAACTAAATTATATTCATGTTTTACATTTTTTAAACATAACAATCGAAGAAGAAGAAGAGATCATGAGTTTGAGAAAGCTAAGAATATAATTCTCTTTTCCTGCTATATTTTACAGGCAGATCATACTCAAGACAATCATCTTGTGGTCAACCGCGATGTACCAAACAACATGGATCATCATGTTCACGTACTCACAAATGCAGAGAATTCTGGTGCTGTTCTTTTCCAGGTAAACGTGAATATATCATAGCCATAATGCTGTAACAAGGACGCACTCACTGAGTCTTTCGTTTTAAAGGGCAAATTTCCCTGTGATAACTGACAAGTACCTGTATCCCGGCCATAGTACTTAATTGAACTGGCGAGTACTTATGAAAAAAGTAGTAAAAGTTTTGTTGTAAGACGTGGTTAACAAATTCCGTTGTGGCTAAGTACAAAAATAAAAAAAATAAAAATAAATCATTGCATCTTTTACCTTTGAATTTTTGTTTCCATTAGAATGGAACTTTAGATCATGAGTTTGAGAAAGCGAATTAACAGGAGGAAATAATGATTTTAATAACTTGAAAATTTCTTATTATCTATGCACGTAGAATGGCCAGTTTAGATTTTTCTTGATTTAAGGCACTAGGTTTGAATGTTCGTTGCAGGAGAATCCAATATATTCTTTACATTACCTATTTGTTTTGTGCTCTGTTTTGAGTTATGGGTGATTCCAGTCAGGATTACATCACTGAAAGTGTGGCGGGGAATGAGAACTGTTTGCCAATCTGATCTGTAGAGATGTATTCTAATATTTGATGTATTTCTTTTTTCAACATATTGGAATCGGCATACCTAGCACGTAATGAGGTAGATCACATTTTCTGTGTTGCATGTTATAGTTTGGCTTGTAATGTTTACCGTTTCACCTGTGATTGTGCTGGAAAATGTGTTTGTTCCTTTCATGTGCTGTCACGGATTGCATCTTTTGTCTCCACAAGGATTTGAATCATTGTTCACATATTCCTATGATACACATATTTTAGAAACATTATATAAATAGCCGTGATTAACATGCATGCTGCAAATATAATCAAATAACCCATACAAAGATAATATTAATCATTAAAGATCAAAAACATTATCTAGGATTGGGTGGGGTGGTTTTTAGAATTGAACGAAGGATCATAGCCAGAAAAGAGTGAAAATTGTATTAAAAGTGCCCATTCATCCTGAAAACATTGTTGGTTTCCAGAGGTATGTTTGTTAGAGTATCTTTAACCAGTTGCTAGTCACGTAAGTAACAAGGAAGCTCAGAACACCAGCTTTTTAAACTTTTTTCTGTGTGTTACTATGTTGAATTTGGTGTTTCCTGTGCAGCTACATTAAATTCATTTTAAAATCTTCATATCTAGCACTTTTCTTTTCATTGACACGCAGCTTAGTCATCTATGAGATTATAGAAACATATGTTACCTCCTTTCAGGACTAGTGAGGTACTATTCCCCGGCAGTCAGGTGTATATATCAAGGCCTTATCAAGACATGTCCAATTTACCCAGCAAAAGTCACCAATAATAATTCATACTATCAGACTGGGATTTAGTACCTTAAAGACATTGTTTAAGTCTTCATCGCAGAATTCAGCACCACTGTTCAACAAGGGAAACCCTCCCTCAAACGACATTTTTTTATTATATGGCCACCTATTATGATTGATGGCAGAGAAATGCTTTGCATTTGTACCATATGTCATCCTGTTGGTCCAACCACTGTGGGTAAATAGAGACTGCTATTATCTTTACCGTCAACTGTCTGAGTAGTACCCAACAGAATAAATTCGAGCACAGCACTTGTCAGTCTTTCTTTAGTGTTTTACTTGTACACATTTTAACAGATATATTGTATTCTGCATAAAACATCACTGTGAGCTATCATGCTTTACTAACTATGAATCAAATGCTATAAGTTGCAAAGGCCCAAGCTACCACTTTTCTTAAATGTAATTCATTGGTTAACTTTGCTGTCTAATATTTAGCAGCCTTGTGCTTTTGAAATTCTGTAAAAGATAAACTTATGAATTTTTTTCCATTCAAAATTTGCCACAAAGTAATGCACTGACAGGCCTCAGAATACAATTAGCCCCCCCCCCCCTTCATTGGTGAACCAAAGTGAACACTGTATTCTGATATAAAATAGTACCAAGTTTGAATTGTGGGTTTCATGGTGAACTTATTTTGAAATGTTACCACCTATGTTGATAATGAATGTGTAGACTTTACAAAGCCACATATTGTTTGAATTTCCTGTTATGTGCACAATGATTTGTAAAGTGTCACTTTATTGCATATCAGTCAGGTCTTAGGGTTACTTCCCCTAAGTCAGTCTGTTTACCCTACTAATCCAAACAAATGAGCAGGTCAACTCTTGGAAAAACTCGCAGGATTTCACGCCCAGTTAAAACAAAAGCAGAGTGCGTCATAGTTCCGAATGTCTCATTCCCTCATATCAAGTTGCTAGTCTGTGTCTGTCGCCCATACATCCCTAAGGTGAGCGTTCACATACGTCATGTATATGCATGAATTGCACTCATGCAATAGTTATACAGGTAGCGTGGATAGTCATAGACATCAGTCAACAAAACGTTTTCCACGCACTTAATCCTGCCCATTGTACTGACACATCTGAAATCGGGCAAGCGTCGCGTTGAAGTTACTGCGCAAGGGACGCTAATGATATCCAAATATACATATGGAAATTGCATGCATGACTTTGCATCATGTAATAACAGACAATTGCTTGACATAATTTATATAAAAACTCCAGTACTGAGATGAACCGAAGAACTATGGACGCTAAAGCAGGCAAAAGAGTGGCGCCGACACCCATATTATGACGACATTAGACAAGTGAAGTGCGAAACATTAACCTAGGATAAAGACAGATAACAGAGCGCTAGAAATAAACATAAATATAGTTGGAGTAAACTCTAGTGTGGAAACACTCCATACAATCGTCGAGTTCATGAAAAGGCACGAATTAAAGAGACTTTGCAATTTGTGAGGCCTCGAAAAAGAGTGTGTTTCATAACACAGTTGAAGTAGAAACTGACGAATTGGTTGAATTTTGCACCTAGCCCTCAATCCAAGGGGAGATCACTCACATCTGATTTCCACTTGCTAAAACAAGACTGGGATGTTCGCCATTTTATCATACAGGGCGCCACGTTTGTGACGTGTAAACGGCACTTCTGGTTAATGCTGTGTTAGCACTGTCAGGTCTGTTGAACTCGACAAATAGTCGTTTGTGTGTGTGTATCTGTGGGTCTGTTTGTACGTGTGAGCGAGAGACAGAGACAGAGAGAGTGGCAGGGAGAGCACGTTTGTATATTAGTATTGCAAGTGAGAGTAAGTGAGCTAGTTGCAATTTCCGGCGCAAAATTATCGGATACGTTTTGCTATGAAGTAACAAACATGCTGTCAAGAATGAGCAAATGTTTTCCTCGATTTCAGATAATATCAAAATGGCTATGATCATTGCAAAATAGTGTTGTTACTTGGTGTGAAGGACGTATGACACTACAAGTTAACCATATCAAATAATCACATGTTCTATTCTTGATCAATCTGATAACAGGGTTTATGAAATGAGATTCAAGATTTTAGATTGTAGGCTTATCACACTAATTCATAAAACAAACGACAAAAAGAAAAAAACCCCATATCATTCATACTATTTTTAGATTTGTAATGTTGAAATGAAATTATCTACTTTTAAAAGCGGACCTTTTGTGGATTTTGTATACCGTATGAGTGAAGAATTGAGTTACGGCTTATAGAAATGCGTAATTCCTATTTTCTTTAATATCCATCTTAGTAAATGTAGTGTGCACAAACTTAGTAAATACGAAGACACAGAAACAATTTGAGGAATGTAAACTCGTATACAAATATGTAAATCCCAACTTCTATCACTAGCGAGATGTGACGCTGCGACATCACCGGAAGAGAAAAATTGAGTTCATCTTGGAGTTCCCAGATGAAGCCAACATGACGCGGTCCTGCGTCAATTCAATTTTTGCCTGTTTCTTAATTATTTGATTTGTCACAACTTTCAAGATTGGTATAATAGCTCAGAATCTTATGAGGACTAATGCAGCGATAAACAGTTCGCAGGCACCTTTGGACATGTGACCCAAAGGGTGTGGGTTCGATTCCCACCGTAGGATCAGCACCCGATGGGCTACCGTCATGTCCTTAGGCAGGGCACTTAACTCAACTTGCGTAGACACGATATAATCTTCAGATTGTTGATAAATCGTAAATCACCAAACTAAATGAAACTATACCAATCAGCCATGGCCACTCACACCTCACATGAAGAAAATTATGTATGCTTAACTGTCTGCACGGTTGCACGGATTCAACGGATTGTATACTTCTTCCATCATCGAATTGGAAGTTGAAAGTGTGACACGGTTACGCATTCAACTACACGTGACCACATTCTTATTGTTGAACAACAAATACAAAATTATCCCCTTTTACGTAAAGTTTGGTAATAATGTGGTAGTATTTTCCTCAATAAATAAAGGTTAATATTAATTAAATTAACCCCCTGATATTGGGATAAGTTCCAATTTTAAGAGAGTCAAGCAGTGCTAAAGTTGAAGTCTATGTCGTACAAAGTGTCAGGGCGTTTGTAATCCAAATATAAATTTCATAAACCACTAGGTTCTGCTAATTTGTGCATGGGAGTTTTGAAAGGTGTTCCATAAAGAAGATCAGGAGCTGCTGATGGTGTTGCTGTCAGCACTTCCTGTGTGTTTCAAAAGATTAAAAAATAGATGGTGTGGCACTAAAATATACTGTTCTTTTTTTAACGTACACAAACAGTAATTAGCCGATATTTCTGTTGAGTATATGATTGTTTGCGCAACATAATTACCTGAGAAATATATCTTTTCCTTCTGGTTTTTGAAGCGGAAGGATTACATATTACAAGGCACTCACTCAACCTCTATCAAAGTATTTAATGATGGATAAACATGTTGAATCAATGAAGGATCTAATCCCTATCAGTTATGGGAACCGTAGATATTCGTACAGAATAAATAATTGTAGTTATGCCGTAACTATTGCACGATTTGACTAAATACCTAAACAGTTATCTTTTGCAAGAGACAGCGTGTAATCATCATATTAAGCTGTTACGGAATTATATATATTTTTCCTTTTTTATAATGGTATAGTTTATTAGTTTATGATCTCTGTTCTGAGTCTAAACAGCTGTCATCTTATGAATATACATACGGTAGCTTCGATCAATAATCTGTTTGTTTGTAGCTTCAGTCATGTGACATACTTTAAGCGCGAAAGAGAGTAATTAACTTTCGACATAGTTCTATTACTTTTAGGAGTAAACATTATTGACTAGAATTTATAGTTTAAGGTCACATTCTAAGAATGAATCAAAACACTGTTTACTGTTTAAAATACTGGTACCTAAGCACCTTAGCAGAATCACGCATAACCTAATTCCTGATTGGTTTGGAGATGGTTGCATTGTTTTGAAATACCCTGTTTATTGAAGACGTAGTATGGGTATTTATTTCGATTCTGCACATTAATGTTATATATATAGGAAATAATCCTGTGATTAAATAATCTTTACAGTTACATTTTGAAGAGAAAGGTCATTACGAAATTGGTTCAGTTTGTGTGTGGGATATATTTATTTGGAGATTCATTTATTATTAATACAGTACATTTAGGATTCAGTACTGTCTTAATCTGAATTATTGTACAGCTCCGTGGAATTATCGGAAACATTTCTAAAACTTGTGAGATTCCAGATTCACAAGGATTATTTGGATATACTTAAACTTATCGACATATTAGCACAGTGAAGGCTATTTAATTCGGAATACTACATTCGGAATATTTGGATTAACTTCCGGAACAGTGAACTTTAAAACAATTTAGGACTTTTAAGGATGTTCTATACTATAAGTTATTTTTAATTCTTTCAATTTAATTGTTTGTTGAAATATTTTTATATTTTAAGAAATTAAAGATTTGTATTTTAAATCTTGAAAGCTTGTTTGAGTATTTTCTTTTGTTACATAGCCCATAGTCGTAACAAAGCATTACACAATAAATCGATATTGTGCATTTTCAGCGTTTGTCCGTTGAAATATGTGCATTAACCTGCCCTCCTGTAGTATAGATTTTTTTATTATATTGTCATCACTTGTAATTGTTTCACCTTCTTCTAGCTTCAGATGTGTAATTGAGACCTTATTAAATTATATTCAGTTTGTGCGTCTGCAAACAACCAAACATGCCTTTACAGCATTCAAAGGAGCAAAGTTGTATTTTTTCACATGGTTATCATCTACATTTTGTGCGAGTCACATTTATTTTGAAAGTGCAGTACAGTTGTAAATCAAAATTTATTATTGTTTATAAGAACGTTTTTGTGCCATCCTTTTTAAGATTCATTTGAAGAATACAATGTGAACAATGTAGTGTAATTTGTTAAGATTGAACGTTCAACAGCATTAGTTCCTAAAAGAGTAAAGACAGGTCTATAATATGGTTAGGAAATAAGGACATTCGTCAGTGCCTATTCAGTATTTCAGATCGATGTCCTCTGCACAAAAGTCTATGTTTTGTTCAATTTATTCTCATTTAATTTACAAATAGTTACTTTAAGTTGATGACGTGTAGAGAGATGACGTTTAAGATAGTGGTGGTAGTGGAGGTGGTGTGGTTAAATGATTTGCACACACATTTAGTACAAAATGGTATACACGGAGACTGAGTGGCAAAGTAGTTAATTAAATATATTACTAGAAGGACACTAACTGGAAATAACATATCTGGATATTTAAGTTCTTGTAAAATTACATATCAATACAGTTTGATTCTATAGCCTAGACAAGATTTGAAGAAAGATGCAATTCGAATGGCATGAATTGGAAATAGGTTTCATACTCCAGCAAATAAAATGATTCCAAGTGGTGAATATCGCAAATTTTAGACATTTGAATTTTTGAATAAAGTTTTCAAAATGTGCACAAATGTTTTGAGAATCATGTAACCCCTCATTTAAGAACCCCTTATCATGTCTCGCACAACATTTAATTTTCTTGTGTCTTATGTATCAGCATTTATTGTACATCTGTTACTAAACCTCATCTGTGTATCTTTCTGCACACACTAACTCAACTTAGTGCATGAAATCATAACGTTTCATCAAGAATTTTTCTTGCATGTTTTTGTGTACTCATACAGTAACTAGTCTGACTTAGGTGAAGTAACGGAAAGCGCCTGAATGACATGCAATTAGGTTACACTTTACATTATCACTATGTTCATTGCAGAGTTGAGAATTTTAACAATCTTTATGTTTTTTGTTTTGTTGTTGTTGTTGTTGTTTCTTAAACATTTATTATCAACATGGTTTGTAACACTTGAAAGCAACGTGGCTGTGGAACGCACATTCAAATTTGGTACTATTTATTCAGAGTATCGTTATGATTTGGTTGAACCTCTAGGGCTGCTACTTGTGCTATAAGTGCTGCAAACGATCTTTTTGTGGCAGATTTTAGTCAGACTCTTATATCTGCATGTCATACATATTTCAACTTCACTCAGCAAATCTGATTAATTTTCAGTACAAAGTAGAAGTTTGATACCTGTTGCAAACTATGTAGTGTTGGTGTTCAGACGGGTGCAATTTTTAGACCACATGCCTTTAGGACCTTGACATTAAAATTGGTACATATTCCTTAATTTAAAACAAAATCTGAAAGCAGTTAAATCATATTCCCGATGAAATATATTTTGTATCTGAAAATTGAGTTGAAACGGAAACATCATATTTAAAATAAACAGCACTTTTTAAAGATGTAAGTTTAATATTCAAAAATATTAAAACAAAAAAACTAATAATTCAGCAACGTTAACCAAAGAATTACATTAAAAAGGTGATAGCTTAGGTCGTTGAAACTTGCATCATTTAGTCCATGGTTAGTGAAGTACAGGAAGCTGAGAGTAATTTTCTATTTGAAAAACAATATACGTGTTAAATATATATATAGGTGTACACACTAAATAAACAATGAAAAGTGATATCATCCAATTTATTGTGACAGATACTCAGTCAGTTGTTAGGAAAGACAATAGCACACTAAATAGCACACTAAAATTACCCATAGTGACGGGACTAGCACCATGTTGTATACTAAAAATGCAACCCATTTCCGCGTGAATAACCATAACATGTAGACCTGTAATAGAAAGTACAGTTTGAGGTAGGCTTTACCGCTTCAATCAGTGGTGATGGTCTGTGTGATGAAGACCTAATCAATGTCTTTGAGGTAATATATCCCAGTCTGTTGGTATCAATTAATCTTTGTGACTTTTGCTGGATAATTGGCCAAGTCCTAATGAGGCCTTGATATCTCAACCAGACTGCCGGGGAGCATCCAAGCTAACATTAATGCCTTGTTCACAATACCAGGGTAGACCTGAAATTAGATAATATATGTTTATTTCGTGTCATAGATCACTACACTGCACAACAATGAAAAGAAAGGTGCTAGATGTGGAGATTAAAAACTTCAATTAATTGTACAGGCATAGGAACAAGTAAAATTTACATAGCATTACTCAGACATGTGAAACAGTGATAACTGTATTAAGAGTATCCATTCATCCTCAACATATATGATATGAGGTATATTTGCTCGAGGAT
This sequence comes from Margaritifera margaritifera, assembly GCA_029931535.1. Taxonomy (NCBI): domain Eukaryota; kingdom Metazoa; phylum Mollusca; class Bivalvia; order Unionida; family Margaritiferidae; genus Margaritifera; species Margaritifera margaritifera. Next base: position 1,661,033 of record JAQPZY010001662.1, on the reverse strand, counting down.
CATTAACCATGTGCAGGTTAAATAAGTACTGAGGAACACCTCCTTTGATAAAGTTCAATTTGGCGTGTGGTGGGGAGGTTAAATGGTTTGCACAGAATGTAGTTAAAAGAATATACAGGGAGGTTGAATGACAGAGTAGTAAATTAAAAAAACATAATTAGTATAAGACGCAAGCCAATTCAGGTGGTATGACATTTCCGGATATTTAAAGTGCAGCCTAATTAGTGTTTGTAAAATCACATACGAATACTGTTAGGTGCTTTAGCCTGAACCAAATTTGAAGAAAGATACAATTCTAATGGAAATAAATGAAAATAAAAAAAGAACATTTCTTCGGTTTGGACTCGTTATTGCGGACTTTTTAAGACTAACTGTACAACATTCATTCAAAATAAACTTTTCGAATATGTCTAGTACATATATATATATATATATATATATATATATATATATATATATATATATATATATATGAGATCTAATGAACAATTATTAAGTAAATCAATGCGCTTTATCTGCGACATGCTGTTAAAAACTTTAGGAAAATACCAAATAAGTAAACAAGGATACATAAACACCAACAGAAAAGCTTTACAAGTGCATGCTATTTAAATCTTGATTTAAGGTTCTTTATTTTGAGAGAGAGAGAGAGAGAGAGGGGAGGGGCGTAGCGGTTGGTTGTGGCGGAGATTCAAAACGTCAACACAGTTATATGAGATTTTCAAGATTGACTTAGTCCCTAATATGATTCTGTCATAGCTATAAATCGCTATATTTTATAGTAGATTGCGGTTGTTGAATACATTACCAACTCATGGAAGAGAAGCATGCTTGTATAGACTGTGATTACGATAGCTGCTTCTAGTATTTTTTCTAGGCTGAAATAACAACAACAAAAAAACCCCCAAAAAATAGAATACACGCAATCGTTGATGCATATATGACATGTTAAACACTCTGAAAGAGTTTTAATGTATATCAATCTAAGTAGCATCGTGATACTTTGATCTCTTTCCATTTTCTTCCTGGAATCATATTGTTTATATATGCGCGCGTGTGCAAGCAGAAAGGGGATGTCGGGGGTGGAACATAGATTTTGCTTGATTAGAAAATAAATTATATCCCTTCCAGGTACATCCAATCACGTTTATGTTAACGAAACAGATAGAGAGAAAAACATACTTTAGGAAAACTGTTGTTTTTTTTTTAAATTACACTCTCAATTCAATATATCTATATAAGAGAGGTTCACTATGTCCCTTTTGAGAACCTCAAGACTCAAGATGATATTTCATAGAAAATTGATTTGAAATAATTTATTATTTCAATATTGATTAAAAATTATTATTTTAAACATATTTGTCTTTAAAATTAAAATTTACCACCAAAATGGCTGATCCACAAATGAATATCCATTTCTTGTTTGCTAATGCGACATCGTTTGTTATTTACCACTTATATTGGTAGGTGTTTAAGTGTATATGTATTTTAGATGGATTAAAGCTAGTAATTATCTCCAGCTCTGACAATAATTCCCAAATAAGTGGATAATTGATCATAAGTATGTTCCATATATTGCCTACTTTTACATTTAGCATAAACGATCGACCATGGAAGAAAGAATAACATTTTGGATGTTTAGGGAGTTATAGTTAATTAAAAAGTATAATCCAAAAAGCATGGTGTTACTTGGTTAAATCCTCAGGGAAACAGCAGTTAAACTATGATTTTCTGCAATTAGGAAACAGTGTTAATCGTGTATAGGGAGGAATATTTTTTGCAGCTTACAAAAATTGTTTTGATGGAGTAGGAAAATTTACAGAAACAGAAACTTCGAACAGAGGGATAATGAGATGGTTGATAAATGTTCTGAAGGCAATAGTGTTGTGGAACATCAACATACTACAGAAGAAGCCAAGGTGATGCCATATAAAAGATCTTTTTTGCAAGCAAGATGCCAGCAAGATTGAAGGACTATACACTTAAATAAATTTGTCAGATAGGACAGAGTTAAATATATTGAATTAAATTAGTATATTAGAACTACTGATGTGGGGTTTTTCTTGAAGATGGACACTAAATAGTGAATTTTAACTCTGAGACTCAATTTGATGCAAATAATTCAATCCATATGAAATTTAGAGTTTATGCTAGTCGAGCAAATTTAAGTCCGTTTTTTTATAAAGCACGTTTGTGAAATTTCAAAGTTAATTTGAGATTTATTCGCCTTTAATTTAAGAGAAAGAGGGTGGTCGTAAAGAATACAGAGGAACAAAGAATGATAGAAATGAAAAACAAATGCATTACACAGACACTGTAGATGAGAGGGGTGACAAGTATGCTTTAACAGTGCATGACAGTTGAAATAATAACATTGACAGTATGATGATTTCCAGTCAAAACGATGATTGACTCTGGAGTAAGTAGCAACATAATGGATATAAATCTGTGGAAAAAGCTTAAAACAAAGCGTGTACATCTAAAATCAACAAGAAATTATACCCCTGCCGTGCGAGAGTAGCACCCAAGGTAACAGGAAATTTGGCAGTTGAAGTACATTTCAAAGAAGGATTGAATACTACTGCAGAATTCATTGTTATTGATGGAAAGGGCCAATTTTTGTTTGGCAAGGAAACAGCAGGTGAACTACGATTTTCTGCAGTTAGGTTCCAAGTGTTAACCTAGTGGAAGGGAGCAATATGTTTGCAGCTTACAAAGAATGTTTTGATGTAGTAAGAAATTAAACGACAAGGAACTTGAGTTTCATACTGACAAACAGTCAAGCCAGTGTCCCAACAACCACAGAGCTTGCAGTTTAGCTTGCATGACAATGTGAGTCAGAAAATGGACGAGGTAGAACTGCTGATCATAATTGAAAAGTAAATGATCCAAACAAGGCAGTGGTTACAGAAATGTACCCTATTCATACAACTGATGAAATGTTGCAAGCAATGACAATTTTACAGTTTCCTTCAAGTTCGATTTTAAATTGGGATGTCACCAAATACCACTGAAGGACAAATCTGAACAAATTGCAACATTTGTAACCTACAAAAGTTTGTATCGTTACCAAAGATAGATGTTTGGTATTACGTCGGGACCAGAAAGGTATGAACGAATTCATTAACAAGTTCTGCAAAATTGTCAAGGGGTGCGTAACCTTTCAGATGAGATCAATGTACATGGATCAAATCAGAACGAACACAGGCAAAGATTGAAGAAAGTTAGGAGTTAAGGACAAAGTTAGAGAAGAAAGTTTAACTTTGAACCAGGAAAAGTGTATGCCATGTTACAACTAACTATTACGGGTGAACTAAACAGACACTAAGTATATGTGTTTGGAGGACAGGGATGGAGAAAGAAGTGGAACGGTTTTGCAGATCTTAACATGAGTGTCAGTTGGTCAGTGATACCAGAACCTATGAAATCCCAAGAGTGGCCATCTGGACTGTGGCGTGACCTTGCCATTTATCTTTTGAGACAACTTCCTTCCGGTCATTATATATAAGTAGTAGTGGACTAGTATGATCTTAACTATGAAGCTGATGTTATCGTTAGTTAAAATGTGTATTACAAATATCATGGTGTCTTGTGGCTACCTCCGTTGATCAAATTTTGTTTTAATCCGGTTCATCGACACTACAATCAATAGATCAAATATTGTCAATATTAAATACGCTTACACGAGATTCCTGGAAGAGATATGATTTAATTTTGCAACGTTTTAAATATTTTGTAACAAAGTGATAAGTTGATTCATAAATAAAGTAAGTAAGAAAGTAGTAAGTAAAGAAATAACAAAAAATAAATAGCGTAAGAAAGCAAAATTAGATAACATAAAAATAAACGAAATCATCCAAAATATTTGCTGAAAAACAAAACATTTTTCCTTACTCAGAGTAATATAGAGGACACATGGACGAAGCATCGTGTGAAGTTTAATCCAGATTCAGCACTTCAACAACCAGGCTAATGTTGCAATAATCCGTGTCTTGATTAGGACAATTCTGTGATTTAAATATCTCCGATGACTTTAAAGTATTTGTATTAATTATCTTCCCTCAAACACTTTCAAATATAATCCAAACGATAAAACAGTAATAATATTTGAACAGTTTCCTGAATATTTTGAAGAAAAAAGAAAGAACCACGACAAACGTTATGACTGTGGGTTCTACTGAATCAACTGAATGACCCAAAACTCACATATGTTTACAAACATGTACTGTTTTAAAAATTGTTTTCCAAAAAAAAGCACAACAGAAACGACGCATTATGGTCACATATATTGAACTATCGCAAAACACAATGTAGAACAGATATAATCGCCGATGACTAAACAAATGACCTATCAAATAACAAGTAACAATGGGTACAGATAGATAATGTTTATGTGTCATGTACATCCTGCAAAAATGGAAGATACAGTTTTTGCCTCTCTTCCAGTCATGGAAATAACATTTGACTTTGAAACTATTCATATCCATTAAAGGTGTGGAAGAACATATTGCAGAGTACATTGCACAGATGTACGTGTAATAGTCAAATTGCACAACCTTCCTTAGATCTTCATTACACTTGAACAAAGAGTACAATGAAATCGCGTTTTATTTGTAACCGCAATAACTAAAAGCAAATGTACTTAAAGGATGTCAGAATTTCATGTTGGAAGACATTACGACCGATTACGAAATGCCATTAATTGAGTTAATATATACACAGTATATACTATCCGGTAGGCAACTGGGTAATAGCTTATTGAATTTGGGAGTTTTTGTTATACGAATAAACAAGAATAAGTAATTGTCATTCAGAGTAATATCCTACCTTTGTAGCTCGCTGTTATATTTATGTATAGAAATACATTACAACCATATACAACAGTGACCTGCCTTAAATAGTCACTTTTCATATCCAGCTAGTGTCTGACTGTCCAAACTTTTTTCAAAATATATTTTACCTCTCCCAAACAACCACCTTCTTCAAAAAGCCAAAATATTTCTATCCCATAGGTGGCTGGTAAAAACAGGTCGCACTCCGTACCAGAACCATCGATCTATTTCCTTTTTCATATACATACATACATACATACATACATACATACATACATACATACATACATACATACATACATACATACATACATACATACAAACATACATACATACATACATACATACATACATACATACATACATACATACATGTGCACATTTATTTATTAATCTATATCTACAGAAAGATTCACAACTGAGAACTGAATAACCGTAAATAATAATTCCCGTTTCAATCAATTAATTTTAGGATTTAATACGAGTAACATAACCTATTTCAAACTCATATTAATATTCGATATTTCTTTGGTTAAGTAGAAACTGTATATCAAGCATCAATTTCCAATAACAGTGGTCACAGATTAACACTAATAAGTCCCAATACGTCTTATCTCCAAGTGAAGCAAGACTCTTAGAAAATATCCACTTTCTGAAGCTGGACCTAGTACTTACCAATAATAATAATAATAATAATAATAATAATAATAATAATAATAACTATTTGGTGCAATAATTTCAATACGAAATCAAAATTGATTCAGAAAACAATTCTCTTTTACTGTTATCTTTTATAAGCATGGATTACGGAAGACAACCAAAATGTGGTAAACGGACACACTTCTGCAGAGAATTTTGATGATGTTCCTTTGCAGGTAAAAGTGAATAAATCATAGCCATGACGCGGTAACAAGGATGCACTCACTAAAGTCGTTTATTTTAAAGGGTAAATTTCCCAGTGATAACTGAAGAGCACTTGTATCGCGGATATAGTATTTGATTGAACTGCCGATTACTTATATAAAAAGCAGTAAAAGTTTTGTTCTAAGGTGATGTTAATTATTTGCATATTTTACACTTGAATATTTGTTACAACATACTGGAAGTTGAGATCGAAGGTTTGAGAAAGCGGATTAATAGCAGGAACAAATGATTTTAATAACTTTGAAATTTCTTGTTATCTATGCACGTGAACGAAATTGCCCGTTTGGGTTCATCTTGATATAAGCCGCTGGGTTTCAATGTTCGCAGCCGGAGAATCCAGCATGTTCTTTACATTTCCTATTTGTTTTGTGCTCCATTTTGAGTTATGGCCGATTCCAGTCAGGATTACATCACAGAACGTGTGGCCTGGGAAAAAGAACTGTTCTGCCACTGGGCTTCTTTCGAGTTTTTTTAGTTTGCTAATCTGATCTGTAGAGATTCATTCCAATAGTTAATTGAATTTGTTTCTCCAACATGCTGCATGCCTTGTGTGTAATGAGGTAGATCACATTTTCTGTGTTGCATGTTATAGTCTGGCTCGGAATATTTAAATTTTCCCATTTGAATTTGTATCTACACAAGGCTTTGAATCATTGTTCATTTATTCCAATGACACACATGGTACTAATTAAGAAGAAAGTGCAACAATATTTAGAAACATCATATAAGTAACCATGATTAACATACATGCTGAAACTATAAATAAATAACCCATAAAAAGAGAATAGCAATCATTAAAGGTCAACAACATATATAGGTTTGGGCGCGATAGTTTTAAGGACAGAATTCGACAACCATGTATTACGGCATTAGCTTGCCACGCTCGAAGTACCACCTTTTCCTATTTTTCGTTTTTACGCTGCATACAAAAATATCTGTCTTATTACACGTCATCAACTTAATATAAATATTAATCAATTAAATGAGAGGAAATTGACACAAAAACTGACTTTTGTGTACAGGAAATCGATCCGAAATACTGAATAGGCATTGACCATTGCCTTTGTTCTCCGTCTTCATATAATATAACATTCGTTACTCTTTTCGGAATTAATGCTGTTGAACGTTCCTTCTTAACAATCTATACTAACCTTTTCTGATTGTATACCTCAACACATATTGGGACATTATGGCAAATTCAAATGAGTCTGAAAACGGATGGCACATACATTTTCTTATCAACAGTAAATCTTGATTTACGACTGTACTGCACTTTCAAAAATAAATTTGACAGGCACAAAATATTGATGATAACCATGTGAAAGAAACACAACTTTGCTCCCTTGACTGCTGTAAAGGCATGTTTGGTTGTTTTGTAGAAGCACAAAATAAATATAATTTAATACGTTCTAAATTACACATCTGACGCTAGAGGAAGGTGCAACAATTACATATGATGACCATATACTCAACAAAGCTATATAGCAGGAGGACAGATAAGTGCACATATTTCAACGGAGAAACTGTGAATATACACCATATTTATTTATTGCGCAATGCTTAATATGAAAATTATACGTTGACTCTTCGAAAAGAGAATTCTTTAGGTATTTAGTCAAATCGTGCAATAGTTACGGCACACCTACAAGTATGGTATTCTGTATAAATATCTACTGTTCCTATAACTGATGGGGATTAGATCCTTCATTGATCTAACACCTGTTTTATCCATCATTCAATACTTTGATAGAGGTTGAGTGAATGCCTTGTATTATGTAATCTTTCCGGCTTAAAGATCATAAGGAAAAGCGATATTTTCTTTAGGAATTATGTTGCACTGCACAAACAATCATATACTCCTCAGAAATATCGCCTAATTCCTGTTTGTGTATATTTATTGTTTATGTTAAAACCTGATGTAAGACAATTGAAAATTAAGGTTTTGGTTGTGAGAACATACGCTGTTGTTTGAAACATTTTTTTTAGGATCCATACAATTTTTTTGATTATAGGAATATAACAAAGTGGAAAATGCTATGCATCATATTTCTACTGTTTAGTTACATATTTAAAGATGGCGCAAACAAGAACAATATATTTTAGTACCACACCATCTACTCATTAATCTTTTGAAATGCAGAGGAGGTACTGAGAGCAACACCATCCGCATCTCCTGATCATCTTTATGGAACACCTTCAAAAACTTGCATAAACATATTAGCAGAACCTAGTGGTTTTTTAAATTTATATTTGGGTTATAAACGCCCTGACACTTTGTACGACATATACTGAAACTTTTGCAAAGCTCGACTCTCTTGTCATTGGAACTTTTCCCAATGCCAGGTGGTTAATTTAATTAGTTTTAACCTTTATGTATTGAGAAAAGTATTACCACATTATTAAACAAATTTACATAAAAGGGGTTAATTTTGTATTTGCTGTTCAACAATAGGCTTGTGGTCACATATAGTTGAACGCGTGACCGTGTCACATTTTTAGCTTCCAATTCGATGATGGAACAAGTATAAAATCAGTTGAATCCGTGCAACCGTGCAGCCACTTAACCATATATAATTTTCTACATGTGAGGTGTGAGTGGCCATGGCCGAGTGGGATAGTTTGGTTTGGTTTGGTGATTTACGGTTTATCAACAATCTGAAGGTTATATCGTGCCGACGCAAGTTGAGTTAAGTACATTGCCTAAGAACATGACGGTAGCCCATCGGGTGCGGATCCTATGGTGGGAATTGAACCCACACCCTTTGGGCCACAAGACCAAAAGTGCCCACAAACTTGTTATCGCTGTATTAGTCCTCATAAAATTCTAAGTTATTACACCAATCTTCAAAGTTGTGACTCATCAAATAATTAAGATACAGATTAAAATTTAATTGACTCAGGACCACGCCATGTTGGTTTCATTCGGGAACTCCAAGACGAACTGAATTAACTCCCTTTCTCTTCCGGTGATGTCGCACCGTCACATCTCGCTAGTAATAGTAGTTGGGATTTACAAATTTTTATACGAGTCTACATTCCTCACATTGCGTCTATATCTTTGTATTTACTAAATGTGTAAACACTAAATTTATTAAGATGGATATTAAAGAAAACAGGATTCTGCATTTCTATGAGCGGTAACTCAATTCTTCTTCACGCATAAGGTATACAAAAATCCACATACGGTCCGCTTTTTCGACCGAAATCCTATAAATGTTGGCAACTGAAGAAAAATATTAAAAGTAGATAATTTCATTTCAACATTACAAGCATACAAATATGTTTTTTTTAAAATTTGTTTTATAAATTAGTGTAATAAGCCTACAACCTAAAATTGTCATTGTCATTTGACAAACCCGGTCAGCAGATTGATCAAGAACAGAACATATCATTATTTGATATGGTTAACTTGTCTCGTCATACGTCCTTCACACCATGTGGCAACATTATTTTGTAATGATCACAGACATTATGATATTATGTGAAATCTAGGATAACATTGCTCATTCTTAACAGCATGCTTGTTACTTCATAAAACCACATATCCTATAATTTTGCGACTGAAAATGTGGCTAGCTCACTTACACTTACTTGCAATACTAATATACACACGTGCTCTCCCTCCCTCCCTCAACCCTCCCCCCACCCCCACACACGCGCGCGATTATCGGGCCGAGTCAATAGATCTGACAGCGCTAACGTAGGATTAACCATAAGTACTGTTTACACGTCACAAACGTAGCGCTCTCTACGATAAAATGGCGAACCTCCCAGGCTTCTCTTAGCAACAGAAGTGCTAAAACGTCGTCTGCTTGCCAAGATGGAAATCAGACGAGAGTGATCTCCCCTTGGATAGAGGACTGGCGCCAAATGCCACCAATTCGTCAGTTTTTACTTCCGCTGTTGTTATGAAGCACTCTCTTTCTCGAGGCCTCACAAATACCAAATTCACTTGAATTTGTGCCTTTTCATGAACTCGATAAATTTATGGAGTGTTCCCACACAAGAGTAAACTCCAACAATATCTCTATTTATTTCTCGAGCTCTGTTCTCTGTCTTTATCCTAAGTTAATGTTTCGCACTTCACTTGTCTAATGTCGTCATAATAAGCGGTTCGGAGTCACTTTATTGGACTACTTTAGCGTCCATAGTACTTCAGTTCAACTTAGTACTCGACGTTGCATATGAATTATGTCAAGCAATTGTCTGTTATTACATGATGCAAGGATTGATTGTAGGATTGTCCAAAAAGTTACAAATGAAAAGGTTTTTCGATCATTCTCAACTTCTCGGACAATCCTTGTTTCGGAAATAGCTGAAGTGGTCCGAATGTTTGCTATCGACATACATTAGAGGTATGATCCATAGGATTGACCTCGTTGTTGCGAATGGGAATGAGAGAGAGAGCGAGGAAACGCACGACCGTGGATACGGACACCATTAGTCTCGCTACAAACTCCGGCTCCATGGACATTTCCGTCGCTGCAGGTAGTTGAATTTTTAACGGCAATACTGTGATCCAGTGCTGACATGGTATACTGGCCCATCCGGACCAGTAGTAGGTGTGATTAATACAGACTTGCCTCGGTACTGGCTAAGGTGCTCTTTCCCGAGATAGCCAGTGCCGGACTTTGTCATCAGAGGCCACCCGGCTGCGAACAACACCGCCTTCAACTTCCGGGACCGGGTACGGTGATCGATTTTCCAAGTGTACCCAGTCTTGGCTTTAAGATACAGGTAGCTCCTGGCATCCGGCCATAAAAGTTCAATCCCCGGCTCTGACCTAGATGCAAAGAATATGAAATATATCCGGCACCATAATCGGATACGGTGATCGATTTTCCTCGTATACCCAGTCCCGGCATCAAGACACATAACGCGGCACACGACCAGGACAATTTCAGTACCAGCTCTAACTCGGACGCCAAGGATATTAAGTATATAAGACACCGGTATCGGTGAATTCCCTCATGCTTCGAGGTGCCGGACCCATGGAAGTATATCAGACCGGCAACAGGCAGTTCCGGCACAGGTCCTGGTTCCGTTATAACTCTGTACCAGCTACTGCGACACCCGTTCGCAGACACCCGCTGCCAGTCCCGAACAGTGTGTGATATCGTGAACACCCGGAGACAAGATTTGCAGCCTTGTTCACCGTCCCACGCTGCCTGTTGCGCCTACTCGATTGTTGAACCCCTCAAATGAGGCTTTCATATAATCGCAGTCTTCCGTTTGCGAAGAATCACGCATACAACCGCCATCTTCCCTTTTTGATTCGACAATGTCCAAAAAAGACCCAGCCTTCCGCGCACTGATTGAAGAGGTTTTCTGGCTTCTGCCTCTAGCGTTTTGTCCTCCTCCACCCGCGAAGCCTTCTTCGACCCCGTACCAATTTCTGCAGCCGTTGATCTATTAGTCAAAAAAGACAAGCCGTCATTGAATCAGCTACCACTGTCTGATCAAACCCATAACGTTTTTCTTTGCTTGGAAAGGGCTTTCAAGACCCATGTGTCACGCGGCATTTCTTTTCCACCAAGGACTCCCATCAAAATGTAACCAGGTATGCTACAAGGAACACTCGCCAACCTTTCACCCTGAAGTCCCAGCTGCTGACAGAGACATTGCGGACCTGGAAAAGTCTAAACGTTCTCTCTGTCAATGGACAGACCTCAAGTTCTTCCTCGATATCCAACAATTGATTCGAAATGTAGCTTTATGATCCATGTTCGACTTGGTTTCCCTGGATGTTTATCCCATTCTGAACATAAAATTACCACTTCCTCGAGAACCCCGCTGACAGTTACATTTGGGAGTCAGTCCCTCGTATGGCTCGTGTGCTAAGAGAATAGCGCAATACTCGCTTCCCTATGCCATAGCTGCATCTGCTAATATTTAGTCTGCGTAAAGAGGAGCATTTCTCTCCACGTCTGCTATCCTCACAAAGCATCACGAAACCATTCTTAGATCTCAACAGGCCACAAAGGCAACATCACACACGGCGAGCGCCCCAGAGCCCATCCCTCCTTTACGAGGCGAGACCAGAGAAATAGAATCAATCTTCTTGTGTAGGCCAACCAGGGAACACCCTTTTCGATCTCTTTCCCTCGGTGAGGACCCAGTTTTTATGGGTCATCTATGACAGAGCACGGGGAGACAAGGACCCGTTTCCACCAAGATTATCTACCCGTCAACGCTCAACAGAAAGTATGCCATACTTACGTTGCCCTTTTCTGACGTCATGGTAGGAGTGAAAATTATACACGTGTCCACGGAATGGCAGAGACTCTGCCCCGCCAACCCGTAGGTGTCCCAAGTTGATTCGTAGGGCCTCCAGACCAAGTTCAGTGCGCCTCCTCCATTATCAAGGGCTCTTTTCACCGCACATGTCCTGATAGATCCATACAAAGCGGACGATTTGCAGCAGGACTTAATACTCACCTTATGAAAAGGGTAGTTGAGATTGCGCGTTATGCAAACTCACCAGAATTGTACTCCATACCTTTTCTTAGGTCACAACTCAATCAACTGTTCATCATACTGATGTTTCTTATATCCCAAGTACGGCTGATCTTTTCTCTCCAGACCAAATGATCAGCTTTAGGGTTATATGAGGTCCCATCTCAGCAAACGGGATGGCGTTACATGGATTATGGCATTAATTAATCCTGCTGCATGTGCAAACGCTGGAAATTACGATCTGCGCAGATGCCAAAATGACAGACTGGGGTTTCAACCTCCTGCCTTCCTTCCCAGAAGTGAGCGGGATCTGGTCCCTTACGGAGTGTTAATTACACGTTAATCTCATGGAGATGAGGGCCACTGTGCATGTATTTTAAATATGGCTGGATTCGCCGTCTGGAAAGGACGTTCTCATTCTTTCCCAGAACTCAACTGTCTTCAATTATATCAGAAGGCCAGGGAGAAACAAGTCCTCAGATTTCTACCACCTGGTTTGGGATTTTCTCAGGTGGCTTTATCGTAGACAAATCTATATCCAAGTCTGCCTCATCCCAGGCAGGCTAAATATTCTAGCGGACTCATGGTCTCGTCATATTCAGCTGATTCATATCAAATGGTTCATTTTTCCTAGGCCTTCATTTGAATCTCCGCCTATTGGGGTTGACCTCTCGTGGACCCTTTTTGTGACGAAGAGGAAATAAAAGCACCCGACCTTCATCTCTCCAGTCCCCGACCCGAAAGCATAGGAAGTTTACCCTTTTTTCCCTGAACTGGAGCGCTCTCGCTACATACGCTTTTCCGTAACCCTTCTGATTTCCCACATCTTGCAAAAAGCAAAGTAATCGGAGATCCGTCTAATCCTGATTGCTTCTCTCACGTGGGAAACGTTATGGACAAACTTAGCAGCGGAGATTTCCATAAACTCCTGCCTCCTCCCCACCTGCTAAAACTCCTATGAATGCATGTATATTTTCCGAACCCATCAGTTTTAAGCCAATTTTTTTGACATTTTCAGTGTATACTTAGAGTCCATGGTAGTTCATTTTGGTGCAGTTGTGATATGAAATAAATTTGATTTTGTGTGATGTGGTATACTAATGAGTAGGTGTGGCTATCTCTACTCTGGCGATAGGACAATTGGTCAACAGTCCATTGGAATATCTGTTATGCATGGTTTATTGACAGATGTCACGCGCGGCCATACTATCTAAGCTGCAGATTGTGGGTTATATGACGGGAGAGACAAAGGCTTTCGCGTTTCAATCGTCACATACCTTTCCCATTGTCTTTGAAAAAATAACTATGTCAATGTAAGGAAATGGGAGAAAATCATTTTGTATTGGTAAATTATGTATGCCTCTACCATAGCTACATCATAAATTTGTCTGATAAAGAGCCATATCTTTCATCCAAATCTGAGCGTGAAGTCATATTGTCTAATTGGCTTACTGCGTATAAAAATGAATAATTGGAGAAAGGGTTCCATATGGCAAGGGTAATTACATAAAGTTTCGAAATAATAACTCAAAACGGCTATAATGAGTAAGAAAATGTCGTAACAATGTCCATGCAAGGTGTTAAAGAATCACTGAACCAAATACTTGTGTATCCTTCCTGGAACGGTTTTGAGACACACAACGTAGATGTATTCAAAAATAGCCATCGGAAGAGTGGCTGACCCCTGTAACTGGCAATAACTATAATAAATGTAAAATTAACATAATGTTGTAAATTCACGTCCAGTGCCCTTGACCTTAAATAAATCGATCGCAGACTCAACGGGGTGCTGCCGTTCTTCAAATGTAATGCAAATATGAAGTAAATAAGTCCTAAGTGCGCGAAACTTAAGACAAGTCGAATCATCGTGTGGAACCTAAAATGATACTATTAGCTCCAGTGACATTCAACTTTGGCCTCTTGACTTGAGAATAAACCGGGAGGTGGCTCTGCCAAAGTGTAGACTACATGTAAAGCTTGACAAACATTTTATCCAGAAAATTTGACTTATCGAGCAAAAACAAAAAGACAAATTACAACGTCGCCTTCAGTGACTTAGACCTTGCACCTCTTGGTCTCAGAATCCATCGGAAGCTGTCCCTGCTCAAGTGTAGTGATACAAATCACGCCAAGGAAATTTACTTATTATGCAGAAAGGTAAATCATATTTTCAGCTCTTGCGACTTTGACCATGGACCTAGCAGACCCCAGTCTTATTCCTCTACCTAGGGGTTGGGCACTTGTCAAGTTTGAGAAGAAAAGACACCCCAAATGAAAGCTATTTTGGGTATACCACCATGACAACGGACGGACCGACGGACAGACGGAGATAGCTATCGCTATATCTCATAGCAACTTCATGTGATGGATAATACATAGACGTGGAGGGTAGCAGTGAGTGTTTACAATATTTTGTGTATAAAAACACCTCCTCTTAAGTAGATATTCAAAAACAAAACGATTAAAGTTGTCTATACTAATAAGCATATTCATTGTTTTCAGACAAAGTTGTTTTATCTCAATACATGAGTACGGGAGCAGGAGAACTTTAAATTCAGCTTTAAAATGTATCATTAAACATAGATCAAAAGTAATTTTTCAACAAAAAGGTAAAGTCCAACACCACGAACATAATTAACATTATACAAGTATATAAATGGACACTTTATATACAATGTCATCAAAGTCGTTCTACTAACATTAGAAAGTACGTGACATCCTGCAAAAATGGAAGATACAGTTTTTGCCTCTCTTCCAGTCATGGAAATAACATTTGACATTAAAACTATTCATATCCATTAAAGGTGTGGAAGAACATATTGCAGAGAACATTGCACAGATGTGCGTGTAATAGTCAAATGGCACAACCTTCCTTAGCTCTTTATTACACTTGAACAAAGAGTACAATGAAATCGCGTTTTATTTGTAACCGCAATAACTAACAGAAAATGGACTTAAAGGATGTCAGAATTTCATGTTGGACATTACGACCGATTACGAAATGCCATTAATTGAGTTAATATATACACAGTATATACTATCCGGTAGGCAACTGGGTAATAGCTTATTGAATTTGGGAGTTTTTGTTATACGAATAAACAAGAATAAGTAATTGTCATTCAGAGTAATATCCTACCTTTGTAACTCGCTGTTATATTTATGTATAGAAACACATTACAACCATATACAACAGTGACCTGCCTTAAATAGTCACTTTTCATATCCAGCTCGTGTCTGACTGTCCAAACATTTTTCAAAATTTATTTTACCTCCCCCAAAACAACCACCTTCTTCAAGCAGCCAAAAGGTTTCTATCCCATAGGTGGCTGGTAAAAACAGGTTGCACTCCGTACCAGAACCATCGATCTATCTCCTTTTTCATATACATACATACATACATACATACATACATACATACATACATACATACATACATACATACATACATTCATACATACATACATACATACATATATACATGTGCACATTTATTTATTAATCTATATCTACAGAAAGATTCACAAGTGAGAACTAAATAACCGTAAATTATAATTCCCGTTTCAATAACATTGTTGACAATCAATTACTTTTAGGATTTAATACGAGTAACACAACCTATTTCAAACTCATATAAATATTCGATTTTTCTTTGGTGAAGTAGAAACTGTATATGAAGCATCAATTACCCAAAAGAGTATTATCACAATGCGTCTTATCTCCTAGTCAAGTAAGACTCTTGGAAAATATCCACTTCCTTAAGCTGGATCTAGTACTTACGAATAATAATAATAATAATAATAATAATAATAATAACAATAATAATTATAATAATAAGTATTTAGTGCAATAATTTCAATAAGAAATCAAACTTGACTCATAATATTTGACTCTTTTCCTGTTATCTTTTATAGGCAGGGATTACGGAAGACAACCAAAATGTTGTCAACGGACACACTTCTGCAGAGAATTCTGATGCTGTTCCTTTGCAGGTAAAAGTGAATAAATCATAGCCATGATGAGGTAACAAGTATGCACTCACTAAAGTCGTTCATTTTAAAGGGTAAATTTCCCAGTGATAACTGAAGAGCACTTGTATCGCGGATATAGTATTTGATTGAATTGCCTTTTACTTATATAAAAAAGTAGTAAAAGTTTTGTTCTGAGGTGATGTTACAAAAATTCCGTCGTGGCAAAGTAAAAAATCAAAGAAATACAAATAATTATTTGCCGGCTTTACACTTGAATTTGTGTTTACAATAGAATGGAAGTTGAGGTCATAGGTTTGAGAAAGCGGATTAATAGCAGGAAAAAGTGATTTTAATAACTTGGAAATTTCGTGTTATCTATGCACGTGAACGAAATTGCCCGTTTGGGTTCATCTTGATATAAGCCGCTGGGTTTGAATGTTCGCATCCGGACAACCCAGTATGTTCTATAAATTTCCTATTTGTTTTGTGCTCCATTTCGAGTTGTGGGCGATTCCAGTCAGGATTACATCACTGAACGTGTGGCCTGGGAAAAAGAACTGTTCTGCCACTGGGCTTCTTTCGAGTTTTCTTTTTAGTTTGCTAATCTAATCTGTAGAGATTCATTCCAATAGTTAATTGAATTTGTTTCTCCAACATGCTGCATGCCTTGCATGTAATGAGATAGATCGCATTTTCTGTGTTGCATGTTATAGTCTGGCTCGGAATATTTAAATTTTCCCATTTGAATTTGTATCTACACAAGGCTTTGAATAATTGTTCATTTATTCCAATGACACACATGATACTAATTAAGAAGAAAGTGCAACAATATTTAGAAACATCATATAAGTAACCATGATTAACATACATGCTGAAAATATAAATAAATAACCCATAAAAAGAGAATAGCAATCATTAAAGGTCAACAACATTATATAGGTTGGGGGATGGTGGTTTAGTTTTAAGGACAGAGTTCGACAACCATGTATTACGGCATTAGCTTGCCACGCTCGAAGTACCACCTTTTCCTATTTAAAAAAAAATAGGAAACCGTTTTTACGCTGCATGCAAAAATATCTGTCTTATTACGCGTCATCAGCTTAAAGTAACTATTGTAAATTAAATGAGAAGAAATCGACAAAAAAACCCCGACTTTTGTGTATATCCGAAATACTGAATGAGCATTGACTATTGACTTTATTTTCCGTCTTCATATAATATAACATTCGTTACTCTTTTCGGAATTAATGATGTTGAACGTACCATCTTAGCACTTTCAAAAATAAATTTGACAGGCACAAAATATTGATGATAACCATGTGAAGGAAATACAACTTTGCTCCCTTGACTGCTGTAAAGGCATGTTTGGTTGTTTTGTAGAAGCACAAAATAAATATAATTTAATATGTTCTAAATTACACATCTGACGCTAGAGGAAGGTGCAACAATTACATATGATGACCATATACTCAACAAGCTATATAGCAGGAGGACAGATAAGTGCACATATTTCAACGGTGAAACTGTGAATATACACCATATTTATTTATTGCGCAATGCTCAATATGATAATTATACGCTGACTCTTCGAAAAGAGAATTCTTTAGGTATTTAGTCAAATCGTGCAATAGTTACGGCACACCTACAAGTATGGTATTCTGTATAAATATCTACTGTTCCTATAACTGATGGGGAATGGATCCTTCATTGATCCAACACATGTTTTATCCATCATTCAATACTTTGATAGAGGTTGAGTGAATGCCTTGTATTATGTAATCTTTCCGGCTTAAAGATCATAAGGAAAAGCGATATTTTCTTTAGGAATTATGTTGCACAAACAATCATATACTCCTCAGAAATATCGCCTAATTCCTGTTTGTGTAAATTCATTGCTTATGTTAAAACCTGATGTAAGACAATTGAAAATTAAGGTTTTGGTTGGGAGAACATACGCTGTTGTTTGAAACATTTTTTTTTAGGATCCATAAATTTATTTAGATTACAGGGATAATACAAAATGGAAAATGCTATGCATCATATTTCTACTGTTTAGTTACATATTTGAAGATGGCGCAAACAAGAACAATATATTTTAGTGCCACACCATCTACTCTTTAATCTTTTGAAATGTAGAGGAGGTACTGAGAGCAACACCATCCGCATATCCTGATCTTCTTGATGGAACACCTTCAAAAACTTGCATAAACATATTAGCAGAACCTAGTGGTTTTTTAAATTTATATTTGGGTTATAAACGCCCTGACACTTTGTACGACATATACTGAAACTTTTGCAAAGCTCGACTCTCTTGTCATTGGAACTTTTCCCAATGCCAGGTGGTTAATTTAATTAGTTTTAACCTTTATGTATTGAGAAAAGTATTACCACACTATTAAACAAATTTACATAAAAGGGGTTAATTTTGTATTTGCTGTTCAACAATAGGCTTGTGGTCACATATAGTTGAACGCGTGACCGTGTCACATTTTTAGCTTCCAATTCGATGATGGAACAAGTATAAAATCAGTTGAATCCGTGCAACCGTGCAGCCACTTAACCACATAATTTTCTACATGTGAGGTGTGAGTGGCCATGGCCGAGTGGGATAGTTTGGTTTGGTTTTTTGAATTACGGTTTATCAACAATCTGAAGGTTATATCATGCCGACGCAAGTTGAGTTAAGTACCCTGCCTAAGGACTTGACGGTAGCCCATCGGGTGCGGATCCTATGGTGGGAATCGAACCCACACCCTTTGAGCCATAAGACCAAAAGTACCTACAAACTTGTTATTAGTCCTCATTAAATTCTAAGTTATTACACCAATCTTCAAAGTTGTGACTCATCAAATAATTAAGATACAGACTAAAATTTAATTGACTCAGGACCACGCCATGTTGGTTTCATCCGGGAACTCCAAGACGAACTGAATTAACTCCCTTTCTCTTCCGGTGATGTCGCACCGTCACATCTCGCTAGTAATAGTAGTTGGGATTTACAAATTTTTATACGAGTCTACATTCTTCACATTGCGTCTATATCTTTGTATTTACTAAATGTGTAAACACTAAATTTTATTAAGATGGATATTAAAGTAAACAGGCATTCTGCATTTCTATGAGCGGTAACTCAATTCTTCTTCACGCATAAGGTATACAAAAATCCACATACGGTCCGCTTTTTCGACCGAAATCCTATAAATGTTGGCAACTGAAGAAAAATATTAAAAGTAGATAATTTCATTTCAACATTACAAGCATACAAATACTATGAATGATATGTTTTTTTTTTAAAATTTGTTTTATAAATTAGTGTAATAAGCCTACAACCTAAAATTGTCATTGTCATTTGACAAACCCGGTCAGCAGATTGATCAAGAACAGAACATATCATTATTTGATATGGTTAACTTGTCTCGTCATACGTCCTTCACACCATGTGGCAACATTATTTTGTAATGATCACAGACATTATGATATTATGTGAAATCTAGGATAACATTGCTCATTCTTAACAGCATGCTTGTTACTTCATAAAACCACATATCCTATAATTTTGCGACTGAAAATGTGGCTAGCTCACTTACACTTACTTGCAATACTAATATACACACGTGCTCTCCCTCCCTCCCTCAACCCTCCCCCCACCCCCACACACGCGCGCGATTATCGGGCCGAGTCAATAGATCTGACAGCGCTAACGTAGGATTAACCATAAGTACTGTTTACACGTCACAAACGTAGCGCTCTCTACGATAAAATGGCGAACCTCCCAGGCT
The DNA here is from genome assembly GCA_029931535.1 of Margaritifera margaritifera. Classification (NCBI taxonomy): domain Eukaryota; kingdom Metazoa; phylum Mollusca; class Bivalvia; order Unionida; family Margaritiferidae; genus Margaritifera; species Margaritifera margaritifera. The sequence goes on along the minus strand of JAQPZY010001662.1, from coordinate 1,641,074 downwards.
TCTCTTAGCAACAGAAGTGCTAAAACGTCGTCTGCTTGCCAAGATGGAAATCAGACGAGAGTGATCTCCCCTTGGATAGAGGACTGGCGCCAAATGCCACCAATTCGTCAGTTTTTACTTCCGCTGTTGTTATGAAGCACTCTCTTTCTCGAGGCCTCACAAATACCAAATTCACTTGAATTTGTGCCTTTTCATGAACTCGATAAATTTATGGAGTGTTCCCACACAAGAGTAAACTCCAACAATATCTCTATTTATTTCTCGAGCTCTGTTCTCTGTCTTTATCCTAAGTTAATGTTTCGCACTTCACTTGTCTAATGTCGTCATAATAAGCGGTTCGGAGTCACTTTATTGGACTACTTTAGCGTCCATAGTACTTCAGTTCAACTTAGTACTCGACGTTGCATATGAATTATGTCAAGCAATTGTCTGTTATTACATGATGCAAGGATTGATTGTAGGATTGTCCAAAAAGTTACAAATGAAAAGGTTTTTCGATCATTCTCAACTCCTCGGACAATCCTTGTTTCGGAAATAGCTGAAGTGGTCCGAATGTTTGCTATCGACATACATTAGAGGTATGATCCATAGGATTGACCTCGTTGTTGCGAATGGGAATGAGAGAGAGAGCGAGGAAACGCACGACCGTGGATACGGACACCATTAGTCTCGCTACAAACTCCGGCTCCATGGACATTTCCGTCGCTGCAGGTAGTTGAATTTTTAACGGCAATACTGTGATCCAGTGCTGACATGGTATACTGGCCCATCCGGACCAGTAGTAGGTGTGATTAATACAGACTTGCCTCGGTACTGGCTAAGGTGCTCTTTCCCGAGATAGCCAGTGCCGGACTTTGTCATCAGAGGCCACCCGGCTGCGAACGACACCGCCTTCAACTTCCGGGACCGGGTACGGTGATCGATTTTCCAAGTGTACCCAGTCTTGGCTTTAAGATACAGGTAGCTCCTGGCATCCGGCCATAAAAGTTCAATCCCCGGCTCTGACCTAGATGCAAAGAATATGAAATATATCCGGCACCATAATCGGATACGGTGATCGATTTTCCTCGTATACCCAGTCCCGGCATCAAGACACATAACGCGGCACACGACCAGGACAATTTCAGTACCAGCTCTAACTCGGACGCCAAGGATATTAAGTATATAAGACACCGGTATCGGTGAATTCCCTCATGCTTCGAGGTGCCGGACCCATGGAAGTATATCAGACCGGCAACAGGCAGTTCCGGCACAGGTCCTGGTTCCGTTATAACTCTGTACCAGCTACTGCGACACCCGTTCGCAGACACCCGCTGCCAGTCCCGAACAGTGTGTGATATCGTGAACACCCGGAGACAAGATTTGCAGCCTTGTTCACCGTCCCACGCTGCCTGTTGCGCCTACTCGATTGTTGAACCCCTCAAATGAGGCTTTCATATAATCGCAGTCTTCCGTTTGCGAAGAATCACGCATACAACCGCCATCTTCCCTTTTTGATTCGACAATGTCCAAAAAAGACCCAGCCTTCCGCGCACTGATTGAAGAGGTTTTCTGGCTTCTGCCTCTAGCGTTTTGTCCTCCTCCACCCGCGAAGCCTTCTTCGACCCCGTACCAATTTCTGCAGCCGTTGATCTATTAGTCAAAAAAGACAAGCCGTCATTGAATCAGCTACCACTGTCTGATCAAACCCATAACGTTTTTCTTTGCTTGGAAAGGGCTTTCAAGACCCATGTGTCACGCGGCATTTCTTTTCCACCAAGGACTCCCATCAAAATGTAACCAGGTATGCTACAAGGAACACTCGCCAACCTTTCACCCGGAAGTCCCAGCTGCTGACAGAGACATTGCGGACCTGGAAAAGTCTAAACGTTCTCTCTGTCAATGGGCAGACCTCAAGTTCTTCCTCGATATCCAACAATTGATTCGAAATGTAGCTTTATGATCCATGTTCGACTTGGTCTCCCTGGATGTTTATCCCATTTGAACATAAAATTACCACTTCCTCGAGAACCCCGCTGACAGTTACATTTGGGAGTCAGTCCCTCGTATGGCTCGTGTGCTAAGAGAATAGCGCAATACTCGCTTCCCTATGCCATAGCTGCATCTGCTAATATTTAGCCTGCGTAAAGAGGAGCATTTCTCTCCACGTCTGCTATCCTCACAAAGCATCCCGAAGTCATTCTTAGATCTCAACAAGGCATCAAAGGCAACATCACACACGGCGAGCGCCCCAGAGCCCATCCCTCCTTTACGAGGCGAGACCAGAGAAACAGAATCAATCTTCTTGTGTAGGCCAACCAGGGAACACCCTTTTCGATCTCTTTCCCTCGGTGAGGACCCAGTTTTTATGGGTCATCTATGACAGAGCACGGGGAGACAAGGACCCGTTTCCACCAAGATTCTCTACCCGTCAACGCTCAACAGAAAGTATGCCATACTTACGTTGCCCTTTTCTGACGTCATGGTAGGAGTGAAAATTATACACGTGTCCACGGAATGGCAGAGACTCTGCCCCGCCAACCCGTAGGTGTCCCAAGTTGATTCGTAGGGCCTCCAGACCAAGTTCAGTGCGCCTCCTCCATTATCAAGGGCTCTTTTCACCGCACATGTTCTGATGGATCCATACAAAGCGGACGATTTGCAGCAGGACTTAATACTCACCATATGAAAAGGGTAGTTGAGATTGCGCGTTATGCAAACTAACCAGAATTGTACTCCATACCTTTTCTAAGGTCACAACTCCAACGGCACGCTTTCTTCGCGTCATGGATCTCTGATCTCTCATCCACTTCATTTTAGCCATCACGGTAAGAATGGAGATAACAAGACTGATTCTCAACGCTATGTGGGGGGTGGGGGTGGCGGGCGTTTTCGTAGTCAGCCTAGACCTCTGAGAATCGCATATCCATACACAGGTTTTTTCCAGACATAATCAGGTAAATCTACAGTCAGTCTAGAGGTTTAGGGCACTCCCTTTCGGTTTGAATATCAGCCTCAAGATCTTTACGGGAATGGTTGCTAGAGTCGTGGCGCACGGCTAAACAACTCTCCACGTCCATGACGTCAAACTACCTGGTCGAAATTTTACAAAAAGTCACAGGCCAGTCAATTTTGTACCAAGACTTGAAATCTGCGACCTAATCACATCCAAGCATTTCATTCCTTTGGGCATGGAGTTCAAAGCCCTTTTGAACGGAGTCTGTGCCTCTCAGCAATGGGTCTTGAAATCATCTCATTGGTGTTTTTCATTCACTTAGAAAATCGAATTTCAGCTCTGGAATTTCTTCGCCTCTTTGTCTTCTCGATGTGACAATGGATTCCATCATTTCTGGCCGTTGTTCATCATACTGATGTTTCTTATATCCCAAGTACGGCTGATCTTTTCTCTCCAGACCAAATGATCAGCTTTAGGGTTATATGAGGTCCCATCTCAGCAAACGGGATGGCCTTACATGGCTTATGGCATTAATTATTCCTGCTGCAGGAGGAAATGCTGGAAATCACGATCTGCGCAGATGCTAAAATGACAGACTGGGGTTTCAACCTCCTGCCTTCCTTCCCAGAAGTGAGCGGGATCTGGTCCCTTACGGAGTCTTAATTACACGTTAATCTCATGGAGGTGAGGGCCACTGTGCATGTATTTTAAATATGGCTGGATTCGCCGTCTGGAAAGGACGTTCTCATTCTTTCCCAGAACTCAACTGTCTTCAATTATATCAGAAGGCCAGGGAGAAACAAGTCCTCAGATTTCTACCACCTGGTTTGGGATTTTCTCAAGTGGTTTTATCGTAGAAAAATCTATATCCAAGTCTGCCTCATCCCAGGCAGGCTAAATATTCTAGCGAACTCATGGTCTCGTCATATTCAGCTGATTCATATCAAATGGTTCATTTTTCCTAGGCCTTCATTTGAATCTCCGCCTATTGGGGTTGACCTCTCGTGGACCCTTTTGTGACGAAGAGGAAATAAAAGCACCCGACCTTCATCTCTCCAGTCCCCGACCCGAAAGCATAGGAAGTTTACCCTTTTTCCCTGAACTGGAGCGCTCTCGCTACATACGCTTTTCCGTAACCCTTCTGATTTCCCACATCTTGCAAAAAGCAAAGTAATCGGAGAAACATCTAATCCTGATTGCTTCTCTCACGTGGGAACGTTATGGACAAACTTAGCAGCGGAGATTTCCATAAACTCCTGCCTCCTCCCCACCTGCTCAAACTCCTATGAATGCATGTATATTTTCCGAACCCATCAGTTTTAAGCCAATTTTTTTGACATTTTCAGTATATACTTAGAGTTCATGGTACTTCATTTTGGTGCAGTTGTGATATGAAACAAATTTGATTTTGTGTGATGTGGTATACTAATGAGTAGGCGTGGCTATCTCTACTCTGGCGATAGGACATTTGTCCAAACAGTCCATTGGAATATCTGTTATGCATGGTTTATTGACAGATGTCACGCGCGGCCATACTATCTAAGCTGCAGATTGTGGGTTATATGACGGGAGAGACAAAGGCATTCGCGTTTCAATCGTCACATACCTTTCCCATCGTCTTTGAAAAAATAACTATGTCAATGTAAGGAAATGGGAGAAAATCATTTTGTATTGGTAAATTATGTATGCCTCTACCATAGCTACATCATAAATGAGTGAGATAAAGAGCCATATCTTTTATTCAAATCTGAGCGTGAAGTCATATTGTCTAATTGGCTTACTGCGGCTAAAAGTGTATATTTGGAGAAAGGGTTCCATATGGCAAGGGTAATTACATAAAGTTTCAAAATAATAACTCAAAACGCCAATAATGAGCAAGAAAAGGTCGTAACAATTTCCATACAAGGTGTTACAGTATCACTGAACCAAATACTTGTGTATCCTTCCTGGAACGGTTTTGAGACACACAACGTAGATGTATTCAAAAATAGCCATCGGAAGAGTGGCTGACCCCTGTAACTGACAATACCTGTTATAAATGTAAAATTAACATAAAGTTACAAATTCACATCCGGTGGCTTTGACCTTTAATATCTCGATCGCAGACTCAACGGGGAGCTGCCGTTCCTCAAATGCAATGCAAAGATGAAGTAAAAAAAGTCCTAAGTGCGCGAAACTTAAGACAAGTCGAATCATCGTGTGGAACCTAAAATGATACTTTTAGCTCCAGTGACCTTCAACTTTGGCCTCTGGGCTTGAGAATAAACCTGGAGGTGGCTCTGCCGAAGTGTAGACTACATGTAAAGCTTGACAAACATTTTATCCAGGAAATTTGACTTATCGAGCAAAAACAAAAAGACAAATTACAATGTCGCCTTCAGTGACTTAGACCTTGCACCTCTTGGTCTCAGAATCCATCGGAAGCTGTCCCTGCTCAAGTGTAGTGATACAAATCACGCCAAGGAAATTTACTTATTATGCAGAAAGGAAAATCATATTTTCAGCTCTTGCGACTTTGACCATGGACCTAGCAGACCCCAGTCTTTTTCCTCTACCTAGGGGTTTGGCACTTGTCAAGATTGAGAAGAAAAGACACCCCAAATGAAAGCTATTTTGGGTATACCACCATGACAACGGACGGACCGACGGACAGACGGAGATAGCTATCGCTATATCTCATAGCAACTTCATGTGATGGATAATACATAGACGTGGGGAGAAGCAGTGAGTGTTTACAATATTTTGTGTATACAAAGACTTCCTCTTAAGTAGATATTCAAAAACAAAACGATTAAAGTTGTCTATACTAATAAGCATATTCATTGTTTTCAGACAAAGTTGTTTTATCTCAACACATGAGTGTGGGAGCAGGAGAACTATAAATTCAGCTTTAAAATTTATCATTAAACATAGATCAAAAGTAATTTTTCAACAAAAAGGTACAATTCAACATCCCGAACATAATTAACATTATACAAGTATATAAATGGACACTTTATATACAATGTCGTCAAAGTCGTTCTACTAACATTAGAAAGTACGTGACATCCTGCAAAAATGGAAGATACAGTTTTTGCCTCTCTTCCAGTCATGGAAATAACATTTGACATTAAAACTATTCATATCCATGAAAGGTGTGGAAGAACATATTGCAGAGAACATTGCACAGATGTGCGTGTAATAGTCAAATGGCACAACCTTCCTTAGCTCTTTATTACACTTGAACAAAGAGTACAATGAAATCGCGTTTTATTTGTAATCGCAATGACTAACAGAAAATGGACTTAAAGGATGTCAGAATTTCATGTTGGAAGACATTACGACCGATTACGAAATGCCATTAATTGAGTTAATATATACACAGTATATACTATCCGGTAGGCAACTGGATAATAGCTTATTGAATTTGGGAGTTTTTATTATACGAATAAACAAGAATAAGTAATTGTCATTCAGAGTAATATCCTACCTTTGTAACTCGCTGTTATATTTATGTATAGAAATACATTACAACCATATACAACAGTGACCTGCCTTAAATAGTCACTTTTCATATCCAGCTAGTGTCTGACTGTCCAAACATTTTTCAAAATTTATTTTACCTCCCCCAAAACAACCACCTTCTTCAAACAGCCAAAATGTTTCTATCCCATAGTTGGCTGATAAAAACAGGTTGCACTCTGTACCAGAACCATCGATCTATCTCCTTTTTCATATACATACATACATACATACATACATACATACATACATACATACATACATACATACATACATACATACATACATACATGTGCACATTTATTTATTAATCTATATCTACAGAAAGATTCACAAGTGAGAACTAAATAACCGTAAATTATAATTCTCGTTTCAATAACAGTGTTTGACAATCAATTACTTTTAGGATTTAATACGATTAACACAACCTTTTTCAAACTCATATAAATATTCGATTTTTGGTTGTGAAGTAGAAACTGTATATGAAGCATCAATTACCCAAAAGAGTATTATCACAATGCGTCTTATCTCCTAGTCAAGTAAGACTCTTGGAAAATATCCACTTCCTTAAGCTGGACCTAGTACTTACGGATAATAATAATAATAATAATAATAATAATAATAATAATAATAATAAATATTTAGTGCAATAATTTCAACAGGAAATCAAAATTGACTTAGAATACACTTCTCTTTTCCTGTTATCTTTTATAGGCAGGGATTACGGAAGACAACCAAAATGTGGTCAACGGACACACTTCTGCAGAGAATTCTGATGCTGTTCCTTTGCAGGTAAAAGTGAATAAATCATAGCCATGATGAGGTAACAAGTATGCACTCACTAAAGTCGTTCATTTTAAAGGGTAAATTTCCCAGTGATAACTGAAGAGCACTTGTATCGCGGATATAGTATTTGATTGAATTGCCTTTTACTTATATAAAAAGTAGTAAAAGTTTTGTTCTGAGGTGATGTTACAAAAATTCCGTCGTGGCAAAGTAAAAAATCAAAGAAATACAAATAATTATTTGCCTACTTTACACTTGAATTTGTGTTTACAATAGAATGGAAGTTGAGATCATAGGTTTGAGAAAGCGGACTAATAGCAGGAAAAAGTTATTATAATAACTTGGAAATTTCTTGTTATCTATGCACGTGAACGAAATTGCCCGTTTGGGTTCATCTTGATATAAGCCGCTGGGTTTGAATCTTCGCAACCGGACAATCCAGTATGTTCTATAAATTTCCTATTTGTTTTGTGCTCCATTTCGAGTTGTGGGCGATTCCAGTCAGGATTACATCACTGAACGCGGGAAAAAGAATTGTTCTACCACTGGGCTTCTTTCGATTATTTTTTTTAGTATGCTAATCTAATCCGTAGAAATTCATTCCAATAGTTAATTGAATTTGTTTTTCCAACATGCTGCATGCCTTGCATGTAATGAGGTAGATCGCATTTTCTGTGTTGCATGTTATAGTCTGGCTCGGAATATTTAAATTTTCCCATTTGAATTTGTATCTACATAAGGCTTTGAATAATTGTTCATTTATTCCAATGACACACATTATACTAATTAAGAAGAAAGTGCAGCAATATTTAGAAACATCATATAAGTAACCATGATTAACATACATGCTGAAAATATAAATAAATAACCCATAAAAAGAGAATAGCAATCATTAAAGGTCAACAACATTATATAGGTTTGGTCGGCTAGTTTTAAGGACAGAATTCGACAACCATGTATTACGGCATTAGCTTGCCACGCTCGAAATACCACCTTTTCCTAATTTTCTTAAAAACAGGAAACCGTTTTTACGCTGCATGCAAAAATATCTGTCTTATTACACGTCATCAACTTAAACTAACTATTTGTAAATTAAATGAGAAGAAATCGACAAAAATTGTGTCAATCCGAAATACTGAATGGGCATTGACTATTGTCTTTATTTTCCGTCTTCATATAATATAACATTCGTTACTATTTTCGGAATTAATGCTGTTGAACGTTCCTTCTTAACAAATTATACTAACCTTTTCTCATTGTATACCTCAACACATATTGGGACATTATTGCAAATTAAAATGAGTCTGAAAACTAATGGCTCATACATTTTCTTATCAACAGTAAATCTTGATTTACGACTGTACTGCACTTTCAAAAATAAATTTGACAGGCACAAAATATTGATGATAACCATGTGAAAGAAATACAACTTTACTCTCTTGAATTCTGTAAAGGCATGTTTGGTTGTTTTGTGGAAGCACAAAATAAATATAATTTAATAAGGTCTACATTACACATCTGACGCTAGAGGAAGGTGCAACAATTGCATATGATGACCATATACTCTACAAAGCTATATAGCAGGAGGACAGATAAGTGCACATATTTCAACGGAGAAACTTTGAATATACACTATATTTATTTATTGCGCAATGCTTAATATGATAATTATACGCTGACTCTTCGAAAAGAGAATTCTTTAGGTATTTAGTCAAATCGTGCAATAGTTACGGCACACCTACAAGTATGGTATTCTGTATAAATATCTACTGTTTCTATAACTGATGGGGATTGGATCCTTCATTGATCCAACACACGTTTTATCCATCATTCAATACTTTGATAGAGGTTGAGTGAATGCCGTGTATTATGTAATCTTTCTGGCTTAAAGGTCATAAGGAATAGCTATATTTTCTTTAGTAAATATGTTGCACAAACAGTCATATACTTATCAGAAATATCGCCTAATTCCTGTTTGTGTATATTCATTGCTTATTGTTAAAAACTGATGTAAGACAATTGAAAATTAAGGCTTTGTATGGGATAACATACGCTGTATTTTGAAACATTTTTGTTTAGGATCCATCAACAATTTTAGATTATAGGTATATAACAAAATGGAAAATGCTATGCATCATATTTCTACTGTTTAGTTACATATTTGAAGATGGCGCAAACAAGAACAATATATTTTAGTACCACACCATCTACTCATTAATCTTTTGAAATGCAGAGGAGGTACTGAGAGCAACACCATCCGCATCTCCTGATCTTCTTTATGGAACACCTTCAAAAACTTGCATAAACATATTAGCAGAACCTAGTGGTTTTTTAAATTTATATTTGGGTTATAAACGCCCTGACACTTTGTACGACATATACTAAAACTTTATCAATGCTAGACTCTCCTGTCAAGGGAACTTTTCCCAATGCCAGGTTGTTAATTTAATTAATTTTAAGATTTATGTATTGAGAAAAGTACTACCACATTACTAAAAAAATGACACAAAAGGGGTTAATTTTTTATTTGCTGTACAACAATAGGCTTGTAATCACATGTAGTTGAACGCCTGACCGTATCACATTTTCAGCTTCCAATTCGATGATGGAACAAGTATAAAAACAACATTTGAATCCGTGCAGCCAGTTAACTATAATTAATTTTCCACACGTGAGGTGTGAGTGTGATAGTTTGGTTTGGTTTGGTGATTTACGATTTATCAACAGTCTGAAGTTTATATCGTGCCGATGCAAGTTAAGTTAAGTGCCCTGCCTAAGGACTTGACGGTAGCCCATCGGGTGCGGATCCTATGGTGGGAATCGAACCCACACTCTTTGAGCCATAAGACCAAAAGTACCGTCACACATGTTATTAGTCCTCATTAAATTCTAAGTTATTACACCAATCTTCAAAGTTGTGACTCATCATGTAATTAAGATACAGGCTAACATTTAGTTGACACAGGACCGCACCATGTTGGTTTCATCCGGGTACTCCAAGGCAAACTGAATTAACTCTTTTCTTTTCCGGTGATGTCGCACCGTCACATTTCGCTAGTAATAATAGTTGGGATTTACATATTTGCATACAAGTCTACATTCCTCATATTGAGTCTATATCTTTGTATTTACTAAATTTGTACACACTAAATTTATTAAGATGGATATTAAAGAAAACAGGCATTCTGCATTTCCATAAGAGGTAATTCAATTCTTCTTCGCGCTTAAGGTGTACAAAAATCTACACAAGGTCCGTTTTCTCGACCAAAATCCCGTAAATGTTGGCAACTGATTAAAAACTTAAAGTAGATAATTTCATTTCAACATTACAAACATAAAAATACTATGAATGATATGGTTTGTTTTCTTTGTTTTATAAATTAGTGCGATAAGCCTACAACATAAGGTCTTGAATGTTATTTCACAAACCCGGTCAGCAGATTGATCAAGAATAGAACATATCATTATTTGATATGGTTAACTTTTTTCGTCATACGTCCCTCACACCATGTTGCAACCTTATTTTGTAATGCTCACAGGCTTTATGAATTATGTGAAATCTAGGATCACATTTTGTAGGTTGCTGTTATAATTATGTTAGAAACACATTACAATCATCTATAATGGTGACCTGCCTTAAATAGACATTTGTCATATCCAGCTAGTGTCTGACTTTCCAAACCTTTTTTCAAAATATATTTTACCTCCCCCAAACAACCACCTTGTTTAAAGAACCAAAATGTTTACATTCCATAGATGGCTGGTAAAATCAGGTTGCACTCCGTGCCAGAACCATCAATCCATTCTTTTTGACATACATACATACATACATACATACATACATACATACATACATACATACATACATACATACATACATGTGCACATTGATCCATATCTACAGAACGAATCACAACTGTAATCTGAATAACAGTAAAGTATATTGTCCGTTTTTATAGCAGTATTTGACAATCAATTACTTCAGGATTTAATACGAGTAACACGACCTATTTCAAACTCATATTAGTATTCGATTTTTCTTTGTAAAAGTAAAACTGTATATTTGTTTCATATGAAGCATCAATTTCCAATAACCTCGGTCACATATAAACATTAATAAGTCTTACTAAAGTAAAAATCCATGTTGGTAATTTAAAAAAGAGATATTTAATATATACGCATGGTAGAGCTAAACCTATAATATGTCGTATACAGTAATCATTTTAGAAAGGATGCCCACAGGAACAGGGAAGATCCTAATAAAGATTGCCAGAAACAGATCATGATTAAGAGTACTACATTTATGTCTCTATCTAATAAAGCTTTTAGAAGCTCGACTATTGCCACAGGCTTGGTAGGAGGGTGCTGAAGCAGTCTCTCTCTCTCTCTCGTTTCTTTCATATATGCTACATGTTTATTCTGTATAATGGAGAGTAACAAGTAAGTAGGACAACTTGTTCCCATTCCTTTGTCTTGTAAGAATTTTCTATATAGCAACAAAATATGCTTAAACCAAGCTCAAACCTGTCCCAAGAAAACATTGCCCTATATAGTTATATTCCTTCTGGAAGTTGAATAGTTTGGCATCCTGCTGGTGATTCAACATCAGATGATGTATTGCTAAAACAATCGAGAAAGAATGATGCAATTTGTTTCAAATCATCTCAGTTTTTGATAGCTGTTTGGTGATTAAAATAACATATATATATATACAGAGGCTGAAGCAACACCTGAATAAACATAGTGCATCTAAATTATATTTTAAAAATCTAATGGAATCAATACCGCGCTCTCTTAGGGACGGTATGATCACTGTGGAAATGGTATAGTGCATGTATATTTATTCCTTTTCCCTAGAAATGCGGATGATACAGATTGATAGTTTCCTTTACGATCTTGCAAATGTATAATACATTTGTAGGTATTAAAGTTAGCCATAAATACTTGCATACTAAAGAGTTAATGTTCCTAATGTCTCCAAATAGTGTTATAAGGTATGAATATTCCAAATGTTTATAAATATTTGTGTAATAACGTATGAATATACACAAGTGTCCCGACATGCTTGTGTAATAAAGTTTGAATGTTCCAAATGTCTCTAAATACTTGTGTAATAAAGGATGGATGGTCCAAATGTCTCTAAATACCTGTGTAATAAAGAATGAATGTTCCAATGTTTCTCAATAATCATGCGATAAAGTATGAATGTTCCAAATGTCTCCCAGTACTCGTGAAATAAAGTATGAATTTTCCAAATGTCTCTCAATACTTGTGTAATAAAGTATGATGGTTCCAAATTTCTCTAAATACTTGTGTAATAACGTATGAATGTTCTAAATGTCTCTAAATACTTGTGTGATAAAGTATGAATGTTCTAAATGTCTCTAACTAATTGCGTGGTAACGTTTCAATGTTCCACATGTCTCTAAATACTTGTATAATAAAGTATGAATGTTCCTAATGTCTCGCAATACTCGCGAAATAAAGTATGAATGTTTCAAATGTCTTTCAATACTTGTGTAGTAAAGTATGAATGTTCCAAATGTCTCTAAATACTTATGCAATAAAGTATGAATATTCCAAATGTATCTAAATACTTGTTTGAGAACGTATGAACGTTCCAAATGTCGCTCAATACTTGTGTAGTAAAGACTGAATGTTCTAAATGTCTCTTAATTATTGTGTGATAACGTTTCAATGTTCCAAATGTATCTAAATACTTGCTTGATAACGTATAAATGTTCCAAATGTCTCTCAATAGTTGTGCAGTAAAGTATGAATATTCCAAATGTCTCTAATTACTTGTGTAATAAAGTATGAATGTTCCAAATGTCTCTAAATAATTATGTAATAAAGTATGAATGTTCCAAATGTCTTTAAATACTTGTGCAATAAAGTATGAATGTTCCAAATGTCTCTAAATACGTGTCTAAAAACTTATGTAATAAAGTGTGAATGTTCCAAATGTCTCTAAATACTAATGTAATAACGTATGAATGTTCACAAATGTCCCTAAACAATTGTTTAATAAGTATGAATGCTCAAAATGTCTCTAAATAATTGTATAGTAAAATATGAATGCTCAAAAAGTCTCTAAATACTTATGTAATAAAGTATGAATGTTCCAAACGTCTATAAATGATTGTTTGATAACGTATGCATGTTCCAAATGTCTCTCAATACCTGTGTAGAAGACATTGATTGTTCTAAATATCTCTAAATGATTGTGTGGTAACGTTTCAATGTTCCATTTGTCTCTAAAACTTGTTTGATAACGTATGAATGTTCCAGATGTCTCTCAATAGTTGTGTAGTAAAGTATGAATGTTCCAAATATCTCTAAATGCTTGTGTAATAAAGTATGAATGTTCCAAATGTCTCTAAATACGTGTATAAATATTATGTAATAAGGTATGAATGTTCCGAATGTTCCTAAATACTTGTGTAATAACGTATGGATGTTTCAAGTATCTCTAAATACTTGTGTAATAAAGTGTGAATGTTCCAAATGTCTCTAAATACTAATATAATAAAGTATGAATGTTCAAAAATATCCCTAAACAATTGTGTAATAAAGTGTGAATGCTCAAAATGTCTCTAAATAATTGTGTAGTAAAGTATGAATGCTCAAAATGTCTCTAAATAATTGTGTAGTAAAGTATGAATGCTCAAAATGTCTCTAAATAATTGTGTACTAAAGTATGAATGCTCAAAATGTCTCTAAATAATTGTTTAGTAAAGTATGAATGCTCAAAATATCTCTAAATACTTATGTAGCAAAGTATGAATGTTCAAAATGTCTGTAACACTGTTACAGTCAGTAATTATTCTTTAATTAAGTATCATATAAACATTCGAGTCCGCAGATTGGCCGAATATTGCTTGTCATATCATTGAATGTGTGCAAAGATGTACGTTTCATAAACTCATGTGCCGGACTGGGTTTCAATCGATTTAAATAGGATACGGAGTGTAACATTTTGCTCCTCTTGAAACTATGAGAGAGAGAGAGAGAGGGGGGGGGGGAGATGCTAATGAACGAGTCTTTCTTCAGGCACGGAAGATATATATATATATATATATATATATATATATATATATATATATATATATATATATATATATATTAAACAGTATTTTCAATAACATGTGCACTAATATTTAAGATTTTCTAACAAACAAATCACAAATAATTAATTCACGCATTTCCAGTTACATTTTAATTTGATCCTAAGGTCTTACCCACTCTGGACATTTCTTATGACCTTATCAACACGCTTTTCAAAAGGCTTTTAGTCTGTTATAACTGTATATTTCTCCAATATAATTGTCTCATTACCACAAAATGTATTTAGGTACTTATAGAGATCGAAACATAGCTAGCCAGCATGTTGTGTATGGTATGTCAGGATCGAAAAGTTTTACAGTCTTTCTTCAAGCACGGAAGAGTTCTTGCCCTTTCATTGTTTAGTACCTCTCGTCAAAGACTGTTATCAAGACTAGAGAGAAATTATAAAAAAGATGATAATGGTTTTCCCCTTAGTCACGTTTAACTGCTGTAGCGTAGACCTTGAACCGAGATAAACATTCCACTCCTTTTACAGTTTGTTTACATCTGTGCAGTCACTTGTTCTTTCTAAGCTATTATTAACGTTATTTAAATTGGAAGATGTAGCTGTCATTTCTGAAAAAATTACTATTCTCAAGAATACGTTTACTAAGTTACAAAGGAATAGTTTCACTCAGTTTTGCTTTAGTTAATGCATTATTCAAATTGTTTTCATGACTATGTTTGGATTGTTTATTTTTTTTAAAATTGCTTTTTTTGTTAAATAAATGTTGGCTGCAACTTCTGAGAATAGCTCGCCTAATTAAATCTACATAACTCTGTCCTTGGAGCCTACTCAGTAACTCATGAACAAAATTCTGGTCGTTGAAATGCGTAACCGCTCAATGTAATTCTATTAAAACCTAACCAATTTTGTTAATTACGCCAAATTAATTTTTTTCAGTCAAAATGCATTTTTAAGGTACTGCGGCTTACTCATCTTTTGTTTTGAAGGGACAGCGCGGTAAGAATACGTTTGACGATATATTGGATGAAGAACTAGTGGTGTTTATGGTGGCATTTTAGCTTAAACTGAAAAAGATATTTTTGATTAGAAACTATCTGTGTTAAGAAAATAACAGAAGGTCGTAAGTATTCCCTTTATTATATTCAGCAAACCCTGAGTAGGATGATGCAGAAGTTGACACATTGTGTCTATTCATTAGTTGTTATTACAGGCTGGTCGAGCGATACACTATTTTCTTCAACAGAAACTTACAAATGTGAAATGATGAAAAACAAAAACCACCACCACCACCCCCCAAAAAGAAAGAAATAACTATTTAAACACTATTTGGCAGAATAATTTCAATGAATCTAAATTTGACTAGTAAAATGCTACTCTCTTCCTTTGATTATTTTACAGGCGGTGCATACACAATACCTTCAAAATGAAGGAAACAACGACCCACCAGACAATATGGAGTTTCATGTTCACATAACCACACCTACGGAGGGCGCTAGCCCTGAGCAGGTACTTTGTGTAAATTAACTAGCCACGGGGTTGTAAACGAGGATAGACAGAGGGAATCTTCTTCCTTAAATAAAGTTCCTAGTGACAATTGAAAATATATATCATAGACAACAGCTATTCAAGATATGTGCACAGTAAGTTTAGCAACACTTGAGTGAATTCCGAAACATTCTGCAAATAAAGGATGAGGCTGGCTAAAATTATACCCATCTGTTTTATATGTATTACTACATACAAAAAGTAAATTTTACGTTCCAGTCTTCTCTGACTAGTGTGTAAATTGTCTCTGTATTGTTCGCGTTTTACATAAAAAACAGTACGTTTTCAACCAATAATATTGTATGCAATGGTGCTAACATAACTGTGGATAGTATTGAAAAACTGTTATCAAATTATAATCGCAAATGTTTACCAAGTCCTTGTAACAAGCCTTTCGATTAGTTAAAATCGCATCATGTGACACAGAAAACTAGAAGTTGTTAGTTGATAACACTAGAAAGGAACTACTTATGTATTCAATCGCCCTTGTGTGCTTTGACAATATTTGTAAACAATTTTTAGCATATTTTGTGAGATTAATTATTGTTCTTTTAATATTTTTGTGTAATTATAAGAATTGAACTTTATATCTTACAGGATTTATGGGTCATGATTACACACTATGCATGACCAGCTTCTGATCCTCTACGTCCGTTTATGTAGAGTGTCATCAATTTGTAAGATTCATGGCTTCATGGATCCTGTAAAATATGAAGTTCCATTTTATTCACACTCATCTTGCATTTTTTCAATGGAGTGTATATTTTCCTAGTTTCTTTTTCCATATTTATTTAAATTGTTTCTTTCTTTTGTCCAAATACGGGGTCAAACATTTGCATAAAGAGGGGAACATGTCAATAGTAATGCAGTAGAGAAGTTTCATGTAGACAGCTGGCATATATAATCTCATTAGAAGATATAGTTAATTCAGTAAATCGCCTTACTGAGGAGGAAATATGTTCTTTAGTAATAAATACTTCAATATGTGTGAGAACAAAATCATTGCAGTCAAGTGAGACAGCATGTTGATTAAACTGAAGTTTGAGATAATAGGTATAAAGTATTGTAATTAGGTATAATGTATTGTAATTAGGTATAAAGTATTGAGAATAAGTATAAAGTTTCTTCTTTCTTGAAGACATGTGAACTCGAAGTAATTGATATAAAGGGCATCTACCCCACCCCCCAAAAAAGAGAAATAAATGAACTTCATCCCTAATACTATTTGTGCTATATAAAGAACGACGTTATCGCATTTATTATTACTATACCTGCCTGCTTTAAGCAGACAGCTTATGGACACTGCTTAAATGACAGACACTGTATCTACAATGAATTAACCAAGTCAGCATATAGAACGTTTGGTGGTATTTTGGGATATAGTCGCATGAACATCTATTTTACTGGCGCGATGGTCTGGCGTGGGGCGGGGGTGTTTATAAATTTTCGTCTTCAGTGCAAATATAAGCTATTCAGAGTTTAATTATTTCAATGTTAGAATTTAGCAAACTAAAATTATTGGGATTGTAGGAAAAACCCACATGATGTAATAATGTTTTGACATCGTTGTACACTATAGAAAAACTTTGAATTTTCGGGCTGAAACTCTTCCCTCGTGATCCGACAAACGTTCCCATTTTGCTGTGTGCAAACCTTCTGTGACTCCTATTATAAACAAGAGAGAGAAGGAAGAGACAGGCTGAATTTCTGCATATTCTTTTATTATTTACCAATAAATACTAAAAAATGCTTCTTTCTCTAGGTACTACACTCGAATCTTCTTTTCAACTTCGGTGGAACCGAGCCTTGGGCTGAAGAAGCTGTTTCCAACTACACATGTGGACATACACATCCTATTTAAGATAAGAAGGATAAAAGCATGAAACGTTAATAAATAGCAGCCTGTTTTTTTATTATATGAAGTCTGTTTCATTTTCATGTCAGTTCTGCAGATGTTTCAGAAACATCCTATTTACAAAGATCTGAAAGCTAACTTTAATATGTGCCCGTATCCTAAATTTATTTCTAATATTAACTATAGAAAAGCTTTTAAAAAGTTCAGTCTCATCCCATCAAAAAAACATTGAGACTGAAAGATAGTTTTCAAATAAAAGGCATAAAAGAAATGACAAAGTGGATGACAACCATTTTCTTTTAATCCGTTCGTTATATGCTGGTTGTATAAAATCTCTTATTCATCCTTGTTATTATTGGCAGAAACTCAGGATACATACATTCTTACAATTATTTTAAACTGGTGAAAACTATGCAGAAGAATTAGAAAATATGTTCATAATGTATTCCAGCTTCTCTCTCTCTCTCTCTCTCTCTCTCTCTCTCTCTCTCTCTCTCTCTCTCTCTCTCTCTCTCCACTTACGTGCATATTATGTTTATTACTTATTAATATACTGTACCACACCAGTTGTGTTTTCCATTGACCATATACAATTTGCAACAGTCAAATAAATTCTTTGCTTGTTTTGTAAAGTGAAGAGTTTATGATATTTCATGATTTAGTCTCAGATAAACTGCTTCCTCCTAAATAAAATCGCTTTATTACCATGGAATTATAATGGATAGAAACGTCATTGGCAATTTCGCATACGGAGTTATTCTTGGAGCTAAATTCAACACTTGTATTAAAAGGACACAATACTGATCTTTCAACGACTGGTACAGACAACTATTTTTAGCAGAGTTCAAACATTCGTAAAGTATTCACCTTCAACATTAACTCTTTATAAAATGTCCAAAAAATGAAGGAAAAATAAAATTTAAAAAAAAATAGGATTTTTTTAAAATCCCAAATATGTTAGAAAGGCGACGTTTCCATACAGAGAAAAAAAAAAGAAAAAAGAAAAAAGAAAAGAAAATATCACGAGTTATTTATTTTTGAAAAGAATTAGAACCATGAAATTTTGGAATGTCTTTAAGAAAAGCAAACATATGAATTATCCTGAGTGTTTCGCCTACATGTTTTTCCAATATTTCAATATTTTGCGCAATCAAAACTAAGCTTATTTAAACGAGGAAACGGATGATTGTACACGAGATTTATATGAAAATTATTTATTGGTTCAAGAAAAATGTTTGAAGAAATTCATTAACAAATAAGAGAGGATGAAATTGTAAAAACCACAAGAAATCTCAAAATTTCGAAGCATCATTTCAATAATTATCTTTTGAATTAGCTTTTCAGACACAGAATGGTGATACTTAGACAATATATATGTAAACTATTGAATGCAGTATTCAATAGCGATCATTTTCCTACGCAGTTGGGGTGGGAGTGGGGGTAAGCACGTTCATATTTAAATCCAGTGACGCCTTGTAATACGAAAGACTTTTGAATCAGGCAAACGAGAATGACAAACTATCGGATACACAATTTGGTTTCAAGAAAGGAGTTGGAACAACTGACGCTGTTTTTGTTTTACATTGTTTGATTTCTAATAATCTAAGTCAAAGTAAAAGATTTTACACAGCTTTTGCATTTGATAGTGTTGACAGAAATAGTTTGTGTTCAAAGAATTTTTAAACAAGGTGTAAATGGCAAAATGTTATATGTTCTTTGTTCTATGTACAATGTACTTAAATTTAAATTATTATTATTATTAAGGCAATTTATTATAAAGATTGTTAATATATGTTCATTCTCTCCTTGCCAGTTTTTGTTGGATATATTTTTGAATTTCTGTACGCACAGCATTTTATAACCAGAATTTGTTTTTGTATGTACTCTTTAAACATATACAGTCTTATGAGAATAAACTATTGAACTGAATTGAATTTAATTGTATTTTTCCATGCATGCATTTAAAGAAAGTATATTTTGATTCTATATGCGCGATTATTATTTGATGGATCATATACTCACATGGTTGTTATTTATCGACATCTACCTGGATCATTGTGGATAACATCTCTTGTTGTTCATCAAATGAAGAAAAGCATCTCATTGTGAGATTTATGCTCCTCCTTGTCCCGATTCCCCTTTCTACATCGTTCTAGATTCACATATCCTTAGAACTTTAACTTTCAGAAATAATCAAGATGAACGACAATATCATTTTCACTACGAGGATGTTGTCGCTTTTTCCCGGCTATCACGAGGTGTATGCATATTTCACACTAGAAATTCAATGCAATTGATATCTTCAGAACTGTTAGAATACAATTGTATCCTCTTTAAGCGTTTAAAACGCCTGTAGCGTATTCTATAACAGTTTTATTTAAATATGAAACTGAAAAGTAAAAATCCGCTGGTAGTTATTGTGCAATCAATTACGTGACGATCTCCAACTTACAAGTAAAAGGAAACACTGGCCCCGGGTGGCCCAGTAGTGTAAGGCTCTCGCCTTTACAGATTACTCACACATTTTACCTCTCTCCGCGTGGGTTAGAATCTTAGGCTCATCCAAGGTGAAGGTGGGTATGTGAGAAAGCTTGCTAGTAGCTTTCCGTGGGTAGGCGGTTCTTCCCGGGGTTTTTCCAGGTTCTTCTTCCACCAAATATATTAGCCGCCTGTCATGTATTAATAAATGGTGTTAAATCCACACACAAAAAAAACCCCAAAACAAAAAAGAAACAACTCAGAGCACGCTCGGGCCTTTCCACCAATTATCCGAAAAGCATCTTGAAAATACTGTAGTAGCCTCAATTACATATACATGTTTATCACAAAGTTGGTACTCCTTACATACAGTGTGCTCATTTTAATCTTTTTGATATGTCAGCATGTTAGCATATCACTTTATGTGAATCTGATTGGTCCAAATAACCCCATGAAATTCTTGCGCAGTATTCTCGTTACTGATTGGCTGTGACCGTGGGGATTTTCCTTGTCCCGCCTTCTGGAACCTCTTTTTTTGATATTACTATCAACAATTTGGCGGCCATCTTTACTATTTATTGCCCTAGGGGTATTGGGGAAAAAAGTTACGTCTGTCGGAATATGGACAATTTATCCCACAGGGGTTCGTTTACAGATGAAATTAAGAGAATCGGTCAATTGATAGAGGGCTGGCAGGAGGGGTCCAAATGTAAAACTCGAACATGAGTATCTTGCACCCCAACCCCCCAGGACAAGCGTGGTTTAAATGTCAACTTATAGGAGTAAATAAATTCACCTCTCTTTTTGAAAATAATGTTGGCAAATGACGGTCACCCAACTGTCAGAAAGGTATCGAACCACAGCATTCTTCCAAATCAAATATTGCAAATATGCAGTCACAAAACATTAAATCTTGAACCACTATTATACACAGCAACGTCTTTTTAGTCAAGATTAAGAAAACTTTCTGCATCCAGTAATCATCTTTTCACACGAATATCCAACAATTGGAATGCTACTTTAGTGGAATCGACACACTTTATGTGGAAACATTGTAAAAAGTGTCCTCGAAATCCATGTATATGGCGCGCCAACTTCTCAAAGCGAGCGAACTACGTGACATCAGAATGGAATTTCCATTGGAGATCGTGTTGAAAAAAAATGTTGTCCGTGTCAAATGTTCGATTGATTTGGAAGAACAGTTACTCTTTGAATTATATTCTTTAAAATATATACTTCTAAATGATACTGGTTATCAAATTGTGCCATATTGATTCAATTCGCGCCTGGGACTATTTTTTCACGAGCAAGAATTGAAAGGTACTGCGTCTGAGCCAGAATTTAATGAATGCCAACATATGTCTGTTCTTTCTATCCAAGATTTTTCCACCAAAATAAAAACTATGTGATAAACAAAATCTCAAATGGGTAATGATTTAATATTGAATTGCACTTTTTCTATAACTACATGTTATTATTTAACATTTCTTTAGGACTTATGCAAGGTTGCACCGTCTCTTTTTAATATGTTTGCGAAATTATAATTTTAACGTATAGTGTGACAACCAGCCGAACCCCATGTTTAAAATAGATGCTTCATTGGTATTTAATGATCAGTACATGTATGACTATTGAGTGCCGGGGCAAAGGAAATACAGTGCATAGCACAGAGACACATCACGGTTGCCGACCTGGACTGCTCTGGACGTGATCCACTGACTGTGAGCAATGCATTGAAAAATGTGCCTATCGATCAGTAGGACATACATACATACATACTTCTTCAAATTTTTGTATCAATTTTCTCGACATCACAAGCTGGATGGAACCTACAAATGACAGAAAACTTAATTAAATGAAAACCCAAAAAGAATATCAAAAAACCTTTCTTTTGCTGATAGGTAGTGTTGTATTCTCAAATAAAGGATCCGACTTTTATAATGAGTTACCTTTTCTTGATTATTTATAAACTTGTTTACTTTGGTCCTTGCACCATTTTATATAATTGCAAACCGAAATATTTACATGACTCCAGTATTGCTAATAATTCCACATTATAATATAGCCTAACCGGTGTCGTTATACTTCTTTAAAAAAAACAAAAAAACATTACTTTTGTTTTCTTTACATTTGCTCTAAGTTTCCATTCACGACAGTAAGTTCTAAATCATGCAACATATTCAGTACAGAATGTTCTGTTTGTGCAACAATCACAGCATTATCTCCACATAGAGATCTGACAGAAACCAATAGCAGCCCATCTGCTTCTGACTTGAGGAATTTTTAGTAGCCTATTAGATAAAGAGTTACATTCCTAACTAGGGAAATTTATGGTTAGTAACAATATGTGCCGAATGAAGTTTTACATTTTCATAAATATGAAAATTTTAATTTGATTGGTGAGTCAAAATGTCAACAGAACATCACCTCGTACTGGTGTTCATAAGATCTACTTATAATAAGTAGATGTCGATTTTAATCAGATTAATCCATATTGCAAACTATATATCGCCAATTCATCCAATGAAATTACATCATCTGCATTAAAATGCATTCTCCGAACAATACCATCAATAAAAAATACGAACAGTATACATGAGGGTTTGTTCGCTTTTTTAAAGTATTCATGCCACTTTGGTAATTGCGCTATGTATTTTCGCCATATAACTTCAAATGAGCATCGCAATATACATTTTAATGAATTCTAACTACTGGCATATCCTATATTGCATTATGTTAATTACAACTAAGTACACATATTTAATAAGCTTCTTCTAATGCAAACAATTGTTTTGTTAGTTTTTAAAGCTTCACCAATAACTATCAAAGTTCAAAAGATTTGCATACGTTTTTGAATTTACCCTCTAAATATTTTGTTCTAATGTTGATGTTATTTACCTGTAACAAGAGCGACCACTTCTAAGCATGGTCGGAATACATGACCACTATGGTATGAAGACATATGTGCATGTGCTCTCTTGTACATGTGTACAGGTTGTTTTAAAAACAAAACTTGACAACCTTTTATGGAAACACACATTCTTGCACCCACGGAGATTCGAGCCTGTGACCTCTGACGCCAGAGGCCAGTGCACTAACCACAAAACCACCACATCCCCCACATTGCATGATATTGTAAGAATAGAACAAGAATTGATTTTAAATGTTCACCCCATCTTAATGAAAACGCATTCATGAATGCATCACAAACGTAACAATATATAACGTCATAATGAAGTGCATCTGAACCACCTCACATAGTTTGATTGTTTCCATCTTCTTTTTGAATGGATTTCAGTCTATCGTTAGAGAAGGAAGGTAGGATCCAGTCAATATACTCGTGAACTAATGTACGGAGACGATGGACTAAGGTTTATATGACCCAGAGGTCAAAACAGGCTTATGGCCGTGATACATTCTGAAAGCATGTGCTGTGAGGAACGTGCAGTTTAGTTATATTTGAATTCATTTTATACCATAGGATTCATAATTCAATTCATAAACACTTAGTGTAAAGAATATAGTAGTATGTAGATAGGCCGTTCTCGAAATCACTAGAAAGATTTTTCAGGTGAGGCCTAGCGTGAGTGTTTTCGGAACGGCCTTTCTACATACTACTCACAGAGGCATACATTTGACGAGCAGAACCAACCCACTCATCCAATCTTATAATGCAAGCGAGGATAGGAGCTGACCTCTCCCACAAGACGGTGCCAATCCACTATTTCCAGGAAGTGCCACTGGTTGACCTCCATATGGAGATACATATCACCTCCATAGATTATCATATAGTGGGATTTTTATCACAGTCGAACCCAGTGCATATACATTTTTGAATTTTAATAATGCAAATGATAATCGACTGAAAAGGACGTTTCAACACCTGTTATTAAAATGGTGATTCTTTATGAAAGTGATATGACTTGCAACTACTAATACTATGTGACTGCATATGGCATGGGTCGTTAGTGAACAAACAAACAAACAAAAAAAACAAAAGAAAAATTTTAGAGGCACAAACTGCATTTGGGTACTTGTCCAAAAGCTTGGGACATTATGCCCTGGCCACCGAGCCATACTTGTTCCCCAAAACAGTCAGAAGCATTTAAATGTGTATATTCACAAGGAAAAAGGCAATAATTTCAATGAAGCATTTTGTAATGATTTTTGGCGATAACGATGTCGTTTTAGGTTAAATTTCCGAACTTAGTCTAGTCCATCTTTCACCGATTCTTTTGCTTATTCAGCCAAAAGAATTTGATCAACTGGGTATATAAGCGAGTGATCTGGACATTTGACTATTGAGGAAAGAACGTCATGAAAGAAAGTAAGTCAAAGATGGTTTGTTATAAAAACATACTGGAGGGTAACCTGGTCAAGGCTAACTCTAGTGAGCTATGAATACTGCCATTGTGTGACTGTGTTGACATATTTCTTTATGGAGTTGTGATTGCATATGGCATGGGTCGTCGTAGCTCCCGGATGTTCTGTGGTTATTTTCACATGTCTCTCTTATGGAGTTGTACTTGCCTGGATCAGGCAAGGGATCACGGTAACTCCCGCTTAAAATTCCCTCGGCCTTAGGTGTGTGTGTGTGTGTGTGCTGGTGAAAAACAGCTAACATGCATGAGACTAAATTATCCTCCAAACTGGTGCTGGCCCAACAAACATCATAGAGAAAAGGAGCGTCGCAAATCCTGCATAAAGTTTGCATGGTAACTATGGAGATTCAAGACATTCCTGCCCATTATCAAAATTACGTTAATTAAACATTGTTGATTGTTTTGAATCATTGTTTCTCACTAGTAGTAGAGTTACAAAATTTTTATGCTATAGAGATTTGTTTCTCGCTCTGGGCAAGACAGCTACCAATCAACTGGTATAACACACACACACACACACACACACACACACACACACACACACACACACATATATATATATATATATATATATATATATATATATATATATAGAGAGAGAGAGAGAGAGAGAGAGAGAGAGAGAGAGAGAGAGAGAGAGAGAATTGCGAATATACACCAAACAATGCGGAAAGTGTCATCCCTTGATTCTACAGGAGAATGTTTGATAACATTAGCAGAATTTTTAAATACGCATAAATAATATTATCATACAGGTTAGAGAATTTCAATTCGTACTCTACGGAGATTCGAACCGGGTACGAACCTGAAAACGGATCGTCTAGTCCAACCACACCGACACATTAAATGCTATTTTACTTACTTCACAGATGCTGGAATTCTGGATTTTCCCAAACTCTTTACTAGAGAAACGAAATGACGTTAACTTTGGAGGCAAATCTCTCGGCTTACCTATCGTGCGAGACATGAAAAACAGTTTTGCAAGTAGGCAATTAATTGTTTTTTCAGCGCTATTAATTTCCTCTTCTTATCAACATCGTGATAATACTACTTTAACTTTTTGCATCAACTGATCCTAATGAACTTTGAATCACAGCAATGCAACTATTAGATGAGACGCGTTGGCAATTTCCTCTTGCCTGTACATTCATTTATCAATTCAAACATCTGTCGTCTGCTTATATATTTCGTTCCCTCATTTCTGTCAACCAGTTGATTTTTAGTATTGTTTATATTTCAAAACGCAAAGCTTTCTGACAATAAAAGTGTTCATAATATTAAGGTATGATTTTAGGATACAAAAGTGTTACTTTTCATAAAATCTAAGTGATTAATTTACGTTTGAAGGTTAACCACTTAAGCAAAATCAGTCGATGAACAGATTAAAGCTACTGAAATGTGAATGACCCGTAAGAAATATTCGCGTGTAGCAGACGAAATTATATGTAATAATTTACAGTAGGAAGGAATTTGTGTGCAAGAATAAAACTCTACAGCAGCGATGCACAACATACGACCAGCGAGCTGAATGCGGCCCGACACATTGTGTGCGGCCGGCGGCCTTACTTTACGCTTGTTATGAACGAATATTTGTCCAGCAACACTTGTTATGTTGGTCCCCATTTTCTTGTGTATGTCGCTCTAGATTGATAGAAAGAGAGAAAGACCGTAACAATACCCTCCTGATCATCTGAGCCGAGTCCTCGAGGCTCGATAAAAGAAAAACAAATTTATATAGAAGGCACAAGACAGCTGGAAAGTATAAAAATACAAAAATAGTATACACTACATGAAATACAATAAGTACATTACTTCGTATATTTTTAGCAGATGGACCTGTCAGAAGATTGAAGCAGCTTATTACTACTACTATTATTATGCATTTGTTGTTTTTTTTTATGTTATTTTACTCTTTTTTATTTTATTTTTATTTTATTATAATACCAGCGGAACATATTTAAGGGCTATAATCGTTATTGTTGTAATGCTACGCATTGTGGAAAAAATAATTATATCTTCCTATGGATATTACAAGTAAGCCGGTATGGGGAGTGTGTTCCTATTGCATGCAGGAAAGCAATCAACTGAAATAAGAGCAGACAGTGTGATAAAAAAATGTCTACAAAGAGAATGGCGTTAGAATTTAGATATTAATTAAAAATAAAGGAAGTAATAATTTTTGTTCTGTGAGCAATAAAGTGAAGATACCGTGAAAATGAAATAGTCAGTGATTTAGCAGAGATAATCATAGAACCATTCCGATGCGGTTGAGTGCAACCGTGTACTAGACGGCTATTGCTGAGGCTACCCTTGACTTGTGGAAGAGAGCGTATGGCCTTGACCGTTTCAAACAAATTTGATTCAGAAGCATGTATATGACGAACAACACGGCAATATCAATCGAGACTAGTACACCAGAGAAGGAAGCACCTCTCCTGACTGGTTTGAAGGCATAAGAGCCCTTTTTGGGCGACTGAGGCAGTCGCCATTACTAATATGAGCACGTGATAGAACAACCTCACTGACGTTATCAAGCCCCATTGGGCAGAAGCACATCATCATCATCAATATGATTGAAACGGAACAGGCGGAATTTACTCTTCTCCCTACGATAGGTAAATACGGCAAAACTTTGTTATATATGTTAGTATGAAAAACATATCTACTGCGGTTTGATATTTCAACAAGAACTGTTTGATGCGAAGCTCAATCTATGGAATACAAATGAAGGTCATTAGGTTCATTCACCCTATCTGATTGTGTTTTGGTATATATGTTTTAGTTATCGTTGGTAGGAACCCTAACAACGGTGAGGAACGTTACATCAGTAGGTATGTTTACAGAAAGAACTACTTTTACTTGATAAAAGTCAATTACAGCAGGAATGGGATCAGTTATTTGGGAATATGTTGAAATGGACGTGCTAACAAAGTTACGCGAAGGAACAATGTCAAGAATTTGAAAGCTCGTGATATATATTTGAAGAAAGAATTATATAGCAAATACATACCTGTGTGTGAGAATGCACCACAGTTCAAAACAGACTGTCACTCTGAAACGAATTGTATATAAAGTGAACAGTAAGCAATACACGAATTGTCTGCAATATTGCAAAGTTCTAACAGTAGAATTTAAAATCATTATCATTGGAAAAGAACCTGTCACTGAGGGCTGTTGTTTAATAGGAGCCTGTCGGAGTTGTCGCCGTCATAGCCTTGGAAACCTCAGTTTGGAGCAGGGTAGGCATATTTCAGTCTGTGTTGATGGGAGCTCGGGTTCGGGGTTGGGTTAGCTGTTCACACTGTGTGCATTAGAACTGTCGGAGATTTTAGGTGTTACTGCATGAAGAAGTCTCACCGGTGATGTATATATTATCCTCGCAATGATAAAAATGTTATTTCCCGCGGTGATGTTCTGGTGGTGATATTAAAGACTGTCCCTTCTTGTGGGCGAAAGATACGAAAGCCACAGAAGAGTTGTTTAGTCTATGGGGGGTGACACCTGACTTTATAATATTCTCCAGCACTAATTATGATGAGAATGTTGATGCTTGACCACTTATCTTCAACACGTATTATGAAAGAATTTTGCTGCTTTTTATGAACGAATATTGGTCCAGCAACACTTGTTATGGTGTTCTCCATTTTCTTGTGTATGTTGCTCTAGATTGATAGAAATAGAGAAAGACTTCTTTCCGACCTCCTTTTGGGGAGGTGCTACTCCACGCGATGTTTGCTGGTTACATCGCTGGGGTGCGAATGGGTACCGGGTTCAAACTGCAAAGGACGTCAGAACTCTAAGATGTAGAGGCGTAGCAACTGATCTCGAGCTTTTGGCGGCCGTTTATATACAGTTCTTGGTCAAGGAATGCATAACCTGCTCAATAAAAGGCCAGGGGTTAGGGTAAGACAGACTCACCCTCGTGCTCTGGAGCCGCGAGATTTTACGAGATCTCTGTATAACGCATTCCTTTTTCCACAAATGGTCGCAGGTTGATTAAAGCTCACGCCATTTTACACCAGAGTTCATGACTTTCTTAACACTCAGTACTGTGGAGGAATTTGCTAACATAAGTCAAATCTTGCTTGTATGATCTTTTACCTGTGTACTGTTAGTTAATGCTGATGAAACTCTTACAGTAAATTATAGGAAAAATCAGTGCATTACACTTTTACAATTCAAAGTATTATAGGTCTCAAGCACTCCAAATTATGTTTTATTAAAAATTATAAAAAATTGAATTATAATAATTTCTTGAAAATTCAACCGTAACATATTTATGCTTTCTATTATAGACACAAAACGTGGCCCGCTTAGTTCAATCAAGGTCCATTCTGGCCCATGTAAACGTTTGAGCTATTGCAGGCTGCTCTACATGTATGTACACATCGCCCAATGCAAGTTGTAAGCTCTTATTTAAGTTCATGAAAAC
The DNA here is from genome assembly GCA_029931535.1 of Margaritifera margaritifera. Taxonomy (NCBI): domain Eukaryota; kingdom Metazoa; phylum Mollusca; class Bivalvia; order Unionida; family Margaritiferidae; genus Margaritifera; species Margaritifera margaritifera. The sequence goes on along the minus strand of JAQPZY010001662.1, from coordinate 1,612,085 downwards.
TTGTTTCTATATATCTCAACACATTCGCACTCAACTGACTTGTATCTATTTATATCATAGCGAGGGATTTCCGTTAACGACAGCACTTCTTTATGAGATATCCTCAACCATTGAGAAATCCAAATATTCCTCAGAATGAGTTGGATTCATGTACTTTTATGACCTTTCAAAAACTCCCTCCTCCAAATCCAAGAGGGAAGAAATAATAATAATATTTCGAGAACCCAGCGACTATAAATACCACACGATCATTGAATTAAATGATTTTAAAATTAAATTAGAATTTTCCAAATAAAAACCATAAAGATATACTCCGATATATTGCCAGACTTTCTTAGCTGAATTTAGAGAAGGGTAATACATTTCAAATCAGACTTAAAACTATATAAGTATAATGGTTTTATACGTTTTAGTCAATATGCAATATTTTGTGTGACTGGTACACGAATGAAGCAGTTTAGGTCTGGAAAAATCTTTTGTTAACGTTAATTTCGTCGTAGTTTACATTTGCCTTCAATGGAAATCTTGAAAAGGGTTCGATATGAAAAAATTCAAAGTATTCCAAAATATAACAAAATCAAACGTAACAATAAAATTTGATGAAATAATTAAGATTCTTTTTCTCGTTTGCAGCAATCTAAAGTTTTGTTGTATTTCTTTTCCAAATTCCAACGTCACCAAGCCATTTTTGTTTTGATTCAATGGTTATTAGGACAATATTGCAAGATCGCAATAAATATATCTATGCTATGAATAGAATGGATCAGGCAATATAGTTGTTGAATGGATCAGGCAATATAGTTGTTAGAATAGATCAAGCAATATAGTTGTTAGAATGGATCAGGCAATATAGTTGTTAGAATGGATCAGAGAATATAGTTGTTAGAATGGATCAGGCAATATAGTTGTTAGAATGGATCAGGCAATATAGTTGTTGAATGGATCAGGCAATATAGTTGTTAGAATAGATCAAGCAATATAGTTGTTAGAATGGATCAGGCAATATAGTTGTTAGAATGGATCAGGCAATATAGTTGTTAGAATGGATCAGGCAATATAGTTGTTGAATGGATCAGGCAATATAGTTGTTGAATGGATCAGGCAATATACTTGTTGAATGGATCAGGCAATATACTTGTTGGCCTTTTTCTGGTCCAGTCAAGGACATATCCAGACAAAAATCAGCGTTCTTTGTTCATTAAACATTTTAAAAGCACATCAGTGTCGTTCAACTCTACTTGATTCCGAGTTTTCAATGTCAATAATAAATTTTTTTCATTTATCCCCTCGCCGTCTTAACTTTTATATTGCTCGCAAAATGAAGCAATTACGTATTTATCTACAACCAACCATTTCAAATTAATTTTCATCTTTAAATCGCTTTTTGCAAATGATACATGTTCTATGTTAAATGATCTCCAGACATTTAGAAGAATATTTCCTTTTCAATAGAACAATGAGCATGTATTTATATATTCATTTAACGTATGTATCTCGATACTCATATGTATGTATGTATGTAGTTGCCTACATGTGTACGAATACATACACGTATTATCTAGGTACCTATCAATGTAATAACATTAAATCATCACTATATTTCCCATGCACATTGTTTCCTGTTCGTATCATCGACAGATCATTTCCAAATCATGCTCTGTTATATTCGTTTGTTATGGATGACAACACAATGGCTTTGTAGACCTTACGTTTTGTTTGTAGACTGATGCCTCTGCAATCCCACACTTTGCGCGCAGCCTACCAAAAAAGGCCACACTTAGCAATTCTGGTGTTGATTTCATTCTCGATGTGGAACGCACGTGACAGTGTGCTGCGGAGATAGATGAACTTGTTCACTGCCAAGAGGGTTTGGCCATTTACTGTGATGGTAAGCTCTGTGTTTTGCTTTCCTGGTGCAGGTTGGTGCATCACTTCTGTCTTCTTGATACTGATTGTAAGACCGAAATAGTCACAAGCTGAAGAGAAATGGTCCATATTCTGCTGCATGTCAGACTCAGATTTGGCATTCAAAGAACAGTCGTCAGCAAATAGGAGATCACGCACAGTCATTTCCTGTAACTTCGTCTTCGCCTGTAGTCTCCTCAGATTGAAGAGCTTGCCGTTCGTCCGGGATCTGATGTCGACCCCGGTGTCATAGTCACGGAAGGCATCAGTAAGCACGGCAGAGAGCATCATACTGAAGAGAGTTGGACCAACACACAGCCCTGCTTGACTCCATTGGTGACTGGGAATGGTTCAGATGATTAGCGCGAGACACGAGCGATCATGCCATAACGGAATTGTCGAACCATCACGATGTTCTCTGGGCAACCAATTTTTACCATGATCGTCCAAAGGCCTCCACGGCTGAATGTGTCAAAGGCTTTTGTCAGGTCAATGAATCTCGTGTACAGGTTGTAGTTCTGTTCCTGGCATTTCTCCTGGAGTTGATGGCAAACACCATCTCTGTGGTCCCTCGTCCTTTCCTGAAGCCACACTGACTCTCAGGCAGGATCTCTTGATCTATGTGATGTACAAGGCGATTCAGCAGAATTCTGGCGAGGATTGTGCCGACTATTGACAGCAAGGAGATGCCCTGATTGTTGTCGCAGGATTGTATATTCCCATTCAGCTTGTATACGTGGACAATGGATACATCCTTGTACTCCTGGGTCCTGGGGTATAGATCCTTGAGTCCACATTGACTAGTAGAGTCCTGTCAGTTTCTGTGCCATGTACGAGCCTCCGGCTTTGTAGACTTCTGCTGGTATAGCATCTGCTCCAGGTGCTTTGCCATTTGACAGCGGGTCAATTGCTTTCAGTCAGCGTTGGAGGGTCAGCAAGTGACATGTTTATTTTCACTTGGGGCGTCAATCAATTGCCCCCTCACTGATAAATGACTGTTAATTGAGGATATTGTTGAAGTGCACTGCCCATCTTTGAAGTATCCTTTCGTTGTCAGTTAGCAGTGTGACGCCGTCAGCACTCAGTATTGGAGATGTTCCTGATGACTGTGTCCCGTAAATTGTCTTCAAAGAATCGCAGAAGTTCTTCGTGTCACTCCTGTCTGCGTAGAACTGAATTTCATCTGCATTATTGATCAGCAATGAGTCTTGCAACTCTCTAAGTTTGCATCGTCCTCTTGATGTTGTTGAAAGCTGCCTTCTTCCTATTTGATGAAGTGCTGTCTTCTAAACAGACCTTCTGCAGCCGATGTTTCTCATTCAGAAGTCTCTGCATAGCAGCATCGTTTTTATTAAACCAACCTTAATCCGGCATTGAATCTACATATACCTTCGTATGTAGTACTATGTAGATATTAGCATAAAGACTCCATGTAAACTTATACCTGTTTACGTGATAAAATACACAGCTATTTAAAAACTTATACCTGTTTACGTGATAAAATACACAGCTATTTAAAAACTTATACCTGTTTACGTGATAAAATACACAGCTATTTAAAAACTTATACCTGTTTACGTGATAAAATACACAGCTATTTAAAAACTTATACTTGTTTACGTGATAAAATACACAGCTATTTAAAAACTTATACCTGTTTACGTGATAAAATACACAGCTATTTAAAAGCTTATACCTGTTTACGTGATAAAATACACAGCTATTTAAAAACTTATACCTGTTTACGTGATAAAATACACAGCTATTTAAAAACTTATACCTGTTTACGTGATAAAATACACAGCTATTTAAAAACTTATACCTGTTTACGTGATAAAATACACAGCTATTTAATCTACCCATCTTCTGATGTGTGCCTGCTTATCTATTTTAATAATAGTATATTTAACTTCGATAATGGAGGAATTACATTTATAGTAAACCCATAACAAAGACGTATACTGTATGCGAGCAGAAGAAAAAAGATAACGTGGCAAAAAGACCTAATACATAACTCACAGAAAAACAAAGTTCTGGCGTTGCTTGATACCACACATTTTTTACAAAGAGTTTGACGAGATAGTCAATGACAAAGCAGGCGAATACAAAAAGAAGGGGTATTCTGAACAGGTAACGAAGAAAATGGCCTTTAACGACCTGCTTCAAGATTTTGAAAACAAATCATCATCATCATCATCTCTCTCTCTCTCTCTCTCCCTCTCTCTCTCTCTCTCTCTCTCTCTCTCTCTCTCTCTCTCTCTCTCTCTATATATATATATATATATATATATATATATATATATATATATATATATATATATATATATATATATATATATATATCCGGATTTATTTTATATGTTCTCGTACATCATCTGACTCGATGTACGGGGCATTACCTTAACTTGTTTTACATCCTAACCTTTCCATATAATTGCTTATTTAAACACATTAAACAAAAATAAATACACGCACAGTCATGCACAAATATAGACACATACATTTACAAATATTGTATAACAGTCACTCTCGCACACAAATCCCAAGGTGTTATTAAATTCCATGTTTTACCTTAGCCTGTATATACGTGATTGATTCTGATCTTACAATCATTGTAAGAATTTTAAAAAATAATTGATCATTAGAATTTAGTTTAAACTGAAATGGCTTTTTCTTCCCACCTTCACAACATTATTCTACAGTGTTGGCTATGCATCTTTTATACTAAATTAATATATATTAATTTTGCTTTAATAAGTTGGAATCGAATTTTCAGTATCCAGAACCTCTAGGTAATGTAGATAAAGATAATTTGAGTGTTATTGCTGAAGGACATATTTTATAGCCAGGAATAATAGATGAGGCTATAAAATTTGAAAACATGTCCTCATAGATTAAAAAATAGTCCAATTCTACTCTTTTTTTGTCGACAAGTAAATAAGATTGACTGTTGTTCGTGAATCTAATAAATCAAGTTAATACTTGATGTTCCGGACTGCTGGTCATGCCATGGAGTGTTTATCATGTAAAATATTATAAGATTAAAGCTCCATGTCCTGAATAACATTCCAGTAATCACATATAACAGAAGAACTGGAAAAAAAGTATAAAATCCTCTTTCTAATTTAAAATAAAAGTCAGCAATATTAATATGACAGTATAAATTTACTAGAGTAAATCACTGTTCATTAACTGATAAATCTAAGAAATACATCTGCCCTGGCCGTCGCATCTGTTTCGGCGAATAAGAAGTTCAAAATTATTTGTATACAGGATAGCAACAGTAGCATTATTGCTAGATTAAAATAAAAATACACTTATAGCATTATTCAACCTCCCAGTAATTTTCAATCTCAGCTGTACTGTGTGTCTCATCTAAACATATAATGCATGCAGTCGTCCGTTTGAATCAACAGAAAACACCTCTTCTTTTGAGATTGGAACTATGTAGACCTCTAACATAGATTAAGAAAGCTTTAATCTGGGTATCCATTGTTAAACTCTGTTTTGGCAAATACATTCACAGAAGTATATAACTATGCATTACAAAACGGTTGCATGAAATGCACTCATATACACCTTCAGATACTCTCTCACACACAAAACCATGAAATGTTTAAAAACGGAAAAGTGTAGTACAGTGTCATGCACTACTGGGTACAGGTATGATGTTGCCCAGTATAGAGATACATATGCCTATTCTACACTGGACTGTTACTAAAGTTATTACATTTAATATAAGTGCAGTGTGGCTAAGACATTGTTTGCTCATGCGTATTCTTGCTTTATCAAAAGATTTCAAGTCATTACATATGTGTTCTCTATATTGGTTCCTTGTCTATATGTGTATAGTGTAGTGAAATATAGTCCAAATACGTGTATTTAAGAAATAAACCCAAGATGTATTTTTTAATTGAAAAATTAATTTGGCGACCAAATATTAAAGAACTATTTAATACTTCATATATCGGAATTAAAATTATGTTCGTTGAAGTGAAAGAGTATGGCGTTATATAATGCAACAGGGGAATGAAAAATAAACAAACTTTTATCTTGTCTGTAAATCCATCTGTATACACTGTACAGGACTTTATATTTCTATCTACTTCAACCTATATCTTTTCGTGTACTAACATCATTCAAACAAGTTGCGAATTTTTAGGAATTCGCTCATACAATCATCTGTTTGCACAGATATATAGCATAAGAATGGTAAACAATGCTACATATAAATAACAGTACATACAGACACATTTAAACATGACACAGAAAAATAAAGTAAACAGTCCTAATAAATGACATTGGCAACTGTGTGTCTAATAATATAGCAAGTTAGTACATCTTCACCAAAGCAAAAAAAAAAAAAAAAAAAAAAAAAAAAAAGAAAATGATATGACCAATATGAAAGTTATATAATCCATCTTTTTCAAAACTAAATACAATTATATGCATATGTCAAAAATTAGCTCAAAGATTCTACCAACGTTCTTCTAATTACGGACATTGTTTTTATAGGAAAGTCACTTTTCTAATATATATATATATATATATATATATATATATATATATATATATATATATATATATATATATATATATATAACACATAAACGGAATGTTTGCATATCCATTTTGATACAAAATTTAATGCATTCAAGCTTATTCAGAATCGAGTAAGAATTGTTTCTCTTCTGGTTTGGCTTTGATTGTTTCACAGATGTCGTCAAAGGGTCAGATTTGTACCTTTAACCAGCTTTTGTTTTGATGTACATACTATAATTGAAGTACTAGGCAGATTCAATTTGTGGATAGGCAATTGGTCTGTTTTTAGTGTCCCATATTTAGCCGAGTGACATCTTCCACAATTCTTTTTTCCTCTCTCTAGTCATATTCAGTTTAGTCTCTGCATTCCAAAAAATCACAATTACGGTTTTGGAGCACAAGTTTTCGCGGTATCCGGCTATCGCAAGAACGTCCCTCTCATCTACATCATGGCCTGTAACATTCTTGACCATCTCTGCGAACTTTGCTCTAACTTTTTTTTTTGTGATTCAGACATGTTCAAAATGTTGATGTTATTTTTCCTAATATTGTTCATTATGGTTTGTGATCTTCATGGCTTCCTTAGATACTTTGGTATTTTGTAGTTCTTATTTTAGATTTTCACTGTCTTTCCTTGAGTCCTATAAATCTCCTCTTAATTGGTTGTTTTCAAAATTCATTGACTCAGTTTTATCTACCAATTTGTTTGTTTGTTTGTTTGTTTTTTTCATTTCAATTTATTTGTCTATTTCCTTCATCTGTTTTACTTTAATCTTTTCAAACAGCTGGGATACAATTTCAGATACTAACACATAATTCCTCTCATGTCACTGATAAATTAATACCAGTCTTGTTTTCAGGTAGGTCCCTCCTGATTAGATCAGATCTCCACGTTGAAAGCTTGTAGCTGACTCGTTAGTGGGTTGCTGCTCGCCTTCATAGTACTCTGAAAACTGGTGTTCAGGCTAAACTACACAATTTTCTATGGATCGCTCATTTTATTAAACTTATTTATATACGTTAGGAGAATTCAGAACTGCTTATTTTAATCACACAGACTCTCAAAACTGCTTATTGCAATCATACAGATTCTCAGAACTGCTTATTGCAATCATACAGACTCTCAGAACTGCTTATTGCAATCATGAAGACTCTTGACAAAATTAAGGTCATTCGGGGGGGGGGGGGGGGCTTCGAAACAAGTTTGCATTGACACAAGGATACACATACAAGAAAAGAAAAACTCTCATTCAAAATACCAAAAATCAAACGTTTTGCAACAGACACATAATCTACAAATGAACTGAGACTAAGCTTCACATAAACGATAGTCCCAAAATTAATCACTACATCATACTGCAAACTATGTAAATATCACCAAAACATTTGTGAGATTTTGCTAACTACTGGTTCTAACGGCCATCTTGTGGTCTTAACTGAATAAAATACGTTTACAAAATCATGTAAACTATGTACCCCTTTGGTCAGCCCGTTGAATGAGTCAGATGGTACAGTTGGATTTGGTTGCTTTAGATGTAATGGATGCACATTTCTTGGGGCACTTTTCTCCACGATAACAGAATTTATAATTTTGTTGTTGTTGTTGTTTGGTTTGTTTTATCGGGTTTAATGCCATTTTTTAGCACATGATAGGCTATACATATACAGTATATTTGGTGGAGGAGTAACACGAGAAGGCTCTGGAGGAACAAGCGACCCAAAGGAAGATACTGGCAAGCTTTCTGATATACCCACGCTTGTCGAGCCAAGACTTCATCTCTCGCGGACAGAGGTGAGATGTGTGAGTGATCTGTAAAGGCGTGCACCTTATACCACTCGACTTATGATTTGTTAATATCCTTTACCTCATACTCAATCACGTATACTTGCGAGGTAGGACGAAATTTGAATAATGTCAATGTGGTTTGGAATTTCTAATACAAGAGAGAAGCCATGTCATTGTAAACCGAAATCACAACAGACGCGTACATGTGGACAGATTTACAGAGGCTACTACTATCCTTATTCTGTGGCCATTGAATAACCGCTATCTAGCAACTTAAGAGCATATCTTAGTTATCCTTCGCAAAACAGAGACGATCACGCTGCGGTTGAGTGCAAGCCCTGGTAAACAAGGCGACACGTGTCGAACACAGTATATAAGGCATGGTGTCTTACTGGAAATTAAATCATTGGAAGAAATCGGAGGACAACAGAAATTCCTGAACAAAAAAATGAATTTGAGGTAAGCATGACAATTTATTGCAACTCAAATGCGTTAAAACAGTCAATTATTTCTTCCATTATTTTTCGTTCGTTTCAAAAGTTGAAACATCATTGTTATGTAAACTCTGTCATCTTTGATATGACGAGATATAAACAACTTCTTTACATTCATATATAATACCTATACAAAAAAACATTGGCATGACTAATATAACCATGAATCATGACTAGGAATCCGAGATCAAACAAAATAGAATAAATTGTATGGCAAGATTAGCCACAAAACAATCACGCCAAGCTTTTATAAAGTCGATCACATAGCGGGGATCCAATCAGCACAGGCCCTGTGCAGTGTGCTATGACAGTGCATCAATGTTGTTCTATTTTGCTGGATTTCGGCCTGCAGTGCCATTGGGCATTTACCTACGCCCAACAGTTAAGTGACCTTGGATGTTGATACAAAGTGTACTGACAGCTTGTCGCAGAAGCAGGTCACGTACCCTGATTCATCAAAATCACATATGCAATAAATAACATAAAATCATACTTTAAGCATCATTTATACAGATAGACACAATTTTATCATAGCTGGAATAATATTACAAAAATAATTCTCTTTATCTTAGTTGCAGACAAAAATGTCCGTAATCTATCCATCACTTTAGTTTTAAAAAATCTTATGATAAAAGAATAAATATATTCTGGTTGGAATGGAAATACTAGCACCCCCCCCCCCCCCCCCAAAAAAAAAAAAAAAAAAATACTACAGACCCTATCAACGAAAGGTGTTTTGATATCAAGTATATATACTATTTCTATATGTAATTGAATTTCATAGAGTTTACATATCTGAAGAAATATGTGTTTGGCTGTTAATATTTAGTCAGCTATTGGAATCACTTTCTATCAGATAAAAAATTAAAATTAATGACCATAAGCTACATATAAATTTATATTTAAGTGTTTCAATTTTCACATTATTTGGAACAAAGAGACTACGAGCATTCAAATCGACACAAACATGTATGGCCTGCACATCTACCTCTCGCATTTCTTGCTCGCTCGCTTTTAGAAATGTATAGGTGTTCAATCCCATCCAATAATCCATGTCCAAGTTAGATTTGCTCTTTTGTAAAACTCACATATTCGACGATTCCGCATTCTAGCAATAAACAAGAAACAATTAAACCTAATAGCTATCCTATACCTGCCTCAATTCTTTTTCCGACATGCTTCGAACATGTCCAGAAACCAAATGCCCTCTCCGTTGAAGGGTGTGATGAAACAGAGCATGCACCGGTATTGATTTATTACTTACATTGCAACCTACACACATGGCTACATACCTAAGCACAAACAGACATACATACATTACATATATGTAGACAGATACACATACATGATCCATATTGAAATTTACATATACACACAAAAAATTAATTTTGTATCAATAGTTACACTTAATTATTTACATAGGACTAACCCCTCTCATTAACCCTTTGTTCAGGACATCGGGGAACACAATCCGCTACGGTAAACAAAATCAGACAGTTAACTATGAATAATATGTAAGCACAATGAGAACAGAGATAAATCAATGCATCAACATAAAACAATAACCCATCATGCAAACATTGTAGTCGCCTTCTAGAGCCGAACAATATCGGTTCTTGACATGTATTTATATTTGAGGGAAACATGTCATCAATTGGTATCAACAATATTTACTAGCCGCCAACATAATAAAGTTCATCGACATAGGAGTATATACGTCAACATAGCGAGAATAACAAATATAAGCTATATGCTCTAACATCAATTTATTCATCATTTCAGTGATACTTATAAATCTATGAAATATATAACCAGATTGCATCTGAAGTTTACATCTAAATTTGCGAAGGATTTCATAAGAAATGGGGAACCTTTTTGACATTAGTGTTTTGTCTTCAACGTGGAAGTCACAAAGTAGTAAATATGTAAGACATAATTGGCATACATTTGCTGGACCGCATTGTCGCTTTGCCGTGAATACTTTATACCTGAAGAATGACATCTAATTGCAATGAGTGCGAGCTTTTCATTATTATGTGTAAGGAATAGACAATGGTGTTCCACTATAGTTAATTAAAGATGACCGCTTGCGAAGTGTTAGAGTATTTAATTTTACATAAATATTTATATTTATACTTAGCTTACTATCCAAACTATCCAAATTCACTTAAAACGTATAAGTTGATGTGCATTTTCTTGTGTTACTCTTAGCTGAATTTGTCTAATAACAAGTAAGAGTCATTACATGTACATGTATGGGTAAAAGTATCCTGCCACTAATTGACCATAAAATAATAGTTAAAGGAACATTTTGAACAAAATTATAAAATGTGCACATAATGAAGATCATAGACTCCTTTTACCAAATGCAATAGCCGAGAATATGCTTCTGAGTGAGTTTGTTTTTCTTTCTTTTTTTCAGTATGATACAATTATTAAGATCACATCGATTTTCCGCAACAGAAAACCTGCTCGGCCGATTTACAACAGGTCGCAAATTGCTAATCATTTTCAAAGGTCTCATATAGCTTTCGTTAATTTTATCATTTGCTTCAACATGACTTTTATTACAATTATGAAAACTGTACAAGAAGAGTTACTTTCCATTATTTTATAAGAGACGGACGTCACAAATTGCGTCATTGTAGGTTGAGACTCTCCCAGACTTAATGGCGCCTAGATAGACTGGGGTAGAATGAAACGTCATATTGATGACGTAATAATGTAATGCTCAGGTTATTTCGAGATACGCAATAAGCGTTAATTTTGTAAAAGCGGAATAACTGAAGATAGGATGGACTTAGGCTACAGTATTTTTATCTTCTTGAATACAATTTACATACAATAATTTTATTCTCGTACATATGCAAAGATGGGATGAGGCTGGTTGTCAGAGTGAGGTTCTTGATAGGTTCGGAGTATAGCTCTGATGAAGCATTTACTGAAATAGAAAATGAAATGCTATAAAAGTCTTTAATAGCTCTAGTTATATTTTTCTCGTTGGTTACTCTTATACTAAAACTATTAATTTGATATCTGTAATAACTCTCTTGATATAAATCAAGTTGAAATATTTAGTCTTGACAATGATACAATCGATTACATAATGAGGATCCAGGGTCCTGAAAAATATGGTCTATCCCAGGTCCGAAACGCTCAAGAAATATATATGGCATGGATTTATTTATGTATGGTATGGATTTATTTAATTTTGGATAAATACTAATATGTATCTTTGTAACAGAAGGGTGAATGTAGACACGGAGATCGAAAATGCACATCAGGTGATAAGAGCCTAATTGATTATTTAGTAACGACTTAAAGTGGCTTCCAATTATTACAGAATTTTGAAGCGTTTGATTGTAATCCTTTGTTTTCAGATATTCATTGTGCTTTAGCATACCAAATTGGAAGTAATCAGCTACATGTACTTAATGATTCTATCACAGAAAATATAACTAGAAGATTGTAGGATTCGAGAATAAAAAATGAATTCCTGGCCAATATAATTCTTCAAAATCTGCATTATATCGACTTTGAATTGCAGGAACTTATAAATAAAGGTAATATAACACGAATAGAAGTTCTGCATATGCACGCAAAAAAAGCTCACTCCATGGTTTGGAAATGAATGTATGAAAGCCAGAAAACAGTAACACTTGCGTTATAAAGTTTACGAAAGTAGAAAAAGTGTAGTAAGTAAAGTTAAAATGCTAACAGTCACATGTAATCCTTTGTTTTCAGATATTCATTGTACTTTAGCATACCAAATTGGAAGTAATCACCTACATGTACTTAATGATTCTTTATCAGAAAATATAACTAGAAGATTGTAGGATTCGAGAATAAAAAATGAATTCCTGGCGAATATAATTCTTCAAAATCTGCATTATATCGACTTTGAATTGCAGGAACTTATAAATAAAGGTAATATAGCACGAATAGAATCATCAACGATATAAGTAACATTTTTATTGGCTCTGCTGAACTGATATTTTTTCATAAAGGACATAAAGGTGAAAGTTCTGCAAATGCACGCAAAAAAAGCTCACTCCATGGTTTGGAAATGAGTGTATGAAAGCCAGAAAACAGTAACACTTGCGTTATAAAGTTCACGAAAGTAGAAAAACTGTAGTAAGTAAAGCTAAAATGCTAACACTCAGTAGACTGTATAACACAACTCTTGCAATCCATTATCGCGCTGTTAAAAAAAAATCATTGCAATGGGTCATGCGCTCTTATGAGATCACCAGGTTATACACCTGCGTAGATTACGTCATTTGCGTTTGAACGTCAGTGGGGGATATAGTGACACTATTACTACTTCCAAAATTGTAAGAGTACAACTTTTATCCTTTGTAATCGGTTGCAATCTACTTAGAAAGCATTATTTCGTCATAAAATATTTTGTATTCGTGATATAAATATTTATAGAGTCAACGACTTTCAAAAATACATCTTTGAGAAAGAAAGAAATATTTTTGTTTTAAGAGAATGGTATGCAGTGATGCACATAACAACGCAGAGTGATATAAAAAAGGGAACATGATTTTGTACATTTTATCAAAACTTAAATTTCTTTTGTGCTTTTTTTCCTAGCCACTACTGTCAGCATGCTGAATGTACACTATAATAATTATTTGAATTTGGTGAAAGAGTATTTTAATAAGCTACAAAGCTTCTGCTGAACCCAAGTATTTGTAATTAAACTGATTTTACGAAAGCACTTTATATATATATATATATATATATATATATATATATATATATATATATATATATATATATATATATTTGAACATATGTTTTCCGGATTTGACATGTATCCCTACATGATCACCTGACACAGTGTAAGGGCTATTACTTTAAAGTGTTTTGCATCCTAACCTTTACATATAATTGCTTATTTAAACACATGAAACACACACACGTGCTTCACACATAGACCGATACATTTACAAATGTTGTACAAAAATGCACACTCGCACATAAACCCCAAGGGGTTATTACATTCCCCGTTTTGCCTTAGCCTGCAAATACCTAATTGATTCTGACCTTATAATCCTTGTAATATTTCAACAAATAATTCATCATTACAAACTAGTTTCACCTGAGGCAGGTTTTGCTTCTCACCTTAACAATAATTTTCTACTGTGTTGGGTATGCATTTTAAAAAAAATACTAAATGAATATATTAATTTTGCTTTAATAATTTCCAGTACTCAAAACCCCTTAAAAATACAGATATAGACATTTTAGTGTTATTGCTGAAGGATCTGATTTATAGCCAGAAATAAAATAAGAGTCTATAAAATTTGAAAACCTGTCCTCGGAGATTAAAAAATAGTCCACTCTACTATGTTTTACAGGGTTTGCCTGTCATCAAGTAAGTAATCTACTGTCGGGATTGACTGTTCTCCATGGATCTAGTAAATCAAGTTGATTCTTGATGTCCTGGACTGCTGCTCAGGACATAGTGTGTTTATTATGTAACATATCATAAGATTCAAGCTCCGTGTCCTGAATAACATTGCAGTCACTACAAATGATAATAGAAGAATTGTCAAAATTTATAATATCCTCTTTCAGATTTTTAAAATAGTCAGCAATATCATTAATATGACCGTATGAATTCACTAGCGTAAATCTCTGTCCATTAACTAATAAATCTAAGAGATTGTATCTGCTCTGGCAATCGCATCTGTTTCTTTAAATAAACAATTCTAAATTATTTTTAAACAGGATAGCAACAGCAGATTATTGGTAGATTTCTTTTTAAAATACACTTATAACCCCATTCAGCCCTCCACTAATTTTCAATCTCAGCTGTATTATATGTCTCCTGTAAACATATATTGGATGCATTCCTTTGTTTGACTCAGCAGAAAATATCTCTTCTTTTGAGATTGGAACTATGTTGACCCCTAACATGGATGTTTCAAAGATGCCATCAAAGGGTCAAATTTGTACCTTTTACCAGCCAAAGTTTTAGCGCACATACTAAAATTGAAGTACCAGGCAAATTCAATTTCTGGAAGTGTTGTTAGTCTTTTTTAGAGTCTCATAATTATTTGAGTGACATCTTCCACAATTCTTACATTAAAATTGTTCTTTAAATGCTATTTCTTTCTGGCGATGTTCAATACGGCCTCTGCATTCCAAATATCACAATTAATGGTTTTGGGGCACCAGCCTTTTGTAGCGCAAGAACACTCTCTCATTTATGTGATGACATGCAACATTCTTGACCATTTCTGCGAACTTGGCTCTAACTTGTTCGTTTTGTAATTCAGGCATGTTCAAAATGTTGATGTTATCTTTCCTCTAGTATTGTTCATTATGGTTTGTTATCTTCATGGCTTTCTTGGATCGAACTTTAGTATTTTATAGTTCTTGTTTTAGATTTTCAACGTCTTTCCCCGAGTCCTATAATTCTTCTCTTTATTGGTTGTTTTCAAAATTCATTGACACATTTTCATCTTCCAACTTTTTTGTTTCGGGTTTCAATTTCCTTCATCGATTCATCTTTAAGTTTTTCAATTAGCTGTTAAACAATTTCAGATACTGAGACAACTAATTCCTCTCTGGTCACTGATAAATTACTAACAGTCTTTATTTCAAGTAGGTCCCTCTAGATTAGGGCAACACTACTCACGTCTGCATTATCACAGATCAAATCTCTACACCGAGTGCTTGTAACTGACTCGTTAGTGGGTTGCGGCTCGCCTTCCTAGTACTCTCAAAACTGGTGTTCAGGGTAAACTGAACAATTTTCTATGGACTCGATGTAATCAGCTGCATGTACTTGACTTGATGATTCTATCACTGAAAATAGAACAAGAAGATTGTAGGATTCGAGAAGAAAACAATTAATTCCTGGCGAATATAAATGTTCACAATCTGAATTAGATCAACTTTGAATTACAGGAACTTATAAATAAAGATAACATAACACGAGACGACGTGAATAGAATCATAAACACTATAAGTAACATTGTTATTAGCTCTGTTGAACTGACAGTTTATCATAAAATACATAAAAGTGAAAGTTCTACAAATGCACGCAAAAAAAAAATGACTCTAAGATAATGTTGGCATCGAGTGAATGAAAGCCGGAAAACATTACCACTTGCATAGGAAAGTTCATGAAAGTATAAACACGACAGTGTAAATCCAATATGCTAACAGCTAGTAGACAATATAAGAAAACTCTTGCAAGTCATTACCATCGTTAACAAAAATCATTGCAAAGGAAAACACGCACTTTGCAACCAAAGGATCCAAAGAGACACTGGAATATTATAAATAATGTCGGCAAGAAAAGACCTGTTTCGAGTATCGCATTGCAAATATATTTCAAATATTTTAAAGAAATAAACTCATTGGACGCAGATAATGACGAGCAAATATTCCCCAAAATGGTGTGAGCGATGGATGTTGTCAATAACTCTTGTCTGAATGATCCAAATACAGATGAAGAAATATTAAAAGTTGTTAGTCTAACAATTAATAAAGCTAGTTTAGTTGATAATATATTGAATGAATATATACAAAGCTCAATTACTAAAATGTTAAATATGTATGTAAAACATTTTAATATAATCTTGAGTACTGGCATAGTACCAGATTGTTGGACTAAAGGTGTTATTGTGCCAATTTATAAAAATAAAGGTGACAAAACCGATATATCCAATTATAAACCTTTTATTTTAGTTAGCTGTTTTGGTAAAGTTTTTACCACTATATTAAATTTAAGATTGTCTAAATTCCTTGATGACAACAAATTACTATCTGAGATATAAGCCGGATTTAGGATGGGCTATTTCACAATAGATAATATCTTTCTTTTGTATAGCCTTATTGAACTTATTAGACATTCCTAAACAAACATTGTTGTAGCTTTGTTGATTTTAAACATGCCTTTGATAATGAATAGAGAGCTTGATTATGGCATAAGATGAATTCGATAGGAATCAGGGGAATGTGTTTTAAATGTTATATTAAGTATTAATAATTATATCAACACAGACAAGTTTGGGCAGCCAACATCAATGCGTCATGTAAAGGTCTTAATTACAGGATTTAGAAAACATCTATTTCTCATTATCAAAAACTATAAATAAAAACTTAATTAAGTTTAGAATTGGAAGTCCTATGTTAATTGTTAAAATTGGTAGATAGGCCAATGTTTCCTATAACGCAACATATTGTACGCTCTGTCAATTGCAAGAAATAGGTGATGAGTATCACTATCTTCTGTAGTGTTCTTATTTTCATGATGAAAGACAAAACATTATATCTCACTGTTACATTTCCAGGGCTAACGCTTATAAATACAATCAATTAATGAATACAGGTAACATGCGACTCTTGAAAAATATTTGCAGGTTCTTAAATTATGTTTTCCGAATTTTGTAATCCCTGTTAAACATTGTATTATGATATTACAAGCTATGTTCTTTTTCTTATATGCCTCACAGATTATATGCTCTCAAGTTTATCCGACCATAACGATGTTAATTGAAATTTAAAGCTAAATTTATTGTATAATCTACTATTCATACTATCAAAGTTTGTTCTTCTGTAACAATATGAAATGAATACTATCTACAAGATAGATCAGAGAACCAATTACTAAATAGAATTAAGTACAATTTCAGAGAAGATGAGAAGAGAAAAAAATGGTTTCCAAAATATAGTTTAAAACATCTTTTTCAGATTATTTGCTAGCCTGGGGCTTATTGCCATGACAACTGCATACGTCACGATGGAGTATGAAATAATAAATATTACACAGAAGCTGGGAGGTAAATATCAAATGGAGGCACGATTCATATTTGAAGTTAAAAGCATGATAAATGTTGCAGAAATGGAAATGCTTGTAAACTTGGAGAAGAATGTGACTAGCTTTAATGTAAGTATCATTCATTAGGAACACATTTCGTCATATCATTTATTAAACAGGCATCTTTCTTATCAATTGCTGCCTTCATTATTAAATTATAGAATCAAGAAGCATTCTTTAAATATCAAATGTAATATTTTATGTTTTAAATCCAATTAAAATAATCGTTCCCGAGCTTAGGATTTGTTATAAGGGTAAATTCGTATATAATATGCTGATTCACCTATTTAGAAACTCTACATTATTATGCTTTCACATATAGAGAAAAATAAAAATCGATTTAAATCTAATAAGAATTGTATATGCATCTTCATTTTGCAGTGGTCTTTCAAGTGACATTGGCTCTTTGGTTTAACCCTACTTCCTTACTCCCTTATCTCCCCACCCCCACCCACGTACCCCTGGAACCGATTAAGGGGTTGAGATAAAACGAGAACACGTGGTTATGATGTGTTTTGCAAACACTCTCTAGTCTACATTTGACCCGCGTCCGATGGCCGTTTAAGCCTTTTTTTATCGAAATGCATGCAAACAATAAATTTAAATAAAATTAAGTAGAAGTCAGCTTTATTCAAGAAATGTATTATCGTTTTGTCATAGAAAAACTCATTTTTCTTGGACAGGCAAGAGGAACGCTTTTACTAAATGAAGCCGACGATCAGACGTGGCACATCTTCACCAAAATGAAGTCGATGAAATGTGGGACCTTTGCACTTACATTTCTTGACACACATCAAGGAGCCCAACCAACTGGGTTTTGCCAAACGAATTTGCCAGTGCCACCAACAACAGCAGCATCAGAATTAATCCGTGAGTAGACAATGTCCAGTTTGTTATATTTCAGTGATTTTATTTTTACGGCACATCAACACATGGAAACGATATTGTGCCGATGTTAGTAAAGTAAAGTGTCTTACCCAGAAAGTCACTACGGCAACCGACCGGGTTTGATCCGATGGCATGATTTAAGCCCGTATCCTTCTGGTCGAGTACTCGACACGCTAAAGCCCAACGCAAACTCGTACCCTTCTCGTCGAGTGTTCTACACGCTAACCGCCAACGCGGCTTCAAAAGGATAGATAGATAGATAGATAGATAGATAGATAGATAGATAGATAGATAGATAGATAGATAGATAACTGGATAGAAAGGTAGAAAGGTATGTAGGAAGAGTGGTTGAGGTATAACAAAGCTGGTATGTGGTAGAATGCTTGCATGACAGGCAGGTAGATAGGTGGTAGAATGCTTGCATGGCAGGTAGGTCGATTGGATGACAGTAACTTATTTTGGTATTTTTAATAGAATGAGAAGGATGTAAGTTCTATAGTAATATGAAAGTCACCTAACAATACTTTTTAAAATTAATATATTAATATATTGTCTATTGGATCGAAAGAGAGTTTCTTGCACCTCAAATATATATACAGTGTTGTACATAGGATCTCAAGGGCAGAGAACACTATGTCCCTCCCTCCACATCTGGGGGACACACAACACGTTAGAGTGAGAAAAGAAACTAATAGTACATAATATACTAATAGTGCTATAAAAATGAGATAATCTTATTTGGTTCGACAGTTTTGCCACCTTAACTTTCTGGTCTGCACTGTGCTATCATATTTTCCTTGGACACTTACATTATTACAATAAAAGCTGTATCATGTGCTCAAGTAACTTATACAAATATTAACTTATTAGAATATCTGGTTAACCTGAGAGGAGCTGCAACATGGAATTTTGCGTTCCGGATCTTGCTCTCATTTAACTTTAGTGTACACGATCATTTATTTGCATAATTTAAAATATGTACCTATGTTTTCTGAATTACTTTCTTTCCAAAGTAGCAGGTAACAGTTGTGTATTTGCATAGATTTTGTCCTTTTTGTCATTATTTGAACCTCAAAATAAATTAAACCTTCCTCGCTGTAGGGGTGACTTTAACCCCTAAAAATACGTTACACTAACGACCGTCAAACACGTTACTATGCAATGGTCAAGATTTAGGGGACATTGGACAAATAATTGCGGGATACCCGCGAGCCTGTGCTCAATGTGCAACACTGTATTATATATATATATATATATATATATATATATATATATATATATATATATATATATATATATATATGTGTGTGTGTGTGTGTGTACTTTCATCTTTAAGAAATGTTATGAACTTTCGATAAAACTTTATTGTGACAAAAAGTAAGTATTATATATGTATGTATGTGTAGGGTTTAAAGGAACATCAACAGAAAATTCAGGCGATACCGTATGAAAAGTTAGGCTGTAAAATATAAAGGTACAAATTTGCCAAAATAAAAAGGTAAAGAGGATTAAATTTTTAAGATATAGGGTCACATTTTGTTATGTTAAATGCATTAATTTAGGAACTGTGAAATGTTTTTGGGTGGTATATCATCAAACAAGTTTCTTACCCGAGCTGACATTAAAAGTTTTCTGCTTGACAGGGTGGAAGTCAATGCACTCGAGAATAGTTTGTTTCAATGTCAGTGTACTCTGGCAAGGTACGCAAATCTGGTCGAGGTTTACCTGTAGGAGGCATACATGAGTCATTTATGTATGTCTTATACGCAATGCAAACAATACAATACCACATCGTCTCCGATTTGTTCTACATGAGGGATGCTACTCTCCGATGAACAGTTTGATGTTCTAAAGCTTGTGTGTTAAATTTTCATTCCAAACATTTTGAGAAGTATATAGGACATAACGATTAATACAATACCTGAAGTCAATATATAGAAAACTCATGTATGCTCACAAAGTGGAAGTCGACATAATCGACAAAAATATGTCCACTCTTAGTGGACACTGGTAAGGTATGCACTGTAGTCAAGGTTCACCATTCAGGAGGTATGCATGGGTTAGACATGTGTGTCATATACGAGAGCGACACAATACCACCTCATCTCCGATTTTATTCTTTATGAGAGATGTCACAACCCAATTTATGAGTTGATGTCCCGAAGCTTGTTTGTGGAATTTTAACTCCAAATATACTTCACGAAGTAGATAGAATATATCGATTAAAATACTATGTCTGCTTTGTTTTCATCATTGCAAGGCAAGGATTAAGCTGAACATTTTCTGTAAACACAAGGCCATGAGCCTCGATTCTTAATGTGCTGGAATAAACATTGATTCTATTAGTCATGATGCCGTTTTATATCTTATAATGTTTGTCATTTTATATACAGATGATACTGTTATATTTGGTACGGATGCGGACTCTTTTATATACAGATGATACTGTTATATTTGGTATGGATGCGGACTCTTTTCAGCAGAATTTAAACACTTTTTACGAGTATTCTAAATTATTGAAGTTGAATATAAACAATATCAAAACCAAAATCATGATTTTCTGTATATAAAACAATGATCGCTATGTTTTCAAACTTCGTGAAAATATCGTATATATTTGTAATGAATAAAAATACACAGGGGTCTTTCCAATAAGCAATTTGCCGCCGCCCCCCCCCCCCAACACTCCCATCTGTTATATACAAAGATACGTAACATGTATATTCCAATTGATTTACAACTTCATCGCTTCTGCGTTACGCGTGTGAAATCTGGGACATTGAACATATTGAAAAACATTACAAAACGCAGTACAAAATTATTTTATAGAGAGCTGGAAAGAAAACCATTTGACATTTATATTAAGGTTCGAATTATTGGATTTTAGATTTCAGTAATAAATGCAAAACCTATAAAACCTTTGTTACTTTATTTACAACCATGTGTAACGATTCAGATGTTAGTGATAATTATAAATTGTTTTTTTGCATTATAAGGTCTTTATTTGTGTCGATTGATACTGATACGATCTCTTTTTACCAAGATTCAGTAAATAACCCTAAAGTCACCAAAGCCGGTATTGTAGCAATATTGTATAATTTGAACATGGCGTACGAAAGTATGCGAATCATTAAAGGAATAAACTATTATTCTTTCAAGCAAAACTTGAATTTTGAAGAATACTTAATAACGCTACGGAAACATTCCTCTACTGAAGTTTAGGACCTGTAACAATAAATTACCCGTTGAAAAGGGGCAGTGGAGAAATATACGACACGAGGATAGAATATGCAACCTATGTAAAAGGACATAAGTGGGGGATGAGCGTCACTTTTTGTTGGTCTGTCCCGTTTTACGAGATACCGTCATCTACCTGAACTCATATTGCTATGTTAGACCAACTTTGCTGGAGCTTCGGGAACTACTCTCTAGATGAAATAAATTAAAACTTATGAATTTATCTAATTTTGTTGCAGGCATTATAAGTGTTTTTGCATGACTAATGTGGGTACAAATTTCCTTTAACACATATAGTTTGGGTTTACACATTTTTATTTTTTTGTCTTTCATTTTTTCATTAATAACAAGAGTGTAATTTTGATTATAAGGTAAAGTTTCTTCAGACATTGTTTAGTACAGAAGTTCTTTATTTTAAAACTGTCTTTTGTGCATAAAATTTACCGTGTCTATAAATGTCTAGTTTTCTTACTATCTAGATGAATTATGTACACTCCAGACCAACATTAATCAGCTCTCTTTATTTTTCTCTTTCTCTCTCACTCTCGCGTTGATTGATTGATTTTCACGCTATATAATCATGACGGCCAAAATATGAACACGCTGCGTCACCTTAGATGTAATTAGTGTTTTCTCATATGTCATTTGCGAGTGGACTGAGAAATGTTAAATGAATAAAGTTGTTCTCTATTCAGTTCTTATCGTCGAAGAAATGGCGAAAGATCTAACAAAGATATTACATCTTTTGATTAGGAATGATGCCAAGTAGATATAAATGATAAATGTCGACATCAATAAGGTAAAAGTCTACGATATGACATTTGTTATGCTAAGTAAAATAAATATTATGTAAATTTATGATATCCATCAGAGTTGTTGTTTATTTGACAAGTGCAATGCAAAAAAAAAACAACTTTTTAAAAAGAGAAAAACTCACATCAGACTTTATCAAATAATACATCATTTTCCTCTCTCCCAATTTAATACATTTCTGCAATGACTAACAGCACCTTATGAATTGTTTTAAAAAATCATTAAGTTGCTGAATACTATTTAGCTTTTCATCCTTCCAAAATTATAAAGCATGCCAGAAATTTACAGGAATGGCAGAAACTTAAATAAAATGCTGCACAACAATCTAAACCATGGAGTACGATCTCAGTCAGATTGGCGTGGAGAAACAATGAGGCATTTTAGGTTCAGTTCTAAAATAATTAATAAAGTTGTCCTCATCACTAAAATCAAAATACTACGAACATCAAACACTGACGGGAAATGTGTCAGCAAAGGACCCAAGACTGACTAGACTCATAAGTTGTCCCTATTTTTTGTATTTTCTTTAATTTTTGCAAAGTGAATATGATGAAATTGTAGGATACATTTGAACCTGCTGCACCTTGCCTGGTTATATTCATGTCTTACTCTAGAAAACTAGAGTTGTTTGTAAGCAGGAGCTCACAAGATACGTCCATTTCTATGACATAAGTCAGTATCTTTCATGGTGGCCAATTACCCACAGAATGCAGGTCACAGCAACTCATTTTTGGTGATGACATAACCGAATTCTCATATGCACTTGAGATGCAGGTTGGGTGGAAACAAGATAAGAGGTGTTATAATTTGAGCATATATACACTATCTTTAAATGGTATTCAAAATCATTGAAAGAGGTCAAAAAAAGATCCAGTTTTAATTTTAGGAAGATTGTATGATGAATTCTTAGTGTAATGTTTGTAGCAAGAATCAGAGTCAAGAAATAATTGTAACCACTTACATTAGGTAGTAAAAATTAGATCAAAGACACCCAGTTTTTGGTGTGCGAGACATGCTCGTCCCAAGATACACAGGTTTTAACCAAGTTAAATTGGGTCACATCATTCCAGATCTGGTAAGCAACACACATCTATCTTGAGATGCACATTGAGTGTAAGTTTGGTGGCCGCTGCTAAAAAATGTAGTGGAATTAGGGCCCAGACACAATTCCAGGTACGTCACAGTGACTCAGTTTTGATGCACAACACATATTTATCCCAAGTTCACCCATAGTACAGTTTGATGTTAATAAGTGACAGGATAGAATATAGGGGTAAAAGCCTGGATAAGGAAGATAGAGCAGGGACAGAGATGGATAAAGTTAATCCCATAGAGAGCATATTTATTGAGCTGATGGTAAAATAGGAATTATTTTGAAAAGGACGCAACTCTTGAATAATGACTACTGCATCCTGTTCAAAATATGAAGTGAATTATTTATGGAGTTTTGAAACATGCTTAAAATGAAACAAAACATAATGAAACAAAAACAAACATGAATGAAAAGTCCAAGTGGATGTGATATCGCTCACTAGACTCAAATTGAACTAAAAGCGAATTATAATAGAAAACTGCTTGGTTCCACTAGTTCAAAGACATTGTCTTCCAGGTTGCATTAAAGTTAGCAAACAGTTTCTTGAGTTCCAATGATACAGCTATAGTCAAAAAAAGTAAAAACAGGAAAACAAATATAATGTTTGATTTAAATTGCCACTGTCGACAGTGGTTTTAAAAATCTCTAAATATGTTGTCCACTTGGTTAACGTAAAAAATTCAAATGGTTGCTATGGAGGCTATAAAAAACTAATAAGTGACTAGAACATGTCAGAATAAGTATTTCCTTGAAGTTTTATGACAAATCTAGACCAAGAGAACACAATTTTTGTAGAGTATGTCATGATAAATATTTCCTACACGTGTTATTAAAAGTTGACTAGGGGGTTTGTAGCAGAGGTCAAAAAAAATTTTTTTTTCCTGGTCGCTGTGGAGGCTTAATGATTGCTGCTGAAGCCACCAAAAACAAAATGTTGGTAGAACATGTCTGAAAGTAGTTCTACAAAGTTTGACCAAGACTGCCTGTTTTTATGTCAAAAACATATTTTGATCTGGTTGCCATGGAAACCAAGATAATGTCACTCCCTTCGCCATAATGATGGTTTACAGTTACTTGATAGATGATTTTTGAACCTTAACTTCATGCACGGCAGATGATAAATAAATAATATATGATAATGTGTGTATCGTGTCTCACTTTCTTTGAAATTCATAGCAGTTGAAACATTATCATACTGGTAGCTTACTTCACGAAAATTTGTATATTTAAAGTTTTTTTGTATACAAAAGTTTGTATCATAATGAACTTATGGAAAGCTATATTAAATGAAAATCTTCAGAAAAGCAGTACGTCTG
This sequence comes from Margaritifera margaritifera, assembly GCA_029931535.1. Taxonomy (NCBI): domain Eukaryota; kingdom Metazoa; phylum Mollusca; class Bivalvia; order Unionida; family Margaritiferidae; genus Margaritifera; species Margaritifera margaritifera. The sequence continues at coordinate 1,587,166 of JAQPZY010001662.1, read as the reverse complement.
CTTGTCCGTCTCTTTTATCTTGTCTCAAGACCAAGGCCGCTAAGACGCACATACTCAAAGCACTCATAATAATACATCGATATCACATGAGTTGGAGTCCTCCTCTTCCATATATGTGTCAGTAAGCAAAAGCTTGTAGTATACCCCCTCAATGTCTGCAGCCTTGATCTTGAAGGCGGGACCAAATAGGTGAGACATAACACAACCTTATGTATGCATGTAAGAAGAATACTGCAAAGGGCACAATATGTGCTCATATGGTGTTCATTTTCCTGCCGATGACTTTAAACATTTAGCTAGGGACTTGACTACTGTATGATAAGATGTTGACATGGATACAGCTTCATGAAAAGATATGAAGAGGTTACACAAGTTACAGCCTGGATACGAAAACAGACCTCTCATGTACATTAGCCATTGTTTTTACATTGAACTGGATGGCAGGGAGTATGCCTGTGAATACGTGATACACTGTCAAGTCAAGATATTTAACAAGTTCATTTTTAAAAAATAATATCTTAACTCCTTAAAAAGTTACAATCCATGGGCAAGCCTCCTACCTACCCCACTCCTTAGAAACTCCAAGGCAACCAAGACTTGTTGTATTTTATTAGCCTTATGATCAACAAGTAAATGATGTATTTATTGTCCATATAATGGTTGTTTATGCTCATGTTGGTTGCATGTATCTTTGAAATTTAGTTAGAGTTTGCACCTCTTAAATAGCGCTAGCATAAAACAGCGAGATCGGCAACATCTGGTAAATGCGCAACTCATCGCAAGCCAGAGAAAACACCACAAGGTATAAATGATCTTAATTTAGCGCATAATTGTATTACCCCCCCCCCCCCCCCCAAGTAGTATCAAGCCTGAAACAGATTTACAAGTGGCAAAATCTACGTTAGAACCCAATTTGATGATTGTACCCGAATCAGTTTTATATCTTTTTGTGCATTGGTTCAAGTGCATACTACTACTACTACTACTACTAATAATAATAATAATAATGCAATAGCAAACAATTTCACTAGAATGCTTGTGAAAGATTTAACCATGTCTTATGGTAGTGATGATCTTTTTAAGTTAAATCGCTATAACAATTCAAACATGTGTGGTTCCCACTATCTGTGAGAGCAAACCAAATAGGGTAAGGTGTCATGAATGAAGAAGTTGAGAACGTTAACATAAGGGCCTGTTAATACACAAAACACTGGTACAGGATCTATTTAGTTCGCAGTATACGAAACGAATTTGAAAATGCTACTTGACTTCCACATACTAGCCAATAATTGTCCATTGCATCCTTATGTTCTTCCTTGGGGTTTGAGACTAACCATTACACTAGCAAAAGAATTTAACGGTTTAAGTGTTAGGTAGCCAGGATTACGAGGTGAAACATATTTGTCTCCAGTATGATATAAGTACTTATGTCCAAGAGAGAGAGAGAGAGAGAGAGAGAGAGAGAGAGAGAGAGAGAGAGAGAGAGAGAGAGAGAGAGAGAGAGAGAGAATTATTGATGTAGTAGATAATAAGATTCCAACAAATGTTACACTTTATTCGCCACGTATAGGTTTTAAAAGAGTCCTGGCACTGTGTACGCAGAAGAATGAGAAACTGATCCAGAAAAGTTTCTTATCCAGCGATTGAAATGAGAATGATTTCTGTGAAAAGATAGAAACGATAATAATTTATGTGGAAAGACAGAAATCACAATGATTGCTGTGGAAATATAGAAACTGTAATGATTACTGTGGAAATATAGAAACGATAATGATTACTGTGGAAAGATAGAAAACGAAAATGATTTATGTGGAAAGATAGAAAACGATAATGATTACTGTGGAAAGATAGAAACGAGAAGGATTACTGTAGAAAGATAGAAACGATAAAGATTACTGTGGAAAGATAGAAACGAGAATAATTACTGTGGAAAGATAGAAACGAGAACTATTACTGTGGAAAGATAGAAACGAGAATGATTGCTGTGGAAAGCTTTTGCAACATATTTTATATTCAGGAGCATCCAAATACTTTTATTTATCAGTCATTTGTTTAGAAATTATTGTAGCATTTTTAACGAAATTCATTATAATATAAACCGAGGTTTATAAAAAAGAGATAGACTATTTCATTTTCACTTTTGTTGCTACGCCACTGTATCTGCAGAATCAACAAGGGCATTATTCCGTGTTTCGAAAAGACTGGACAACTGCAAATAGCTTTCAATGATCATGCCATTTATATCAGTAGCTCTTTTATTCTTCTCTGAGCGTTGTGGCAGCAATAAGATTACCCGCTCAAGATCATTGCTAAACAAATAGTTTGCTTGATTCATTGCTCAAAGATAGCGGATCACAACTGCTTTACTCCACAGAAAATACATTACTATGCATTCAGATTATTTGATCCCGTCTGTGACAGCAGTAAATATTATTTTATTATCAGAAAAATTCACTAGAATGCATCAGTAAATCTTCGCGCAGTCTGCCTTCCATTTGCTCACGTGACTACCAATTCCAGCTGTGACGTGACCATACTGCACGTTGTCAAGCTTTATTTTTTAGACAAAATCCTTACGTACGTCTAGGATTTACCCCTCTTTAAACGCGATTTTCAGGCCTTATACACTGCATAACAGTTTAATTACAGGATTTTTAAAAATTTGAATCAAACTGAAGAAAAAAAAATTAATAATGCTGGAGTAATGCTCCTTTGAAAGACTTTGTCAATGCTTTACTGTAGAATAACAAATTGTATATATTTTATAAGTGCTCGAATTACTAAGGACAAAAAAACGAAAATTAAATAGATCAAATCATAGAGAATTCGTATATGCTTTATTGGTACTTATATATTCATAAAATCTACAGGTACATTAGAAAGATAATGAGCTTAACAGACTTGTTAGAAATGTTAGTTTGAATATGAAGATGGTTTCCTTTGAGTTTTGGGGAAATATTTTCTTTAAACTATTATAAACCGCGTGGCCAACAATATGCTTATATTAATAGTTCTTCTTTATTATACTGTACCTTCATGGGTGTGCTTATGTTAAACCTATCAGTACGTATACCTACTCACAACACACACACACACACACACACACACACACACACACACACACACACACATATATATATATATGTATATATATATTCACAGATAGATAGATAGATAGATAGATAGATAGATAGATATTCGTTTGATAATATTCAATATATGAATATTTTCATTTAGACACGAACAGAGTCCCAATCGTTCATGTAGACAGCTGGCCAACTGGGGATGGTGTACATTACCGAATGAATGGCAAGTGCGATTTCATTCTTCAGCCTGAGATACCTCCGAATTCCCTGAAAATAAATATCACCTTCAACAAACCTACAATTCATTATCAGGTACAGAATAGTTTTGAACATGCCTACAATTCATTATCAGGTACAGAATAGTTTTGAACATGCCTACAATTCATTATCAGGTACAGAATAGTTTTGAACATGCCAACAATTCATTATCAGGTACAGAATAGTTTTGAACATGCCTACAATTCATTATCAGGTACAGAATAGTTTTGAACATGCCTACAATTCATTATCAGGTACAGAATAGTTTTGAACATGCCAACAATTCATTATCAGGTACAGAATAGTTTTGAACATGCCAACAATTCATTATCAGGTACAGAATAGTTTTGAACATGCCTACAATTCATTATCAGGTACAGAATAGTTTTGAACATGCCTACAATTCATTATCAGGTACAGAATAGTTTTGAACATGCCTACAATTCATTATCAGGTACAGAATAGTTTTGAACATGCCTACAATTCATTATCAGGTACAGAATAGTTTTGAACATGCCAACAATTCATTATCAGGTACAGAATAGTTTTGAACATGCCTACAATTCATTTTCAGGTACAGAATAGTTTTGAACATGCCTACAATTCATTATCAGGTACAGAATAGTTTTGAACATGCCAACAATTCATTATCAGGTACAGAATAGTTTTGAACATGCCTACAATTCATTATCAGGTACAGAATAGTTTTGAACATGCCTACAATTCATTATCAGGTACTGAATAGTTTTGAACATGCCTACAATTCATTATCAGGTACAGAATAGTTTTGAACATGCCTACAATTCATTATCAGGTACAGAATAGTTTTGAACATGCCTACAATTCATTATCAGGTACAGAATAGTTTTGAACATGCCTACAATTCATTATCAGGTACAGAATAGTTTTGAACATGCCAACAATTCATTATCAGGTACAGAATAGTTTTGAACATGCCTACAATTCATTTTCAGGTACAGAATAGTTTTGAACATGCCTACAATTCATTATCAGGTACAGAATAGTTTTGAACATGCCAACAATTCATTATCAGGTACAGAATAGTTTTGAACATGCCTACAATTCATTATCAGGTACAGAATAGTTTTGAACATGCCTACAATTCATTATCAGGTACTGAATAGTTTTGAACATGCCTACAATTCATTATCAGGTACAGAATAGTTTTGAACATGCCTACAATTCATTATCAGGTACAGAATAGTTTTGAACATGCCAACAATTCATTATCAGGTACAGAATAGTTTTGAACATGCCTACAATTCATTATCAGGTACAGAATAGTTTTGAACATGCCTACAATTCATTATCAGGTACAGAATAGTTTTGAACATGCCTACAATTCATTATCAGGTACAGAATAGTTTTGAACATGCCTACAATTCATTATCAGGTACAGAATAGTTTTGAACATGCCTACAATTCATTATCAGGTACATAATAGTTTTGAACATGCCTACAATTCATTATCAGGTACAGAATAGTTTTGAACATGCCAACAATTCATTATCAGGTACAGAATAGTTTTGAACATGCCTACAATTCATTATCAGGTACAGAATAGTTTTGAACATGCCTACAATTCATTATCAGGTAAAACTACTATTTATTCAGCAAGAAGATCAAACGTTATTAAAATTGCAAGAAGGAGATAGGGTTGGGTGTTGCATAACCAATCAGATATTTTCATTTAATGATAACTGAATACGAATTTTTGATTGAAACTTTCGATTCATTGTATATTTACTTAGACACACTAGGAAGAGGATGTAGTGAGTTTGAGAGATATGACGGTTTCCAGCAGGCAACAAAAGCCTAAATAATGACAAGAATTGCATATTGTCCCGTTTAATTAGGGTTTATTCCTACGCGAATATATGCATTTTAACTGGGTGATATTTTTCATCCTACGGCTATGTTGATAAATTACATTATAATCATTTATAGAAAAGACAAGATACGCTTTGCTAATAAAACGTCCTCGATAACGAACTTTGCTTGAATACTCATATAAACTGACGTGTGTGTCAACTATTTATAGCTCTGTTACCAGTGCACGTGATCACCTGTGAATCTATTATAAATCTACCCATATTGTATTATCAGACGGCAAAACAAAGCTACTGCTATATTGCAATTATATGTTTATCTATATTTGTAAAACTATACATAAACAAAATACATAAAACGAGAAGTGATATATGTTTATTTAAGAAAAGAAAACAAAGCGACTCGACTTGATTCTGACAGGTTAATAATGCAGTTAAAGAAAAAAACAAATTACTGTCTTACAAGGGATTTGAACTTGAGGCTGCTCGCAAACACATCAATCACTCTACCAATGGAGATAAAGGAAGTCCGCGTTTAGTTCTGGTGACAATTTATGACCGTAAACATGTATGAGAATCACATTTTTAAATATGTGCAAATGGTATATTTATCGCATGGAGTGCATTCGAGTAGCTTGGTGATTATTACTAAACTGATTGCGATTTGTTAGAAGATTCTTTGGAGAAAAAGGTACACAGGTACTCCCATGCGCTCTAGGCTAAATATTGTCATCCCCTTGCCAAGGAGGCTGGGCAGGGATATAGCGCTTTGCACGTTTGTTTGTGTGCTGGTTCGTTCGTTTGTTTCCCTGTCAATATTTCGTTACCCGCTCAATATTTCAGACCTATTTTCACTTATACTTGGAACAACTGACAAGTGGATCAATTTCAGGTACAATAACTCGGCCATGCAAAAACTAAGTAACTGTGCCTGATTTGTACGCTTCAGTGAACTTTTGTATTTTCAACTGTTCACTCGCTACACAATCAATGTCTTGGACTATTTTGCACCTACACTCATGAACAGCAAAATGTAGATACATTTCGACAAAACTAACTCCACTATAACAAAACTAGGTCAGTGTGATCAGAGTTACAAGCTTCAGTGACTTGTGTAATTGTAGCTAGTTGTTAGCCACACACTCAATATCTCAGACTTGATATCACCTACACTCATGAAAACAGGTATGCAGATACGCGTGGACAAACCTAACAGTGCCAAAACAAAATCAATGTGACCCAAATTTTCAGGTTTTATTGACTATTTTGTTTTCAGCTATTTGTTCATTACACCATCAATATATTGGGCCCTACCTCACCGACACTTATTCAAATTGGTATCTGGGTGCATCTCAAGGAGGGTAACTCAACCATACCAAAGTAGGTCACTGTATCTTAATTTTCGGGCTTTAGCGGCTGTATTTTCCTCAATACCTGTTTGGCTATTGTCGGCTACCCCAAATATGCTCATGTTGGTAAGGGGATTAGTGTTTACGGGTAATAACATGTCAAGATTGACACAATGAACTATGTATGAAACAGACATTTTACTTTTTACCAGCATCGGATGGCAGAGCTTGCATCAGCAGCGGCTGACGGAAGTTGGTATTACGTGTATACCAAATACAGTTCATATTTTCCTGTGATGAGGCACACTTTTCAAGTCACGTACGTCGGTCAGACACCTCCGATTGGTTACTGCTACATTTCATTACCTGGCCTCCCTCTAACGTTACCGTCGTCATCGACTACACAACCCTCGACTTCGTTATCAACTGAAGAGCCTCACCCAAGAACATCCACAGAGCTCAAAAGTAAGTGACAAATTGTATAATGTTCTTCTTTCGTAGAAACGATAGTCCAGATAGTAAATTGAGAGATTTTTTATTTCGTCCATTTTATGTATTGGTCTAATTTATGTATACTTTTTGAAAATACACTAAGGTAAAATTTATTATTCACACATGTGAAAAGAAAGAAAACAAAATGATTATCGAGCGATAGTTATTAGGATATACTTAAGATTCCACGATTAATAACTACATGCGTTTCGAATACAAGTTTAAAAATTGGTGGTGGTGGTGGTGGGGGGGGGGGGGATTGACTTCAAAAATAGACTCTATACGTAAAAATTTACGACGAGTGATATTTTTATTTTCCTATATGCTGAAATGTTGTATACTTTAGAATGCGCTAATTGTAAGTCGTTATTTCTATCATTATTAGCAGTTTCTCAGTCGGTCAATCTTCACATGTTATATCTATCTATCTATCTCTCTGTATATATATATATATATATATATATATATATATATATATATATATAGAGAGAGAGAGAGAGAGAGAGTTATATATATATATATATATATATATATATATATATAATGTGTCACAACTTTTATATTTTTTCTTTATTTGCTGTTAGTAAATGTTGCAAGGCTTGTGCAAAATTATTAACATGTCTCGACAGCTGCATATTTATCTCGATGAAATCATTAATCTTCATCAATTATGTGATTAATTTTCAAAACTTGACTTCACATTTAGCATTTAGCGGTGTATAATAATTAGGTAGTAAATAAATACTATTGCATAAATTGTACTTATAAACGTAGACGAAATTCCTTATATACATACACACACATATATATATATATATATATATATATATATATATATATATATATATATATATATATATATATATATATATATATATATATATATATATATATATATAGAGAGAGAGAGAGAGAGAGAGAGAGAGAGAGAGAGGGGGGGGGGAGAGACAGAGACAGACAGAGAGAATTTATGTTTTTTTTTTTCTGGCTGAGGCAAATACAAATAGCTAATTAATAAGGTTTAACCTTCGATGTCTGAACCGAGTTATGCAAGATTTTGACGTGTATTTTTTTTTTGTTGGTTTGTTTTCTCCGTTGCAAAGGCTGATTTAAATCATTATGTTGGCCTATAAAAGTGCATACAAAATTAGTTATCAGATGTTGAAAATAATCATTGTAAAAAAAGATAAATTCATAATAAATATTAAAGGAAATTACGGTTTAAAATAACTACAGAACTGGAACACAAAAGTATTGTATTTAAACACAGGTACCTCAAGTGCATTGACATCTACGCACACACCGGCTTCTACCCGTAAGTAAAATCTGTCCCACATACCAGTATTCTGTACCTTAAGTAAGTAAAATCTGTCCCACATACCAGTATTCTGTACCTTAAGTAATTAAAATCTGTAACACATACCAATATTCTGTACCTTAAGTAATTAAAATCTGTCCCACATACCAGTATTCTGTACCTTACGTAAGTAAAATCTGCCCCACATACCATTATTCTGTACCTTGAGTAAGTAAAATATGTCCCACATACCAATATTCTGCACCTTAAGTAAGTAAAATCTGTCCCACGTACCAGTATTCTGTACCTTAAGTAAGTAAAATCTGTCCCACGTACCAATATTATGTACCTTAAGTAAGTAAAATCTGTCCCACATACCAGTATTCTGTACCTTAAGTAAGTAAAATATGTCCCACATACCAATATTCTGTACCATAAGTAAGTAAAATCTGTCCCACATACCAGTATTATGTACCTTAAGTAAGTAAAATCTGTCCCACATACCAATATTCTGTACTTTAAGTAAGTAAAATCTGTCCCACATACCAGTATTCTGTACCTTAAGAATATTTTGTATCTTGTTTTAACCAATAAGAATACCTTTATTGTCAAATCAACATTATTAATTTTAATTCAAGGTTTGCTTAAGCAAAATAATTAGGCTGGAAATCATTGTTCCTGCCGCTAATCGTGTCTAACTCAGACTAGTTACATGCATGGTTTCACCGCTATTCGCCCACGTAATTAAGTTTTACATTCACAATTATAGTGTCTGCCCTTGACGCGTTTCTGTTTAAAATTAGGGACAAAAATGTTTTCCGCGGTGCAAGATTACAGGTCTTCTTGTTGTTGTTAATTTGCTCCCTATGATAAACGCAGCACAACTTACTATGTACCTTCAAGAATTGCCGGTCTTGGCCTTGCGTTCGCACAAAATCTTTAGCTCATCCCTAGCCTGGCAATGATGAAAAAACAACAGAAAAAATACCTATTCCAGCTAATTTTTAAAAGATTGGGCTGATTTTTTACTTATTTATTATAAATAGTATTTTTGTAAGGAGTGTTCGAATTATTATTAAGGTGAAAACGAAAATCTAATAGTGAAAATGTGAGAGAATTTACACATGAGTGATTGTTTATTATATATTCATAACATCTCCTGGTGTAGTTGAAAGATACTTCTCTTAACAGACAAATTGGACACGCCCATTTGAGTAAAAATATAGCTAACTTTAATTTTGATGATATTTTGTTTTTCTTCTAATTTTGAATAACGCATGGCCAACCATATACTTACCGTAACATTTTCTTTATTTGATTGTACTTTCATTCTTGTACGTATTTTAAATGTAAAAGTCGGTATGTCAACTCACAACTTTAGTTCTGAGTATATCATATCGCTTATATATATATATATATATATATATATATATATATATATATATATATATATATATATATATATATATATATATATATATAGTTATGGAATAATATTCAATATATGCATATTTTCATTTAGGCACGCATAGAGTACCAGTCGTTTTCGTAGACAGCTGGCCAACCGGGGATGGTATTCATTACCGAACAAATGGCAGGTGCGATTGTAATCTTCAGTCTGAGATACCTCCAAATTCACTGTATATCAATATCACCTTCAACAAGCCTACAATTAATTATCAGGTACAAAATAGTTCTTCTTAAGAGTGAAAGGCTAACGGTATTAAAATTGCAAGAGATGGAGGGGGTGGGGTGTTGCTTAACCAATCAGTTAAAATTGTTTAATCAGAAATTAATGTGAATTGTTGTTCGAACTTTCGATTTCTAACATATTTATTTAGACATACGAGGAGGCGGATGAATGGAGATTGAGAGATCTGACGTTTTGGAGCAGGCCACAAGAGTATAAATGATGAAAAGAATTGCACAAAGTCCCGTTAATGAAAATTGTTTCCTACGTGGATAATGGCATTTTCCCTGGGTGATATTTTTTATCCCATGATCACGTTGATATAATTACATTATAATCATTTATAGAAAGTATAAGCTATACTTTGCTGAGAAAACTTCCTTGACAACTCACTTTGCGTGAATGCCCACATAAATTGACGTATGTATTAGCAATATATAGCTCTGTTACCTGAGGATTGGATCACCTGTGAATCCATTATAAAGCAACATATACTGACCATACTGAAAAAAAAATGTTTATTTTGAACAGGATACAATAAACAGTATACAGAAAACGTGAAGTGATTTTTCCTAGAAAAAAACAACAAAAAAAAAAAACAAACAAAAAAAAGAGTAAAACGACTCAATTTGCTGCTGACAGGTTCAAAAGCCAAAGAAAGAGAAGAATACTGTCGTACACGGGATTCAAACTCAAGACCTCTGGCATGTACATCCAACACTCTACCAACTGAGCTAAACGTATCACGCAGTTACTCTTCGTGACATTTTATAATCATTACAAGCATGAAGATTCCATTTTAAAATATGTTCAAAAAGTATATTTTTCGCATGGAGACGCCTCGGTGATATATTGTCAAATTGCCCGCGTTTTGTTAGAAGATTATTGGAACAAAATTTACGCATGAACTCCCTTTGGCTGAAGGCTAAATATTGTTATAGGGATAAATTCAATACAAATTGGCCTTGTCCTTTACACAACAAAGTCACGATAACGATAATCTATATAAACAAAAATGAATGGGTATGGTCAGCCAGATTTACACGTGCATGCATTCACGAGCACGCACGAGCCCGCACAAACATATACAATAACCTGACAAATTTTACACAATCAAGTAGATATGAATTAGAAATTTTACTTTCTACCAGCACTGGATGGCAGAGATTACATCAGCAGGGGCTGACGGAACCTGGTATTATGTGTACAACAAATATAACTCATATCCTCCTGTGATGAGCCACATTTTTCAACTCACATATGCCGGCCAGACACCTCCGATTGGTTACTGCTACACTTCATTACTTGGCTCCCCTCTAACGGCCCCAACGTCATTGACGACACAACCCTCGACGTCGTCATCGACTGAAGAGCCTCATCCAAGGACATACACAGGGTTCAATAGTAAGTGATATATTGTATAATGTTCTTCTTTCTTAGAAACGATAGGCCAGATAGCAAATCGCACATTTTCTTTCGTCCATTTTATGTATTGGTCTAACTGTTGAATAATTTTGATAATACGCGAAGGAAAAACTTATTGTCCACACATGTGTAAAGATAGAAGAAGTAAACATAGATATAACGATATAAAGATTTTCTTAAGAACTCCTGACTGATAATTACACGCGTTTCGAATACAAGTTTAAATAAAATTGGAAAGAAATTTCACATTAAAAATACACTTAATACGTAAAACATTAACAGCAGTCAGATTTTTATTTTGCTGAAAATTGGAACGTTTTACACCTTTGATAGCGGTAATTCTAAGTCGTCGTTTCCAAAACAATTAGCAGGTTCTCATTAATGTTTTGCAATTAGTAAATGTAGTATGAATTGTGCGAAATTTGCATTTCTTGACAGATGCATATTTATTAGTCCGATAAATTACCCCCACCCCCAAATCTGTGTTGATCCGGATGGAGAGTTTGTTGGTATGATGTCACCTGTTCATTAAAATGTGCAATTTAGCTGTATACAAATCATTCCGCAACACACCAGCGCACAGTTTAGACACTTACCGGTATTTGGTAACAGTCATATGTAGCATGAAGTTCAAAATGGACACAGGACACAGGGTTGTGTTATTCCACGTGGATTTACAAGTTGCTAGACAGAGGATTTGGTCCGGATATATTCTGTACATATCGCCAAAAGAACCCTTGAACCGACGGTAGTCCAAGAGACGCGAAAAATACCGGTAAGTGTCTAACATGTACACCGATATGTAGCAATATCATCAGCGGAAATGGATGAGTCAAAGTAGGCAATGTAAGGTCTTTGATATAAAAGCTTAATTCAAGAGAGAGAGAGAGAGAGAGAGAGAGAGAGAGAGAGAGAGAGAGAGAGAGCAAGGGAGGGAGAGAAAGAGAAGATGCCATAAATATACGGAAAATAGTAGCTTCCCACCCCATCTGTCACAAACCCTGGTTTTAACTTCGAAATTAGGTCAATACGTGCAAGGTACAACACAATGGCAGTCAAATTAGACTCGCTGATCAAAAACGACTTTTCGAAAGACAAACACATAAATGCACTTGAAAGATAACATACGCAAAGGAATCGGACTCCAGGAGATACCACTGTATCATAGGTAATGCAAGATATGTTTGAAGGATGTATGACAATAATTCCATTTGCTGTCATTTTAAGTGAAGCTTGGTCTATTCCAACAATACACACCACAATAATAACAACAATCCCCCCCCCCCCCCCGTAATTTCCGATCAAAATTTGCAACCCCAGATCAAAATCGCCGATAGAAGTTCAAACAATGTAATGGCACAGTCCTTCTGCACTCCAACACGCACCCCTTTAGCAAAACAACTTTCAAGCCACTCTACAATAATAAATTATTGCATTTTTGCTTCGACAATATGTTTCACCAGCTGTTATTAAAGGTCACGGTCATATGACGAGCAGGGGTTCTCACTAAAGATGGACACGATTTTGGTTTTGAAAGATCGAAAAGGGTAGAAAGCAAGAACAACGAATGCTAAAACAACACGTGCCATGCGAATGCTAAAACAACACGTGCCATACGAATGCTAAAACAACACGTGCCATGCGAATGCTAAAACAAGACGTGCCATGGGAATGCTAAATCAAGACGTGCCATGCGAATGCTAAAACAAGACGTGCCATACGAATACTAAAACAACACGTGCCATTCGCAAGATTAATGTTGAAAAAAAAAAAAGGAATAGTCTAATTAGTCTAATTTATTTTTAAAAAATCATACAGAGTGACAAAAGTTCCTCAGATCACTGCCATGGCCCGCTCTGACACTCTACCCTATTCTTCGGAGTTAATTTACATTGTGAGTGATTAGGTAAAATTTTTACATCTATAAATACCCAAACATGATCATTTATTCCTATAAACAATAACCTTTTCAATACACCCGATCTTTGCAAATACACGCTTCTATAGTTAATATTTTATAAACGTTACATACAAGAACAGCTACGGTGCAAAATTTTGTCTCAAAGTTCCCGGGTTCAAAGTTAGTTAACTGTGGTACAGTTTGCGATATATATATATATATATATATATATATATATATATATATATATATATATATATATATATATATATATATATATATATACATACACATATATATATAGAGTGAGAGACATACATAGATACATACATACAGACAGAGACAGACAGAGAAAGAGACAGACATAGACAGATTATTTTAATGTTGTGCTGGATGAGATTGATACAAGTGGCTAATTCCATGGGTAGAATTTTCGGTATCTGGAGCCGAGTTATGCAAGAATTCATAATGGTTTTTTTCTTATTTCTTTTCTATTTCTCAAAGCCTAATTCAAACCATTATCTTGGCATTGGAGAGTACATACAGCTAGTTTCAGATATGGAAATAAAACTGACGTAAAATAAATATAACTCAATAATAAATATAAACGAACATAACCATTGATATTAAAGACAAATATTAAATACATAAATATTGTCTTCAAACAGGTTTCTCAAGTGCACTGACATCGACGCAAACACCGACCGCTAATTGTAAGTAAATTTTCCCACATACTAATATTTTGCACGATAAGAACATCTTATATACATGGTATTGTGAAATCGATATTATTAAATAATCACAGCTAGCACTTTTAAGTTTAAATTCAAGGTTTGCTTCCCTGGCAGAAAAAATTTTAGGACAGAAACCATGAATCCTGACGTTTCTAGTGTCTAACTCAAACTGGCTATATCCATAGTTTCGCCGCTATTCGTTCACGTAATTAAGTCTTTGTGTTTAAACTTGGGGGGAATATTTGCATTTTTTTGTATTTTCGTGGTTCTAGATTACAGGTCTTGTTGTTGTTGTTGTTGTTGTTTTTGTTGTTGTTGTATTCCTTGGGGTAAACGCAGCAACGCTAACCATGGACCTGCAAGAATCTCTGGTCCTGGCCACACACATTATTCAGCCGTATCCTTTCTTTGCAGTAATGAAAATAAAACATGCTCATTCCAACTGAAATTTTGAAAGGTTTTGCACATTCTTTACTATATAACACTTATGTATTATAAATAGCGTTTTTGTTATAAGAGTTCGAATTAATAATGTCAAAAACGAGATTTTTTTTATAGTGAAAATGTTAGAGAAGTCACACCTGCTTGTAGTGAAACTGTGAGAGAATTCACACGTGCGCTTGATGTGAAACGTGACACTCTAATTATCATATATATTTGACATGCAAATTTAAGTATAAATCAAGTTTCTTTTTTCGGTTTTGATGATATTTTTTCTTTATAATTTAAAAACTGCATGGCCAACCGTATATTTATCTTTTTTAATTTTTTTTATTAGATTGCATCTTCTTGCATATACTTCTTATAAACGTGAAAGTAGGTATGGCTACTCACAACTTTTAATTCTAAGTGTAACATCTTCTTCAGATAGATAGATAGACAGAAAAAAAAGAAAGACAGGTATGGAATAATATGTAATAGATGGATATTTTTTCCATTAGGCATGACCGCACTCCAGGCCATACATGTAGATATCTGGCCGACTGGGGATGGTGTGCATTACCGAATGAATGGCAGGTGCGATTGTAATCTTCAGTCTGAGATACCTCCAAATTCACTGTATATCAATATCACCTTCAACAAGCCTACAATTAATTATCAGGTACAAAATATTTTTCCTTAAAAGTGAAAGGCTAACGGTTTGGGAGGTGGGGATGCTGTTGCTTAACTAATCAGTTAAATTTGTTTAATTAGTAATGAATGTGAACTGTTGTTCGAACTTTCAATTCTTAACATATTTACTTAAATATATGAGGAGGGGATGAAGGAACTTGGTGATATCTGACGTTTGGGAACAGGCCACAAGACTCGACAAGAGTATACATGATGACAAGAATTGAACATGGCCCTGTTAATGAGACTTTTTTTTCCCTAAGTGGATACATGTATTTTAACTAAGTGATAGCTTTCATCCTACGGCTACGTTGATATATTACTTAATAGTCATTTATAGATAGTATAACGTCCTCGATAACACACTTTGCTTGAATGCTCATATAAGTTGACGTATATATTAGCTATTTATAGCTCTGTCATGATCGCATATGAACTTACTATACAGCTACCCATATTGTATCATACGTTAAGCCCAATACGTTGCTATATTGCAATTAGAATTTTGTGTAATATTTGAAAATTTAAATAAGCAATATGCAGAAGAACAGAAGTGAGATATATTTTCGAGAAAACAAAAAGGAAAACGATTCAACTTGATTTTGACAGGTTAATAAGGCAATGAAAGAGAAAAGTACCATCTTTCACGGGATTCAAAATTTGCGTAGATAACTTTCTTGCACTCTAAGGAAAATAGTATTATCCCATCGCCATCTGGTTGGGAAGGGGACATTTTGCACGTTCGTTCGTTTCCCTCACAATATTTTGTTACCCCCTCAATATTTCAGTCACTATTTCACCTACACTTGGCACAATTGATGCACCTCAGGAACAGCAACGCAACCATACAAAAAATAGGTCACTATCCCCAATTTGCACGCTTGAATGACTTGTGTATTTTCATATTTTCATTCGTTACACACTCAATATCTTGGACTGTTTTTATTTTAGAATTAGGACTATTAGTATGTTGCTACATGGGGACAAAACTAACTCAACCATACCAAAAGTTAAATCAATGTGACCTAATTGTACGTATTGTGACTGTTTTGTTGTCAGCTGTTTCTTCGTTATAACATAAATATCCTGGAACCTACTTAACCTACACTCATTACAATTGATATATGGACGCACCTCAAGGAGCACAGTTCAACCATACAAAAAAGGTTACTGTGACCTAATTTTCAGACTGTATGTTACTATATGATAGTCTGTATTTTGTTGGTTACTTCCTTTTGGCGAGGAGATTCGTATTTACGAGTAAACTCCTTGTTTTTCAAAGTCGCAAAAAAGCCTATAACATTTTTAACAATTGCACAAATCGTCTAGTTTAACTTTTGTATAAGCTGAAAATAAGTATTTCATTTTGTTTTAGCATTTTCAAGAAATTTAGAGTTTATTTGTGCAAAATATATCAAAATATATTGTTTTTTTGGAAATTTAAATTTTGGAGAAAACATTCCATAAAAAATCGGCCTTGTCCTTGACACAACTAAGTCGCCATAACGAAAAACGAGTATAATCAGCCTGATTCGCACGCGCATATATTCGCGATCACACACGCACACACACACACACAATAATGTAATAATCTTTCAAGTATCAGATATATATATATATATATATATATATATATATATATATATATATATATATATATATATATATATAAACGAATTAGAAATTTTACTTTCTACAAGGACTGGATGGCAGCGATTGCAGCAGCAGCGGCAGACGGAAGCTGGTATTACGTGTACAACAAATATAATATATATCCTCCCTTGATGAGCTACACTTTTCAAGTCACTTATCCCGGCCAGACACCACCGATTGGTTACTGCTACACTTCATTACAAGGCGTCACCCCAACGTCACCGACGTCATTGATGTCACAACCATCGGCGTCTTTAGCGGCTAAAGAGCTTCACTCAAGTATATTCAATGTGACCAACAGTAAGTGACAAATGGTACAAATTTATTCTTTCAGAGAACGGAGAGGCCGAATAATAAAACTATCTTCGGGCTTGG
Organism: Margaritifera margaritifera; assembly: GCA_029931535.1. NCBI lineage: Eukaryota > Metazoa > Mollusca > Bivalvia > Unionida > Margaritiferidae > Margaritifera > Margaritifera margaritifera. The sequence continues at coordinate 1,569,944 of JAQPZY010001662.1, read as the reverse complement.
GAATTTATAATAGGCATGATGCGTCCTTCTGCATGTCGTACGATGTGACTAATGGAGGTAGGTGCCATGGTCGCTCAGTGGTTATCGAGCCAGATTCGCGACCGAAAGGGTTCGGGTTCTAATCCTACCATTGATCAGCCCACATAGTTACCGTGGTATGTCCTTGGGCAAGGCCCTTTACTCCTATTGCCTCAGCATTAAATGACCTGCTTGTGTTGCTGTGCCACAAAACGTCAAAGCAAATAAAGAAAACCGAATAGCAAATCACATGTTGCCTCTTGTCCATTTAGACAGATAGAGATAGATAGATAGATAGATAGATAGATAGATAAATAGATAGATAGATAGACATATATTTGTAAGGATATCTATACTAATTTTAGATTGGTAACAACTAACGTTTCAGATCAAACAATTTCAGGATGATCGCTTGTAAAATGTTGAAATATTGAACTTTTAAACTAATAATAGTTTAACATTTCTAAGATTAAAACAATCCAAAACATCGTATTCTTTTCTTTCATAGGACTCTTATTAAACTAACAGAAGTCGCGGCCATGTCATTTTCTATCTTTCTCTTCTCTTTCTTATAAAAAAAATGGAAACGAAACAAGTATCATACAATTTTTATAATCGAAATAAGGGTCATGTAAATGAAAATTATAAAGTCAACGAAATGTATATGAGACATTTGGAAACTTCGTGATTTACGACCTGTCGTAAATTGGCTGCACCGCAGGCTTTCATTTGCGGAAAACTGAGGAGATCTCAATAAGTGTCATAAAAAAAAAATCATACACCAGTATACTCTTTTCTTTGCGCATTTGATAAGAACTTGAAGCTGTGCGATTTTGACGAAATTTTAAATACTCATTAAATTTTTATTTTATGGGGATTTAGTGATAGGGTACTTTGACCCATATTTGGTGACCTTCATTGTTGTTGTCTGAAGTCATTGTTTCAACCAAAGTGTAACCAAGGTGTGTACTTATCTGGGCAGAACCAAGATGGTTGATACAGGGGGCTGCCATATTTAGCCGTAGATTATGTCCTGGACCTCATCGCTAGGTAAGCGCCTCTGATATATGGCGATTTACTATACGATTTTGTATATTATCTCAGGCCAACTAGGTCTGCGGAGACGTATGCATGTTAAAAGTCTAACAAAATTGTTTTAAACACTCGGCTCCTTGACCTTGTTTGTTGTGATGACTGGCTATGGTCAATGAAATATACGTCTTGATTGTATTTGTTAACCTGCGTTTTTGAAAAATGTAAACTTGCCCATTCTAATTGGAGCACTAACTTTGTCAAATATTTTGCTTCAGAGATGCTTAGTTTTTGAACGTTGTCAAGTTCTTCAGTTTCGGAGAAAATTAAATCTTCTATGTAGTCCTCAATCCCAAAATGCCTAACGGAAGTGATCAGTTTTAAAAACACCGGAAGTTATAAAGTTTGTATGTACTGGAGCAACATGGCGGACACAGGGTCGATATCTTAATTCCTTCATAGCTTTTTTCGCATGTGAACTAGATCATGTTTCTCGGTGACTAATTATTGGCCGAAACAGACATGTTTGGTAAGAGCACCAAAACACGCCCTAGATTAGTAGTTTCAGTTTTGCAGAGTTTAAAATAGCTGTCTTATAGACGATTTACCGCAAGAGAATGATGAATTGTTTCAATATTTTACATTTGTTCTCAAATTGTTATTCTGAATTTCAGGTATTATTGACTACTTGATGGACCAATCAAGATAACTCCTAGCTGCTACATGTGGCTTTTCAATGGTTTGGAGTCCTTACTTCGATCGAAAGCATTGGCCATACATATGTTAATGAAACTTTATTAAATGCAACACTTTTGTCTTCTTTGTCATTCACTTTTGTTATGATTTCTTCGAAATGTTTTGTAATATTGTTTTATTCTATGTTTTTCTAATCATGATATGCCAAGAAATAAAAGAAACGTTTGTTAAAATGTTTTTTTTAAAAAAAAGTTTCAAACCTTAAATATACGACTACATGTTTTTATCCTTGTATGTCAGAGATTGCCACTTCGACTGTAATACCGGTTATACACCAACATACCAGCACGCACACATATTTAAAGATCAGTAAAACATAAAAGATGAAGGTATATTATATCATAACAGATACAAAATACAATTTTATGATATCATCAAACATTTGCATTGCAATTGGAAACAAGGCTGAACACAAAACTGGCTCATGCGTGTGAAATGTTTTTTGTTTCTGCAATATTGGTGCTACGTGTAGAAAATCGAATTGGAAATATGAAATAGATCCAAAGCCTAATCCACGCAATATATATATATATATATATATATATATATATATATATATATATATATATATATATATATATATATATATATATGATTATACTGAACATCTACAGTTGTAATATTTTATTTCTTTTGTATCTCCATAATTGCCATACAGTTGCGCAGCATGGTGGTTTTTCAAAGATGAAAGTTTACAACGAGTACATACAAGAAAAAACAATTTTAAAAAGTTATTACGAGTGAAGCTTTTCACAAATATAATATGCTTTAAAATGAAGAACTGGGATGATACCCACCATATTTTAATATATATATATGGATGTACATATTGTTTAGTACATATTCAAATGACAAAATACACAAATATTTTATTCTTCGGAACGTTATCCTTTTATATTGTAAACTTGTACAGAAAGTGAAGATGTCCCTTTAGGAGAAAATTTAGGAAGATATTGTATTCTCCAATTCTTGGCATATTTCTTCATCTTTAAAGACTTAAAGATGTGTTTAATTTTGACTCAATATACTTTCATGTCTTTCTCTGTTTAATTTTATTCAAACATATAATGTTTTCATCATTTTTTAAAATGTATTTGTCATTCATTCCTATCATTCGTTAATCCATTATTCATTCAATTGTTAGTTAGTTAGATGAGTAATTGAGATTCCCTGGTATAATGTCCCCTTGCTGTGAAACCAGGTAATATCTAATACAGTGGAGAGTAGTGGCAAAAGTAGTTAAATGTCTGGGAACATACGGGAATTAACATTAGCCCATAGGTTTACCTGTGCGCGGGACACTAACTTGAACCACTGCAAAATTTAGGATGTAAGTGTGCGGCAATTAATGTTTATCTTGAATATTGGGAAAGAATGCTTAGATGATGATGAAAATCGAAGAACTTTTGCCAGTTTTTATGCACTATGATTGTAGTAGAAGGTCGTGTGATTCAAAGACAGCAGTCTGGTACTGAATGATTTGAAATATTGTCCAATGTTGCTGTACAAAACTATGGATACTTTGGTTTCCTACTTGGTAAGTTTCGCTCATTAGCCAAGCACTGTGGCTCGCACAAGGAACATAACTTTAGGATCAGTAATTATTATTTACAGACAAACTGGGAAGCGAATTTATGTAGCTATTCAAATATGTAGACTAGTGGTATTTACTACGTCACTCCTAAGTACTTTTCACTGAAATGTAGCTAAAGAGACATATAATTCACTCAAAATTTACATTGCATGGTATTTGCTACGTGACACTAAGTACTTTTCACTAAAATGTAGCTAAAGATACATATAATTCACTCAAAATTTACATTGCATGGTATTTACTACGTGACACTAAGTACTTTTCACTAAAATGTAGCTAAAGAGACATATAATTCACTCAAAATTTACATTGCATGGTATTTACTACGTGACACTAAGTACTTTTCACTAAAATGTAACTAAAGAGATATATAATTCACTCAAAATTTACATTGCATGGTATTTACTACGTGACGCTAAGTACTTTTCACTAAAATGTAACTAAAGAGACATATAATTCACTCAAAATTTGTCAAACTGCAAACGCATATTATAAAAATATAAAAAGGTAAATCGATATGGTATCGACTGTGCTGATTATGTATAATGGAGTCCTCGAGGTTTATTTAATATTTTCCAGATCTACCACACCCACCTAGAGGGTTGCTGTGTATAGTTAGGAAGCTAGGGATATTTTTAAATACGTACTAAATATCCCTTAAAAAATGAAACCGTTCAAAGCCGACGAAATTTTTTATCGTTTTTGTAAACCATTTTACTCTTTACATGTAAGAGTTACGTTCCTTTCACTACAGTCTGTTACAAATCAGTGCATATATTGGTTCGTAAAATAAAATGTGGTAAGAATAATCGTCAAATTAAAGTGCTGTAGAGTCTATATACCCAATAGTTGGAAGTATTCCTTTAGGGGTTCATACGATTTCACAATCCCAAATATCTGGCTTTACTCCTTTCCATGTTTCACTAACATATACTTGGATAGGATGCTCCTTGTCTACCCTTTCAAAAATCATCCGTTTCATTTTTATATGCAGATCCGGGTAGTTAGCACCAACATGAAGGGTGCCGTATGGATTTCAGTGCCTTTAGAGGCAAAAGAGGCTAGTTAATGGAACACATTTTATAAACCACGCTGCTTTACTATTTGATGTGGGTAGAAATAAGATGTGTATTCCCTGAAGATATTGCGATTTCTGTCAATCACAAATTTTAACAGAAATAGATCAGAATGGAAGAAAGTAATTGGAGTTTCCTGTCGTATACATTTAATTAAAAGCTAGGCTTTTATTTTAGAATAAGAGTTGTAGAAGGTATAAGCTTCTTTCATTAGAATAACGTTACACCTAACGACAGCCTCATTCCTGAGATGTATATCCAGAAGGTATGGTAATCCATATTATACCTGGGTGAGACATATCACGGCTAACCTGATTTGCATATCAACAGGAAACTGGTGATATCTGGGATTTTAATGGTGTTTACAATTCCCTTAGTATGTTAGTCCCAGCTTCAACAAACATGTTTGGGGTTAATTTCAAATGGAGAAACAAGGTTTTTAAGTCGGTGTAAACCCTAATATTAGATCAGCGAGTGTTGTGATATGAGCAATGAAGATAATCTACATATTGTTATTACGTTCATATATAGCTAGCAGTGGCCAGGTTTCACATGGTAAAGAAACACACACAACTGATTTTTTGTCAGGAAAAATTATCGTAAACTGTATTCTATAAATATATCATACTTTTCTGTTTATGATGTCCATTCTTACCAAAATAAGAAGACATATATTTATTTGATGGTAAGCTAGTCATATGAAAGACATGATGCACCATGTTGTGGTACGTTATTCTCAACAGTTTGCTAATTTGTTGAATAGCTAGTGTGCATGCACGTGTGAAGATAGGATAGATTAAACGTGCACTTGATACGCTAGGACAGACGAAAGTACGCATTTCCAATGAGGAATCAGTGGATGTGTCTAATTAAGGTGATTGAACATGAATGACATATGCATGTAATAGTATGTTACTACCACTGGGAAAATCATGTCTCGAAAGATAAAAAATAATTCATTCAGAGCATATTTTACAATGCTTCGGAAATGTTCGAAAAATACTCTCAAGTTCTTATCGATATTTTGTAGCACTTTCACTTTAAAATTTAAAGAGAAAGCTCTTTCTAATAGTTATATAACTTGTATTTTCTGTCTCATCTCTTGGAATGACAAAGAGTTTCTTTTAGTATTATTTGCAAATATTGGTGAACGAGTATAACTTGTACATTTTTTAAAACTATTACCAGACTACCACCAAAACTTATCTGTGCTCTGTCACAAGTTTATTTTGTAGTTTGTCCAAAGGTGAGAACAACGAAACTCATTTTGTTGAACAGATTGTCATTTTAGATGGTTGAAATGTAGCACTTACTTCCGTCGTCACTATTTCTTTACTTCTGCGTTGGACTCGTGCCCTTTGGACAACATTAGCAGAGAAAAATACCCAAGAATACCCAAGATAATAGTAACAACAGCAATGAAAACCATAACGCAGATGAAGATTACTGTTATTTCAGTCATCAATGAAAACATAAAGCTAATTAAGACTACTGTTATTTCGAACATCAATGAAAAACATAACATTAATGAAGATTACAGTTATTTCGATCAGTGTGGTGGAGATGCATAATTATATACACATTTTAAAATGCTAAACAGTGATATTATTAGTTTTGTAAACATAGTTTGGTTCTTCCCGTTTATCTAAATCTCCATGAACTTTTGTTGGTGTGTTTCTTTTGCCCTTGGGTTTCATGTAACTAACAGTAATTTTCGTGACATTTATTGACAACATTCATATATATGTAGTAAATGTTGTGCGGAGAAATTACTGACTTGCATATCAATTATTTTATATATTGCATTAACATCAATTAAGAAACATATAATATGCCACAGTTCATCACAAAATAAGTTGTCGATGAGTGCAGATACTGTAACAATCAAACAGCTTCTGTTGAATATTATTGGTGTCATAAAATCAGCAGGGAAGACTTGTACACTTATTTAATTTGGGCCACTTTCCATGAATAAATGACGATCAGATAATGTCTATTGTTCTGTATCCCGTCTTCTCATGTCCGGCACCGTGTTTTGGCAATTCTCTGACCTGAAGTACGTTTAACTGTGGGATCTGGTCGACCATTTTGGAGACCATTTTTTCATTGTCTGACGTCATTGTTCCAACCAAAGTGTACCCGAGGTTCATACTCAGTTCGATAGATGCAATATGGCGGACACAGTGGACCACCATATTTAGTGGCACATTAAGTGCTGAAGTAACATGGCGAACTGAAGGTCACCATCTCTGTTCCTTCATAGACGTTTTTGCGTGTGAATAAGATTATGTTCCTCGATGACTAATTCTTGGCCCGAACAGACACATTTGGTCAGAGCGTCATAGCACGCCCCATATTTGTAGTTTCAGCTATGCATATTGCAAAATAACTGTCTTAGAGACCATTTAAAAATGAGAGTGATGAATTGTTTCAACATTTTACATTTGTTCTCAAATCTTTATTCTACATGATGGAACAATCAGGATAGCTTCTGACTGTTACACGCGGCTTCTCAAAAGTTAGGCGTAATTACTGGTATCGTAAGCAGTTGCCATACTAATGTTAATTAAACCTAATCAAATACAAAACTTTTTACTTTTTAAAAATCATTCAGTTTTACTGTGATTTCTTCGAATATGTTCGTAATATTTACTTATTCTTTTTTGGCAAGATTGATCTGCTAATAAATCAAAGATAAGTTTGTTACAAACCGGTTCTTAGAAATGCCAAAGATCAACTATTAGAGCCCCTTTTTGCCTTCTGTGATTGAGATTGCCATTTTGACTGTAACACCGGTTAGACACACACACACACACCTCCTTTACTTCCTCTGAGGACTGCTCGTCAGGATGTTGTAATAAATTGTTATGAGATATCGTACAATGATTCGATTTTAATCTTAACGACAGCGAGTTATTTCATTCGTTGGTATGAACAAATGGGGTAGATAATATACCGTATCAAACATATCAAAGGAATATATGTATACATTAATGACTTATGATGACCATAAAAATAAATTTGTAAGATAAGAATATCAAGAGCAGGTGCAACATAAAGAAAAATATATAAAAGTAAAGAAGATATAGAATTTGTATGAAAATATAAAGAGTGGAAGAAAATAGACCAATGATTAATATCCGAAACTTATTTGGGTCTCTCTGTAAAGAACTGAAAGAATAGAAATGGCAAAGGTACAAATTACAACTATACACGAACAGCACAGTTTCCAACTTCCGTATTAAGATAAAATAACCTCGTTGTTCTCTATAGTTTGAGTGTCCTCTGATCTTTCCCACCCATGTTTAGATATTCTGACAGTTATGTTTGGGTGTGAAAAGCGGTGTAGGAAAGGTCAGCAGAAACGTGGGCTATGTTTTTTACCACCTGCACTAAGTGTATCCATCTTTGCAGCTTTATTTTGTACTAGTACATTTCGCGACATATGAAGTAGATCAACAACAAACTGAATTACCAGTCAATTGCGCGTGAAGATGTAGCCAGTGGTCGACAGTCTTAATTTTAAATATTTGAACATATCTGGTTCGGCCGTCATTGATATCAGACTTAGCCACATACCTGGGTCGCTTTGTGATACAAATACAAATGATGTTGTATGGTGAAATGACTTGATAATCATGGTTCCATTGTGGTAATGTCAATTACATAGAACTAAATTTCAATATTATCCCGTTGAGATCATGGTGATTGTATCAACAGTCGTAAGATGTGTACCATTCTAAAACTGGTGAGGATTTGAGAGTGAAAGCAGACATAGTTTCAGTTGGCGCGCAGTTCACCTGAAATAATACAGTGGGATATGACTTAAATTCAAAAGCACAGAGTAGACTTAAATTACCCTGCATTGTAGGTTCAACACTCCAGTTAAGATTAAAAGAACTGTTGCACTACGGCCACTTCATACGCACAAACACGGATAGTGGTCACAAATTTGAATCTGTATGAATATTGTATAACTAGAATCCAAATAGGACAGTGACCTTTTAAATATCCACGGAGGAAGAGCCATTTGTTGCAAAGTCCGCGAAACTGAGTGCGCTCGAGGTGTTGGTGCTTAATTCTGAGGACCTTAATACCTGTTGAAATATGAGCAGTTCAGAGACGGCGCACAATGACAGCGTACAAATGGTGAACAAAATCCTGAGCTTAAGGAACCAGAGAAACAAGTCCCAGAAGTGAATATACAGAAGAAGCTGCTGTAAAGCGAAAAGAAAAAGTAAGATCTATGCAAAAACTTGAAAGAAAGCAAGAATGGAACTATGAATTTACAAATAATTTTAAAGTTAATTTAGTCAAAGATTGAAAGATAAAAGTAAATCTGATGGTTCGAAAAAATTCAAACTGAATTCAGATTCAAATTTCTAAAACACAGGTGACTCAATTTCAAAACAAGATATTGATGATCTAATGTCTAGCAGAACATTAAACGATAAATAAAAAATTTAAATCACCTGTATTTTTTTGTTAGGTGGGGGGCTGCTTTTTACCTATGTTTAAAGATAGTTCATATTTTGACCCTGATGCCAAAGGTTCTGACATAGAATCAGGCAGTTGTTTCAAATCGAACTTGATGATCAAGAAACAAAAGGTGAAAAAGAAGTGTCCAAACTGTGAGTCAAACCAGGGAAGAATATTTTTAAAAAATCCGCAAAACTGTCTGTAATCAATGCTAAAGATACAGTTTGCTTCCAATTAAACATAATTCAAGAATGTAACTTACATTCAGTTCCTTGCAGGTGAATTAGAAATCAGGGAATGCTGCATTTTTTGCAGCGCAATTAAAAGTAGGATATCCTTAATGAATATAGATTTAATATACCTGTAAAGCTTTAATGAAATTATATGCAGTCTGAATCAGACAAATTGAAGTTGGTCTTTTTATGTGGTTGATGCCCACAGCAAAAGCAAACTCCGTTATTGGAAAGTGGTCAAAGATTATAAACCTAAATTTAAAAACACCAATAGCATTGCTAACAGTGTTTAAGAGATCGATAGCATCTACAGATTTCCCACTTATGTAAAGAATGATACTAAACGTAACTTCTCGTTCACAGTTCTCAGCTTTATACTACATATTGCTGATACTATATGGTCCATCACACTCAATTTATATGCTACTTATGCTACACTCTGTTTCCGTAGTAATATAAAAACCTATTGAATGCGTAAACTGCTAAATATCAAACGAAACCTCAACGCAACGTGCTTGATATATGTCCCAAGGTAGATTGAAATAAATGAGCAGTTTGAAACTAATGCTATGGAACTATCCGCCGCCCGCTATCACAATAATTGCAATACATTGTGGGTAAAACTGCCATAGTGCCATGCTTTTTTGATAGTTCAAGTGCTATATTAATGGAACATTTTCCAAACGAGAACCTAATACCAGTGAATCCTAGAATACCTTGCCAATGACCTGTAAAGATGCAGCCGATTTGTATTGGAATTCCCATTGCGCAGGCATCGTCTATTAAAAGTCATACTTCTAGCTGAAATTGAAATTCATTTACCTGCTAAAAGTACCTGAGCTCTCGTGTCGTCAAAGATTGTACTTATCAACCTAATTTGGTGACTCATGTTTTTCAGAAAGCCTGGAAGGATATACCAACTTGACCGTGCTGAACTATAGTTTACCCAGACGTCATCAAACGACACCAGCCCTTTTCCATAAGATACTCCCTATGACATCTTGCAGCCTTCTTTTTAGTTCTGATCGCGTCTTCCGAATTGATTTTCTGCGCTTTTCATATATTTTATCAACCGAATATTCAGGGAGCAGGCGTTTTACAACCGCAAATTGTCGCGTCTTGTAAACATTGGCAAGGGACGTAACCGAAACACAAATCTGTTGGTGGTGTTTACTGTCCAGGACATGATAAAACGTTTGAGACTGAGTTTTTAAAGCTTGATTATTTGTGTCAGCGAATCGCAAAGAACTTTACATTTGTAACGTTACGTTTGATTGACTGAGAATGTAAACTTAATTTCAAATTTAAAGTTTTATGACCTCTAGGCTATGTACGGTCTCATACCAGATCACTTCGTGATTTGTTTTAGCCAATGAGAATTGGAGAGTTTAGTCTGAGGTAGGGTAACTGATTGGCCGAGAAGTGTATGTCGTTAAGATTCAACCAAGATCATACACATGAGAGCATGGTAATAACATGATCTTGTTTCTGTCCCTAAAGCTATAATGGTATATGTGCTAATAGTGTTTTCCTTTCAATATTAACGAATTTTTAAAATATGCACAGAGAGAGAGAGAGAGACGTTCAAGGCCTGGGTCATATCCACATAATAATAATAATAATAATAATAATAATAATCGTGATCTATAAAGAGATTTTTGCACTTGTAACGTTCTGAGATTTAATTTTCAATTCTCTCATTGTAGTGGTGAAAAGTTATCCATCCACTATCAAAAGATTTCTTCCTCTAAGAAGGTTTTATCCACTGTTGTAGATAGTAGAATGCGAAGTGTAACTTTTAGAATTTGTTCAATTTAGTTTATAATTGATGTTTCTACTAGTAATTCCGCATATTCATTTTGTTCTTCTCGCTAATAATGTGCCATAAACGGCGAAGGTAACTGCGTTCACTTTAAATGTTAATGCCAATAATTCAACTTAACACATACCAACATGTTTCACCCTTTATATATTTTCTTTTAAAATTATGATTGACATGGGTTTTATCACGGTACCGTATTGGGGGTTATTTTAACAGCCATTAATTTAGCGAATATGGATATAAAAATGTATCGAAACATTTTATGTGAAGACGTGAAATGAAGATGTGCATGTGTTTGAATTAGACTTTTTATTTTTAAATTTAAAGATCAAAATACTTATCTTATTTCAGTTATTACTGATTAGAGAATTTAGTTGCATCAGACTGTTTTAAAGGCAAACAACATTCCTAAAAGAAGAATTTATGTAGAAAACGTCTACCTTAAGAAACATAAATAAATGTAACAAAGCCCATGTCTAAAATCTTTCTTAAAATACCCCTTTGCTGTTTGTATCCATTTAACAAGAAGACTACAAGTCCATTAGCAGGACTAAAGGTTATTGTTTCGAAATTGAGCAACATTATCTTATGCGGAGTTTAAATTTTTAATGTTCCAAATTCACCGAATATGCTAACATTTTCACCCAACAAAAGAAGAATTATAGAAGTTTGCCCTATAGTAACTTAAATGTTGCAAGCCGTTTTCCACCTTTGATCTAATGATTGCAAAAAGGCTAAGCAGTATTTTACTGCTGTACTGTTTTCTGTACTTTAGCCTATCAGCCAAGAAAAGCTCACAGGAACCACCAGGAAACCATTTCACAATTGAACAGTTTCATAATTTGTATTTGCCACAATTGTGAATCCACTACTAAGTAATTGAAAACATTACTTAAATGCTTATTTTGTTTCCTTGTCCCATAACAAGACAACAGCGATAGGAGAGAGCATCAGCTAGGCAGAGAACAAGGCCAACTTTGGGAGAGCACAAAGGGTTATATAAATTACTTATTAACTAGTATATATATCCAATGATATAGTGCTAAATAGCCAACTTTGGCGAGAGCACAAAGGGTTATATAGATCCTGTTTTCCTCTTGCTTGCAAAATAAAGGCAAGTTAAAGTATACATTTTCCTAAAGTATTGTTTTTCTTGTTTTCTCTGCCGGTGTGACATGATATCACCTCCAAAGTATTTCCATCAAACTTAATTTCTCTGAAACTGTAGCATGTTAAGTCGTGTAACTTGATAAGAACATTCTTCTTTATATTTTTTACTCTTTTGTAGCAAAATAAAAGTCACAGTGACGTCCTTTTCAAACTACATAAACTGTTTACATTTAACTTCTTTTATAATAAAATTGCATTTACATTCATCAAACCTAATTATGTGCATACATTTCAATGACTGATCCATCAATTCATCTGTCCGTCTGTCTGTTACCATATCTCCTCCCAAACTTCTGGGTGGAACTGCAGTAAACTTGCCTCTGTTGTATCTAACTGCGAGAGGAGTGTTAGCCTTGGATCATCCCTCTGTGGTGACGTCCCAAGGAGGGGCGGGACAGAGGTCAAATATACATAAATTGCAATTACAATGATATTCTGAAATATATACAAACCAAATTTTGTATATGCAAATTATAGCAGGAATATGCGTCATATATGTGACGGATGTTGCATTAATTTCCCTGGGTCAAGCCCGGGGTGGGAGAGGGCCGTGGTTGGAAGAATGAATTAGTATATACAGTAGAAAGCGTGGGGATTTTTGATAGTCAGCCATTGCGGTGATACTTGTTTTAGTTTACGCTTTTTTCTGGAAATTAACCTATGTCACGGTACTCACTTGAAACATTTGCATATCTCTAGTACTGCTCTTTAACTCTGTGCAAAACGGGAAAATGCAGTCAATGCCCTAGTTGATACGGATGATTATCTCATATCACAGAAAATGAAAACATTCTTTGTTAGTATCGAATTGAAACACTTAAATGACAAAGCAATGGCTGTGTTTGTTTAACTTCATTGTTTGAGTACACATTTAGCTCAGAAGTGATTGTTATGCGGCAACATAAAAGATGGACTCCTTCGAGTAAGTACAGATTCTTTGGATGCTTGGAATGCTTTTCTGTGTGAGAACCCCAGTGTCCTGCCATCGTATGCTCATCAGTTTTCTCTGGCAGTCCATGTGAAAATGATTCAGTTTCTTTGCATGGCGACTGTACACCGTCCAGATTTAGCAAGCATACATCAGGGTCCGCAACACAGGGTAAGAAACAACTTACATTCACAAAACAAACACTAAACACAAAAGCCAAGAGAAATTCTTTACTCCTACAAGTTTCAGCGACAAGTGAAATCTTTAAATAAGAGATACAAAATCGAAGAAAAGAAAGAAGAAAACATTGAAAAAGGTCGTAAAACGTGGTAAACTACATGTTTTTGTTGTGCTGTCGTCAGCACACACACACACACACGCATATATATATATAATCTGAAAATTTGTGTTGACCTCTTAAAAATTGATCAAGACACATGGCATGAGGATACCCAAATAAACACTGTAAACTTCGTTTATCTATCCCTCTCCATCAAGTATTTTTTTTAACAATTCCTTTCCAAGCATATTTTGACACATGTTTAAAAGAAAAAGTGCTAAAAAAACAACAATCACTGTATTTACAGTTCTTAATTTTGAATGTTTGTATTATACGTAATGAAAACATGTAATGTGCTTGTTTTTGTGTTTGCAATATTCTTATGAAAACAGATAATGTGTTCATTTTCATTGTTAGCAATATACTTATGAAAACAGGTACTGTGTTTATTTTCATTGTTTACAATATACTTATGAAAACAGTCAATACGTTTGTTTTCTTTGTTTGCAATATACCTATGAAAGCAGATAATGTGTTTATTTTCATTATTTACAATATACTTAATTAAAGCAGGTAATGTGTTTGTTTTAGTGTTTGAAGTATACTTATGAAAACAGGTAATATGTTTGTTGTCAGTGTTTGCAATATACTTAATAAAAAAGATAATAAACGTGTCAAATCCTTTTTGTGAGCTGATATCGCTAGAACACGAACTGGGTAACCGGGTGTTATTTTCAAAAGCCAGCTCTTTTCGTATAGAAAAGATGAAAAAGACAATATTGCGCATCATGACTGCAGAGTACCTGCATACTACTGAGGAGAAGATGTCTAACTGGAATAGGTTAGTCTCTAGATCTCATGGAAACACGTATCTGGATGTTCAGTTGAATATTGAACAAGTACGCGGCGTTGTATAAGTAAACGAAGTCAGGACAAAAATGGCTTAGAGACGTTCCCCCAAAATATACACAATCGCTTTCTTTGCATAGCTGAGAAAGGGATCAGATTAACTACAATAAAGGAGATAGACAGGAAACGCAGAGTGACCACATCTGCGGATATTTTCACAATTTGTGGATTTTTCACCCAGATTGCGGTAATTAACAATTTCGCGGATTTTCTCGACGGTTGCTGTTGTTTTTGTTTTATTTATTTTAGGAATAAACCTCTATTGATTCTTATTAATCATTGAACTGTTTTCATAAAAAAGTATACCATCAGTCCATGAATTTTAAAATGTATACAGTTAAACAAATTTTAGTACTTTTTGCTTATGAGATATCTGCCAACAGTCAATGGACACATATTCCGTGGAATGGCTTATCCTCTCTCTCTCTCTCTCTCTTCCAATATAAAGTTAATATCAAATATACTAGTATAAGATCAAATTTGGGTGAAAATGCGGAATACTATTCGTTGAAATTTATTATATTTCTCAGAATATAAGAAATATAACAAAATTCGCTTGATGAGTCGCTAAGACGTTTGTCATCTGTAACCTTGTATTTTTGCGGTTGTTTTACATCTACATGTTGCATTCCTTTACACCAACAAATTAAAACCAAAACGTTCTTACCTTATGTGTAACCTTCTAAAAGAAATGGAATATGTGAACATAAATTTGTTGATTTTTTTGTAAAACGGGACTTCGTTAGCAAAACTATATGAACAGTATAAAACAATGATCATATTCCTACATGTTAATGTTTTCAACAATTTTATGCTGAGATTTATCACACCCCAAAAGTTATTACATACAGGGGGATAAAAGATAATTTTACTTTGGAAAAATATGACCCAGAATTGCTTCAAATTTTAGTATTACGTTGTTTAAATTCACTTGTTCAAACCAAAAATTAAACTTGAAATCTGGCACATGGTTGAGTAGTCTAAGAGAAGAAAGAACATTTACGGTTGATAATAAGAATATCATTGGAGATAAGTACAATTACATCATTAATTGTCCACAGTTATTTGTAATAGTTAATGTATAACCTTAAACCATGTTTTTATAAATTCTTATTTACAAATTCAAACAATTATTAAATAATAAAATATTGTTGTATTTATAAAAGATTGGTAAGCCCAGTAAACTATATAATTGTACGTTATTCTTTTTCTGCCATCTTGTACACATCTATTCCAGAAAAGGTCTACATGGTTGCATCAAAACTGTACTTGAAAATGATCCGCATCTCTAAACTTTTCTGAAAATAGAAAAGTAAAAAAAATAAAGCAAGCTCTATTTATGATTAAAAGTTATTTTGCTTTCAGTAAATGCATGAGAATTAGAGATTTTTTATTGTATTTTTGTTGAATGTTGCACCTATAAAAAAAATTATGATGCCTTCCAGGTCCACCCACTCAGTCAAATTTTATCTTAGCCTATAGTACATCTTATTGGGAAAAGTGTTTCGGACTTTACATCAAAGTGTTTACAATGCTTCGGGTATGTATTACTTTTCAGCAAATTCGAAAGCTAACTTTTGTTGAAGGCAATATAAGTACCGAGAAACACCTTCAAATGTTAGATGACAATATATGACTCTTAATTTAACACGTGTTTGCAGTTAATATTTTAGTAATCATATTCAGATTCCGTATATGCGCTTAGACCAAATTTGGCAGATCAGTCCTTATATAATTTTTTTTCTACAACCGTTTGTTTATATTCACATGTTTTCGAGATTATGATGCACGGACACTTCAAACTAATATACTCTTTTCTATATTTCAAACAACATTCCCCAAAACAGAGTTGTTCTACCCTCCCATTCATCACAAGCCCATTTCAATTATTATTATGAATTTCTCTCCTTGTAGAGTCTATTTTCTTGTATACAGCATAGTTAGCATGCATATTGAACTTACCTTTACATACATTAGGCCTCACTTGCACCTTGGAATTATAAAATTTGTTTTATAACTGAAGCAAACTACTTTATTCACTGATTGTGCTATGAAACTTATTTTTGCTTCGGTTTCTACTTTTAAAAAATAAAACAAACAAACAAAAGTAATATCTTAGTTTGAAGAATCCACGAAGCATACTCTAGAAACCAGCACAATGTAAACAACGGTTGACGAAATAACATACATGGACTGAGCGACGTGATATAAGTTGCCAAATTTGGCCTTAGTCTCGTTGGTCAGAGGGCATGTGCGAGTTTAAAAATGTCTGAAAACTTGGAAGATGGGTTTGGTAACTTGGTAAAGAGGCGATGCGGCAGAATTGGAACGATAACTGTCTGACAGTTATAATAGATAAATAGGCCAAGGACGTATTTAATATTGACCTTCATAAATGAAGGTAAACCCTGAAATGATAGCAAAAAATTATTTTTCCCCGCATATGATTGATATGCGTAATGCTCTGTTTTGGAAATGGACAGCAATGACGAGATAATAAAGTTCCAAAACAGAAGAATTCAATCAAAATTTAATTTTGATCTTAAAAAAGTACCATTGTAAGAATGATTAGATATAAACCTTATGTCCATGTTCACCAACATGTGACACTCCCTCCCATACTACTTTCATTATTAAAAAATGTTTCAATGCCCAGTCGCCTAGGGGTATGATTTCTACTATCTACAGTTTATAAAACAAATCCCTAGCTCACCAACATGTGACAATAGATATGTATTATATTTCAAAACCCCCTAGCTCACCAACATGTGACAGCCCACCATTTTAAACATTTTTCAAATAGCAGTCGCCTACTATCCACATTTTGTTTTATAGAAAAGATTTACCATGGCCAAACGTTAGCCACTTACGTTGCTTTTAAACACTAGCTCACCAAGACTGGAAGTTGACCCCCCCAAACATTTGTTTTCGAAAAAAGAATATAAAAACCACAGAGTCACCATGTTTAAAATATAGGCATAGTTTTAAGAACATAGAGTCTCATACGAATGTTATTGCAAAAAAAAAAAGAGATCAGTGATTGCTAGGTTATATTGAAAACTTCGAGCCCTAAAATCACACAAATATCACTTATTGCTCCATGAATTTAAACAAAACCAAGAACGTCATATACATATCAACCAGTAAACCTCCACGATTGAGATAGAGATAAAAGTTAATTTAAATATGAAAAATAAAATATATTAAGTTGTTGTGAATACTTCACGCCCTGAAGATTCACAAAACTCACTTATTAATTTAGTAATTCACTCAATTAATTTAATTCAATTAAATATCAAAACAAAAGAGTTAAGCAAACAAATTATAACTCTAAAACTTATTATCAAACAACTTGCAAAGAAATATAAAATTACTAGGTTACAATGAACTTTCGAGCCCCTCCATCAGAAAAACCACTAATTAATTCAATAATTAAAACAATCACTAGGTACAATTCATTTAAACAGCAAAACAAACTCATAAAAATAATTTTAACAAACAAATGGACTTAAGATGTAAATAAAATAACAAGCAGTAAACCTTACCATTGTCCTTCCACCCAGTTTTAAAGGAATAGCAAATTAATTAAGATTTACTCTTGTCCTGCCACTCAGTTTTATACTCAGTTGATAAAGGAATAGCAAATGAATTAAAAGAAATATAAATATACTACACAGAAAATAACTATTTAACAAACAAATCATTAGGTATTATTGATAATTACAATTTAACAGTGTCAAATATGATTCAATGAACAGATATAAATCACAATGTAATATGAAATGTTTAGCAAAATCACTTATACCAGGCAGTATGGATGGCAATAACAGGACGTGGAATATCTTATTAGCATTTAAGTTCTCGCAGTATACCAGATTTAGTAAAATCAATAAATGGGTTTAACAACTACTTTCAAATGCTAAAACTATTGTCTGTTTGTAAAATACCATTACCTGATGATAACTCGTTTAATCCACCCAATAAATAATATAGATTTAAAGCACTTTTACATACTTTATAATAGGTTTAATATTCCTACATATCAAGACTGGAAGATTGGATATTTGGATATTTGGATATATATATATATATATATATATATATATATATATATATATATATATATATATATATATATATATATATATATATATATATCACAATCTGTATAAACTGTACAAGATTCTGCCAAAAAGTGAAATGAAAATTTAATTTCAGAATAACAAGGACATAATTGAGATGAAAACATAATAAGATTTCAACAAAATATTGCATATAAAGCTAACACTTAACGCAATTAATAGAAATGGACTCCCTTGTTTTAGGACTACATCACAAGAGAGAGAATTATTGATGTGGCTGCTAGTACAACCTATTACATTTTAGATTCGATGTACCAAAAATGTGTTTAAAATGAGTTTTTGGTATTATGTAGAAAAACAAAGAGGCTGATAATGAAAAGTATTTCAATTCAGCAGTAGATAAAATAATGATTACTCTAGAAAGATTATCAATCGTGTTTTATTGATAAGGGTATAAAATGAAGCAAAACTTTACATGAGCAAATAAACGTTTTCTTGACGAGAAGCAATGGCACACGGAAATTAATAATATCACTGTTAATAATTTTGATACACACAACGATTACTTATGTTGGATTTAAGAAACACACACGATACACGATTACACGAAACAAGAGCAAATTATTTTAATGTTCAGCAAGGAATACACACGCAGATAAACAGAAAAGAAAAACAAAAACGTCGAAGCTCACACAATGTATATTTATTTTGTGTCTAATGCATATGTGAATATACAGAACAATCAATTAAAGGTCCTTCTGTTCTAATCATCAGAGAGTAAAGCTAGTGATTAGGTTTTGATTTTATTTTATTTAAAATTTAACAATTTTAATAAATGTATAAAAAATATATAGTGATGAATGGGTTCCAGGTATGTTATTCATAAAGTGTGCAATATACAATAAATTTTTATTGAATGATGCCGAATGCATAATATGAGGATATGAAAAAGAAACAAGGAAACATGTAATATAACTAGCAAATTAACATACTTAAAATTAAAATGTTAAAGGGAAAAAATCTTTATAACTTAGTTGTAGATGTATTTAAACTATTTGCTAATTTCCTACAGAAAATATAGTGACGTTCATAAGTGTAAAGCTATAGCCAAAATATTCATTCGTTTCAAGCAAAAGATGCTCACTGCATGATGTCGGATACGAGGAAGTTAAAATAAAGGTGAGAAAAATAAATTAAATTAAATCAGTAGCAATTTACCTTTGAAGAATTTCTGTATTTCTTTTAAAACATAAAACTAGATTTGATTTACTGAACACAGATTCAACGGATTTTGTATTAAACGATGGAGCTTGTAAATTGCATATAAGGGCGGTGCGAACAAGATCCCAAGTTATACTTCTTTAGAATACGTGTGCTTTGCTGATAAGTAAATAGTGTACTTGAAAGGTCAATATAATATGATAATATGGGGCGTAACTAACTGTGGAAAACAAAAATAGTACTAGATGTATTAGAAACCAAACATAATAGATTTGTTTACTTTTTTATTAACACTGTTTTGTCCAACATTTATTTACAACAAAACTTTTAATATAAAATGGTTAGATAAAGACAATGATATAACAAAATTGACAACATCACGGCCAGGATTCTTTCTCTTTCACCGCACAATACTTTGGCGAGAAAACCACAAGTGCGACTTTTCAGCTATGTGTGAGTGTGATCTAGAATACAGACGACATATGTAGTTGTCCAATCAAAACAGACATTTGTTTTTACGTATCAAGTTTCAATAATCTAATAGCGCGATTCGACCCGTATAACACTTTCATTTTGTTATGTCTGAAACAATTGCAAAATGTGAAGGTTTGATGCCGCTATTTCAGGTGAAGAACAATTATGCCTGACCCACTATGCGTGAGTAGTACCTTACATTTAAAAATAATAACTTAAACCTCATATTAAAGATACCTTAAATAATATAAATATAAATATAAAGCATACCTTCAATCTTTAAACAAATGAATTATTCAATAATAAAAAAGTAGTATGTCAGCCAATCAGCGACTTTACCAATCATTTAGATGGACCTTTGCCAGTCTATCGCTCAGCGAACATCTACCATAGTCACGCGAGACTGCGGTTGAAAAAAACCCAAACAAACTCTACGTCTGAGAGTAGCAGTCAATTCTCCTCAGTTCATTTGAGATATATCTTGATTAAGTTATTATGTAAAAATGAGCAAGCTTTTATACAAAGAAGTGTATTACTCTGTGTCTGGTTTGGTTGTATTTCTGCTTTTTAATTCACGTGTGTAACCAGTTTAATGAGAATGATGAAGAGACAGTCATTTGCATGCGAGTATGGAAGGTTATACGTGAAAAAATCAATGTTTGCATTGATTATTTGTGCAGAAGAACTAGTGAGAGAAATAATGATATACATACAACAGGGTTTATAAATCCACGATGATTCCGTGCAATATTTGCACAAGGAGTAGGAGAAGAATATGGATCTGCAATCATATCTCACTTTTGCACCAATGTTGTTACCACTCATGTTGATCATGTTGATATTACAGTTAAGTTCAGGTTGTGGATATGGACATTCTGAGGAAAACAATAACAGTTGTAGGTCACTGAAAAGTTCTAAGTACATCTATTTATCAGTTAAACTATCGAGAACACCAGTAAAATTGCAACATACATATTGGTCTTTGACTCCATGAAGAAAATAATATTTGAATAAGTCATTTCATTGGTAAAAGATCATCACTGTAATTCACCAAGTTTGTTTTCGTATGCACGTTCACAATCATTGCTATTTGGCACACTGACTTCACGATTCCTTATTTGTGTATTGTATAACTTACCTCCCTTTCTGGCAAAGGATTGCTTCCGAATGGTAGGCATTTTAACATACAGTATATAGCTGAATGAGCACTTTTATGAGTTTAAACACATTGTAAAAAATAGTTTGTAATGAATTCATATAAATTGTGTATTTATATTACATAACCATGTACTGGTTTTTATGTTTGGTTGTCTTGTGTTATTTTAATCATAATTATTATCAGCAAAAATGACTATGTTATTATTATTATTCATTATTATCAAAATACCTACTGTGGGGAAGGTAAATCCTTGATAGAAAGGGAAACAACCTATATTGTGCTCAAAAAGTTAATTTGTTGAGAATGAAAATAGTTTGATGTGTTTAGTTCCTCTCCATTATATACTTAATTAATTATTAAATGACATGCAGGTACGAGTTGTGGAAAAAGTCAAGATAAGTGACGTACATACATGTAATGAAATGAGTGGGATGAAGGAAAGAGAAGAACAGAGGGATAGTGTTTGCTGTGGTCAGGTAGGTAAAATGTGAACTGCAGACATAAGGGAACAAAATTAATCACATGCTACTGACATTTTTTGTGTTCATTTCAAATTTCTGCATTTTCGTTTGTAGCAAAATGTTATGTGGTGTAAAGTTCGTTGCCAGGTAAAAGTGTATCAGAGACAATATCAATATTCATTACTGATAATCTGTAATAAAGCTAATTTTTTCCATTATTAAGCAGTCTCCATTCAAAAGAAAATTATTGTTTTTTTCTATTGGAAATCTGCAAGGACAGGAAGGATCTGCGATAAGATTACATGTAAATCAATAATAATTGAGCGAACGGCATTTGTATCTTAATCGGCTTAATAGCATAGAAGTGTGTCTCTTATCCAATGCTAAAAAACTGGGAGGAGAAATGTTAAGCTCGGTATTTTTTCTTTTTGAAGATAACCAGAAATGGACAGTTTATTGTGGCTTATGGCAGATCATTCCATGAGTCGTTAAGTGTTGGTGCATACGATTTTGTTTCAACAGAGAGGTTCTACATTGATATTGAACGATATTGTTCGAATGTCTCAAATTATACGACACTCTATGTGTGTGAGGCTAATGATCTGAGAATTTCAAGAGAAACTACGTGTATTTTGCGGCCTATAAAAAAGAAACGTTTGATTTTATTTCTTTGGGTGCTTTCTAAAAATTGAGAACTTTGGTCCTTTTCTAACTCCTCAAAAGTGAGCTGTTAAGAAGTGAGAAGCATTCAAATTTCAAAAACATGTAATATTGCCCGACACGAAGAAAAATACTTGATTTCCTGCTAAATTTGCCCATTCTACATACGACCTTAAGTTATAAAACTTCTCCGTCTGTAACGTCTTGAAATCATTTTGTTTCAGAAATATGAGGGGCAATAAAGAGAAATGGACAGATAAGACTGGGAGATTTAAAGATGTAACACACTTTTGAAATTTAAATTAGTACGATTTTTCCCAAAGGATAAATCAAAACAAACATATCACACTGACACAGTCTAATTCCACCTCTCTCAATTTGCTAACTGCTCTTGCATAGCTGCTAAGCCAGCAAACGAGCGAGAATAAATTAATAATGTAGATTAGGAAACTGGTCGAACTATTGAATGAACATTGTTAATTAGCACACTAGCAGAAAATATTAGGCTAATAATGTTTATTGGCACACTAGTCGGACCTATGTATTAGAGCACAGATGGTGAACACTGAGATTATCGCAAGAGCAACAAAAACAAAATAATTTGAAACTTTGTATGCATCATAAAAAATAGTAAAAAGTTACATTGTAATAGATTCAACAGTTTTTATAGACGTAATATTAATATTTCATGAGTTTAACATAAAAGCAACAATCTAGGCATCAAGAGATAATGTTTATTTGTTTAAAGTCTGGATATAATAATGGTATGTTCAAAACTAGGTGTGCTACAAAATAACCTGCAGGTGAATACAATTGTTGATTTTTTCGATTTCAAACGTGAAAGATTCCCTGGTATGTTGTTAAAAAGATGCGGATTTACAGATTTAATTTAAGAATGATAACACGAAAATAAGCAACATCAGCATATACAAATCTGTATTCTGCACAATTTACAGTACAATCTTAAGATCTTGTAAATTGTACAAGGCCAGTATTCCTTAAAATCAAAGACAGAATGTAATGAAAACGACGTAGATGTTAAACAGCACACAACAATTCAATAGAGAAAGTAACTGTTTCTGAATCAACTATTTGAATGGCAAAATTGAATATCAATTTGAAATCATTCATACGTTTGAAACGACTGAATAAACCTTGCGAATTGATGAAGCTAATAGTACCAGCTGTAGACGGACGGATGTCAAGTCACTGTGTTGATGATGCGCCAAACTATGCCTCTTCATCGAATACAATTGCCAATTGACAGTATTTAAGAAATCTTTACGTCGATCCTAAAAGTGTAGGTGCGTACAGAAATATAAGTCAATTGTGTGAACAAATTTAAACGGAACAAAAAGAAAATGCAATACACTGCATTGAAAGACTGGCTAACTGAACAATCTACCTGCATATAACAGAAGCGATGAACTTGACATACTGTCAGTAATTCCAGACAATGATGCTGCTTTTCTTTGCTAAAGTAAACAAATAAATACCCTTTAAAATTTGGTTTAGTCAATAAACGGATAATATTTACCTTCTGATTGAGTGGCATCTATTCCACCCCCACCAGATACAATATCTCTGACAGTATTAGCAAAAGACATAGGCGCTGTTGATATTGACACTGCTACCGCTGTAGCTGTGACAGCTATTGTTGCACCCTCTTCTTTGAATAGCAACTTTAGTTTTTCTCCTAGAGGAATGTTACTAGTTATCATTTATTTAATTTTTTCATGTTGAACTTGTAAATGTTTTCTAATTTTTCGATATTTCCAACTGGTTTCTGTCATTTTCAGTGGCAAACGCCTTATCTCTACACATATGCCATGCATATTTACTGACAAATAAAGGACTTGACTTTGTAACCAGATTATGTTAATAGCTTTTTTATTTCAATCTGAAGAGGCTACTGAAAGCAAGGATCTGAAAATGCTGAAATAAATGCTTCATAAACAAATGTATACAGGTAGACTTGATGTTATTACATTTGGATCTTTGACAGGCATTCCTACGTTTTGTCCGTAATTACTGGAGTAGCTTCTTAAAAATGCAGTGAAGTGTACAAGCTAAATAGATTAGACAATGCTGTTTAAAATCTCATCAATGATGAACCTACTCATCCTGAATGACTGAACCTTTTATTGCTCTTCAATCTTGTTTCTTAATTGTGTTTTCGAGTTTTAAGTATGTTTTCGCTGGTTATCTTGTATTTAATATTGTTCCAATGGAAATATTTCCTCTGCTGCCAAGATCATACAGATCAAATGATGAATACTGTGTAACATGAATACTCAATATGAGGGTCATCATCACTGACGCTCCCTATTTATTTATTTTTTAAATTAATCATATACGATAGAAGTCATTAGACACAATCCTCAACATTTTCGGCGTTGCATCTATTTAATGCTTTGTTCTGACGCTTGAAACATTACACTTTTTTGTTGTTAATTATGCTGACATTTTTGTCTCGTGTATTATATGTGATACTCATTACAATGCTCTTCTTGTCTCGTGTATTATATGTAGTACTCATTACAATGCTTTTCTTGTCTCGTGTATTATATGTGGTACTCATTACAATGCTCTTCTTGTCTCGTGTATTATATGTGGTACTCATTACAATGCTCTTTGTTCTCTGTAAACCATTTATTTTTTATGTATTGTCTAATACTCATTATCATAAGGTTAGCTGTAAGCGCTAATTCTGTACAATTTAGATATGTCTTTATCTTTCTCAACATTTTGTACATTTCCTTAACTCCGTCTTTGTTATTTAAACGAGTATATTTCATTATACAATCATTTTTCACTGCTTGTAAGTAACGTTGTACGTCATGTCGCAATCTAAGCTTTATAAATCTTGAAATAATGTTTAAATAACATTAATACTTTCAGTGCAAACAAAACGGAAGGTGAACATAAAAAAAAATGAAAACATAAACAAAGTTATCAAAACAAGCAGCTTCACAAAAGCGAAAAGGTCCACGTAGAGATGAAATTGGAAGGCAACTTGGAGATCATTCACATTAATTCCATAAACCCAAAGCTGAACATATGAAGAGAGAACAGCAAGATACTTAAATTAAATACAAGTTCAAACAGCACAATTTATTAATTTATGGGAGATGGTGTAGCTATTTTGGGAATCACGTACATTTCGTCAAAAATGAAAGTTGTTGATCCACAGTTGTAACAGATAACGTAGTTAACAATGAACAAAATCCAACCATGTCAATAGCATACACCCCAGTACCAGAAATGCTTTAGCTTTTCAGGTCATCAGTAGAAAAGCTTTAACAGACGGACACATGTATAAGAATCATTACCAGCTCTACTTACCATATAACTCTGCTTACTAAATCTACTCTTACTCTCACATACAGCATGATTTTAAAGAATTTGTTTAAGATGTTCGACATAAAACATGGACATTGAAGACATTGTAAAGCTAATCACTCCATTTTCTGTTAGTCAGTTCACAACTAACTAATAGCACGTTCATTTTTATCTGGCATAATCGCTAACACTGCACAAACAGATGCAAAATGAAATATGCATTGCTGATTTAACTTGTTTGGTCAATAAATAATAGTCAAATGTCTAGTGAAGCACAAAAAAAAAAAAAAAAAAAAAAATATCAGCGTAATTTACCATCCGAAATTAAACGCTGCTCGTACTGCTGCCTACAACATGGTTTTGCTAAGCTACTGAGGTTTACGATTGGACCATCATAAAACATGAGTATGGACTAAATGAGTATTGAAGAAGTTGTTAAGCTTATAATTCCAGTTTCACTTAGCCAGTTAACTATCGACTACCTGATAGCAAATGTACTTTTACCTGACAAAATTGTTGCTCAATAAATAGCGTAGTATAGGCTCAAGCATGTCTTTAATCAATAGATAAATAGCATCTAAAAAGGCAGAATGAGTATCTCTGCGCCGAGGAACAATTGCAGTTCTATTTTAAAAGCAAACCAAGGAAAACTTGAGCAGCATCTCTGAAGTAGATTGTGGAAAATGGAATAGCAGAACTTGCAACAATTGATAGACAACAGCTTGCTCAAAGTGTGCAAAGCACAGGTGCACAGCACGGTACAACATTCATCTGCAAAATATATAAAACCCACTATAAAGTTTACTCTGTTTGTCTCTTGCACATAATTAGAGTATATTGTATCGTTCCATGAATGAGTTAGCAAATAACAAGGGCTGGACTATTATATGCTGCACTGCCTATATACGTTGTTCATACGCAACAATGCTTGTCACTTCGTGAGAATGACAATGGCCTTACTTATAAACTGCAAACAATTACAAGATTAAAAATTAGGTGATCAAGAAGATTGACTATAGAGGTATTAGAAAGAAATGCAAATTTTGCACAGAGTTTTAAATTGAGTGGAGGCAGGTATGGAACAAGTTTCATACGGAATATGTATTTCTACAGCTGGATTGGATTTAGCAGGAATAGTTACAGGTTGCTACTTTTTTACTGGTGCTAGTACAACACTGGTATGTATGGCTGCAAATGTTATACGGGAAACTGTATTTCCAAAAATATTTCAAAACATGACGAAGCAGTAACATTTGCCATCACTGTGTTGTACAGTATCAATTACATGATAAGCAAAGGAATGATAGATAAAGAAATTTAAAAAATATAAACTTTCTTTTGTTAACCAACGATTATAAAAGACGCAAAGAGTAAAAAAAAACAATAAGAAAAAGACCAAAAAACCCCAAAACAAACACCAACAACAACAACAAAAAACAACAACAAAAAACAACAACAAAATAAACCAAACCCAAATACAGATAAAGACACACAAATCTTCAAAAAGTACTTTTTTAGATGAAGGAAAGAAACAGAAAGAGAATAGAACTGAAATGCTTAACTGTATTACAATCGACGGTCTTCTTCAAAATTATATATATTTTACCAATCCACCTAATAACAGAAATTGTAAATTGCCCATTTCATTACGAATTGTACAATATTTTCCATAATATCTAAAAAAATATATTGGTCTACATCAATGACCAAAATGGAACTAAGACTTTTTTAAATCATGATGGTCCTGGGAATTACTGCAACTTGTGACAAGGAAGAAAGTATTTTATGTTGAATGTTTGAGACATGACTCCAAAGCTCAAATCACTCCTAAAAACAATTAGACAGTGCACATAATCAGATACAACTCCAAATAGATCGGATTCAACAGCCAGAGATTTGTACAGGTATCTGCAAAATCTGATACAGATTAAGTGTTTTCTAATCCATTTATTCCCTTTTTTTACATTTTCATAGGCCAAACCAACAACACAAATTTTTTTTACTCCAATGGCTATTATTAAATGCTACTGGAGTCTTTATCTGTTAAAACTCTTTTTTAAAGAGAGAATATTTAACAGACTGGTAACAATGGTCATTGCAAACAATTACAAATGGGTACAATTTGAGATTGAATATCAGCATCAGAAATGAAGATGGAAAAGTAATATATTTTCACAGTATGCCTGCAACATATATTTTCCATGTAAAGTAAAAAGCTCTGATGGGAGCGATATCTTCAAGAGCTCATAGTGCATTTGTTTACCTTTAACAGTGAGACAAAATATGAGGGAAAATATGCTGCGCTAGATCAAACAATTAACAGTAACTTAAATCTGAACAATAACCGTATTACCGTACTAGCAGATCCTGTTTTAACAAAAAAACACTTTGACGAAGCAAAAAGCTACACAGAAGAATGTATGTACAAAAAAAATATTACTTAAAATGCGTAAGACTGGAGAATACCAATAGAAAATATAGCAATACATGGAGAAAAAATGTAGAAATAAACAATTAACTGCTACTGAACAGTGTCAATGAAAGACCTAATAAAATATCAGGCATTAAAACATAGATTATCATTAACAGAGAAAGTTTTTTAGATGTACAATAATTGTTCAGAAAGAGATTAAATTCCCTATCTACTGCTATTTCAAACATACAAACAAAATAAGAAAGAACACAAAGCAGAATGTGATTGATATAACTGCTATTATTAATGATATGCAGCTAATGAATAGAGGATAACACGGAGTTAGATGCCTTGTAGAGTAACGCGGAGAAAAAAAACGAAATATCTCAAAAACTATGGCACTTTAAGTCTTAAAGGGAACAGTTGTATAAATATTTTGAATCATGAAATCCAACAAATTAATCAAGAAATTGAAAACATAATGAATGGTTTTAGCACAATACACTGCCAGAGTTGCAGATAAAGAATAATTTAACAGATATAATCAAACAGATAGAGGACGTCAAAATTCAATGAACACGGGTATGTGTGCAGCTAATATAGCGTTGTTCGACAGAATTAGAAGACTGAAAGGAAGTCGATAATAACTAAAAGAGTTTCATGTGAAAAGTAAATTAATCCCATTATGTACATTGCTTTACGATTTTTGCATTGTACTAGGCTACAAGTATCCGGATGGTATTGAATTAATTGAATACCCAAAAGGTAAAAAAATAACGAAACACAATTGTAAAGAAATACCAACATCACCCGGTTGTGCTCGGGTTTTTAATTTCGAAGGAATAAAAGTTCTTGGATATTTTTAAAGATAAAACTACATGAAAACCATTCTTTAACAGTTATGGATTTAAGTACGCTCCATCGCGTACTACTTCCAAAATGAATCAAGAAAAGGAATATGTTATTTTTAACAAGCAGTAGAGATGTATTATAGTAAAGCAAATGTTGAAGAAACACGACAACCAAATATGAACGATTCCTATCAGATGTCTACTGGTCCAATAAAATACGAATATATAATCATTCCACCTGTCATGAGTGTCAAGTTTGTACGTTGCTTACAATTGTCTTCGATTGTGTATAGAACGACCTAGCCTTCTCGATGAAAGGCTCTGAAGTTTTTGTAGGTAAGAGAGAGAGAGAGAGAGAGAGAGAGAGAGAGAGAGAGAGAGAGAGAGAGAGAGAGAGAGAGAGAGAGAGAGAGAGGGCAAATATCGTCGATTATATAGAGAAAAATATCTCGAGATTGAGAATGACACAGCAAATATTTGGCTGTGAAATACAACACCTTTTCACTTGCCCTATAGACCTGGTTTAGCAACACTGTTGCATTCCCTATACATTAACATACTAACACACTAAATTGTGTTCTTCGCTGCTTTGCGCTTGCGCTAGTGTGCTGTAATTTCTGCTCTATTTAGTGCTGTAATATCAATGAACTGTAAGAAGTCCATTTATTTAGAGAACGATTTCAGTATCACGATATGAAGGATTGCGGTATATTAGTGTTCAAAACAGTGCTGATAATGTCATTATTTATTGTGCATGGGGCAAAATATATGCACAAAACGATGTACAGTTGTAATACAAATAATTTCGTATTAGGCTATGGAAATGTACGTGGTGTAATTGCCTCACACAACTGTGCACACATCAAGAAGGTGTTTTACTAACGAATCAATTACTGACTTGCTTTTGCTGTATTTGCCGTATATCATATTCAAATTGCGCTCTGATTACTGCTCACCAGCTGCGCAAGTGTAGATAGGTTCGACTAGTGTTCCATTTAACACTTATTATTGAACAATTCGACTCGCATACTAATTACCACTATTAAAACAAAGTTCGACTCGTATACTAATTACCACTATCAATTCAACAGTTCGACTTGTATACTAGTTACCATAATAAATTCGATGTCACAAGTGAAGTAGACTAGCAGCAGTGCTACATTAGTTGACGGATGAGGAGAGAATGACATTTGTTGACAGATGAGGAGAGATGGAATTAAAATTATTAGTGTGATATATTGTTTTTTATTTCAATAGTTCATACTAATTACTATTTCACAGGTGTAATATCCCTCTTAGTGCGTCAACTACTCCAGGGTAGACAGTTCAACAGGTGGAATACGCTCAATCAGAAGTTTGGGTCAAATTTACCTGGTAACGACGAAATTTCCAACCTGTATGATAATACTATTTATTCGTATATATATATATATATATATATATATATATATATATATATATACACTCAGAGGGTCATTTTTGTAAATGTTTAAATTCATAAAAAGTAACAAGTATTGTGTCTCAAAAGTATTATTTAAAAACCCTAAAGTTGTTTACTTTTTCATTGGATTAGATACATCATCAATTGTGATGGTGGATTTGCATTATTTATACAAAAATTAGAGGTCATTGATACAAAATGCTTTCACTAAAACAATTTCAATTTTCCTAAGTAGTTTTTTAGAAGAAGTCGCTTAAATGCGCTCCTATTTTAGTAACTGGCCATGTTTGATTGCCGATTGATACCATTATGCTTGAATACTGTCTATTAAATTAGGTCAAGAAATCTTTTAAAAGAGCACTACTCTCTATTATGAAAAATTAAACTCTAGAAAACTCTAGAAAATTGTTGTCCTTTTAAAAATACAACTTTCCCACCCATAAAGAACGTGTAAAACATTTGGGCTTTCATAGATAATTGAAATCAGACTTTCAGATTTGAAGAGTGTGGACGTGGCGTTTTTAGTTCTATAACTTTCCGCTCTACAGTTATTAAATACTTCTAAAACCGGGACTATTATGAGGCGAATTTGTGTGCATTTTTGCAACAAGCACAGTGGAGAAAATGTCGGCATTCTATGCTACTCTCATGTACTGTGACTGAAATTTTCTTATATGTGGTATTAGGGAAACAACGTAGACAGCTGAACGAAATGGCTGCTCCCATGTACTCGACATATGAACTTTAGCAGTTATTAAAATATGAAATATGAATTTTGCCAGAATAGACAATACTGACCTCTGAAAGTGCAATAAATGAATTATATAATATCAAAAAAGTAAACAAAACCTTATCAGCTTTTTAACTTTTTTCCGATGTATCTCTGACGTCCAGGAAGTGAAAATGACCAAGCAAAGCTAGCAGTCTTTTGAAAGGTGCACATCTGAAGTAAGACCAAACCGTAAACTCAATAACCCAAAATTAAAGTCATAAATCATACACGAAAATGAAGGGAATTACAACAACACATAGGGAATCTATACACATATTCGAACAATTGCGGCTGTTAACGTAGAAGCTGATGACTCCATGGAAACAGGAATGTGACGAAGACCTACATCCGAGAAGAGGAAATGTTTCAGGTGGAAAAACCAGCTGTACAGATGGGGTTAGATCGATCAAGAAGATGGAGAAAGAATAGCAGATACTACAGCACAAGAGACAGGAGCAAAAAACAACCAAACGTATCCGAGAGTAAGTTTACTTTACCGTTAGATGGTTGAAATTATGCCTGGAAACCTTAAAATGCAGGAACTTCTGGAGATTCCGTCCCACAGGTCCCTCTCCTACTTCTTCACGCTCACCCCCACCCCAAATATATTTATTGATCTGCCCCTGCAACAGATTCACAGGAGCTAGATGCTTCCAACCTATGGAAGATAGCCTCAAGTAAGTTGACATGAGAGAAAGAGGAGCACCTCAAAACAATTAGCTATGAAGGCTGGATGATTAAGGATCTAGCTTACGACATGCATGATTTCCCATCGATGTTTGCAGCAACGTTAATCACAATGACGTTTATTAATACATTAGCGACGGGGAAAAAGAATATGCATTCAATTTGATGTATAGAGTTATCGTTACTGTATATGAACGTAGCGAGTAAAGGGGTATATATATATATATATATATATATATATATATATATATATATATATATATATATATATATATATATATATATATATATAATCCCTTCCATTTGACCTTTGATTGAGTACATGACTGCATGCTATCTACAGAAATTGCTTCGAATTAGTGTCAATAATATTGACTAATTTTGAATGCACGTAAATAAGTTCTCTCTCTCTCTCCCTCTCTCTCTCTCTCTCTCTCTCTCTCTCTCAAGATTTACTATCAAAGGAATAAAAATTAAAATATTTTAATGTCATAGGCATAATTCTTGACACTATTATTTTTGCACCAATACGTTGGTGTGTGTGTGTGTGTGTGTGTGTGTGTGTGTGTGTGAAAGAGAGCGAGATAGACAAAATAGACATGTGAAGTCATAAATAGGCACTGTGCCCTATTGTTTCAGGCATTTGATATAGAAATATGTAGAACACCAATAATTTAAACCTGAAAGAAAAGATAACTTTTCTTCAACATTTTCAGTAGCTAAATTAACAAGATAAAGATTAAAAACGTTTAGAATATGCATTGCATAAATATATATTTTTCTGTAAAAAAAAAAGATCATTTTTGTCAGCAGTGTCAGAATAAGATAATATGTTAATCATCTCCATCTTCATTATTATTATTATTATTATTATTATTATTATTATTATTATTATTATTATTATTTTATAAAATGATTGGAATGTAAAAAATGTTATTGTTAAACCACAATTCAGTTGCTTAACTCAATATTTATTCTTTGCGCATTATATGCAGATGCATTTAGCAGGGCATAATACTTTATGGATTTATTTTACTTTATATTCTTTATTCATTATATTTTTTCAGGTATAACATCACATAAAGGACCTTTAAAACTCCTGGTTAATAGAGCTATTCAAGTCAACATAGCAGAGGACTGGTAGTGACTCATATATTAAAATCCAAACCCTATTGTCTGTCTAGACTCGTTGTGAAATTAGTTTATATTGATATAAGTCTGACTGTAACGGTGAAGGATTCTATTCATATGTCTACCTTTATCTGATGAAACTTTGAATGCGTTGATTTAAGGATGCATTCCTTTAAATGCAGTCAAATTATGTTGCACGGTCTTTAAGGAGTCGCCTTTTTCTAATGACCGTTGTATTTGTTGTTAGAGTGGCATCATTTGTATAAACCTGAAAGGTATGCATCACAAAACACTTTGAGCCAATCAAATTGCTACAGTTTATAATATATTTATATATTTATTTATTTATTTATTGGTGGGGTGGGGGAGCTAGGCTAGAAAGGGGGAGCAGTGGATGAGGAAATGAGTTTGTATGAAGTGGTTGAAAAAGGTAAATGGTTCTCGTATCATAGAAGCACGGACTGATGACCCGCTCCTGAGGCAGGAATATACGAAATACGCATTCGTCCTTCCAGACAGGGGAGGACAATAACATAGCTGATGTATTTCTAGAAGAAACTACGTTTACATTACATACCACATGTGAAGTCAGATAAACTCCAACATCCGTCGACTGTACAGACTATCTCTGGCTTTCCCTTCGCCACCATAGTAGGGGAAACACACACATATGACAGACTCGCTCCAACCTGAGCTGTAGAGGATGAAAGCAAGGCCCCGAGAGCCTTGGGAGGGTCAGCACATTCTGAAAACGCAAACGTAGTACCTAATTGGGAATATTAAAGTATTTCGCGAATAAAGACACAAAACGGATATATATATATATATATATATATATATATATATATATATATATATATATATATATATCATACCAGTTGTTCCGTATTTAAATCTAAAAATCAAGAGGTTGTGTCTCACAAGTATTATTTTAAAAAATCCATAAAAATGTCCTACGTTTCGATGCTCGACCCTACATAGACGTTATGTCTGTATGAATTTATTTATTTATTTATTGGTGGGGTGGGGGAGCTCGGCTTCGGGAGGGGTAGCAGTGGATGAGGGAATGAGTTCGTATGAAGTGGTTGAAAAAGGTAAATGCTTATCGTATCATAGAAGCACTAACTGATGACCCGCTCCTGAGGCAGGAATATACGAAATACGCACTCGTCCTTCCAGACAGGGGAGGACAATAACATCGCTGATGTATTTCTAGCAAAAACTACGTTTACATTACATACCACATGTGAAGTCAGATAAACTCCAAGATCCGTCGACTGTACAGACTATCTCTGGCTTTCCCTTCGCCACCATAGTAGGGGAAACACACACATATGACAGACTCGCTCCAACCTGAGCTGTAGAGGATGAAAGCAAGGCCCCGAGAGCCTTGAGAGGGTCAGCACATTCTGAAAACGCAAACGTAGTACCTAATTGGGAATATTAAAGTATTTCGCGAATAAAGACACAAAACGGATATATATCATACCAGTTGTTCCGTATTTAAATCTAAAAATCAAGAGGTTGTGTCTCACAAGTATTATTTTAAAAAATCCATAAAAATGTACTATTTTTTTCGATGCTCGACCCTACACAGACGTTATGTCTGTATGAATTGGTGATCTGCTGTTCCGTAACAGCCAATATTTTAATATTTTAAATTAAAATAAACAAGCGAGATACATACGGCATTTAAAATCCGATGGTGTCCACTCGGCATTCTCATTGCACTGAATAATGGCATTTCCCTCTGCACGTAATCTCTCATTGACACAAAAGTATTTCAACTTTGTACCAACGGCTGTTTCCTCGATGGATCTGAAAGTTCCCGGTTTAGATGGAGCTATCTCACATTCTGCAAAAGTTCAGAACAGTATGGGACACGGGCCCAGACTCTTCCAACCTGCTCCAGCAAACGTTTGCACAGACCAAACCGTTTATAAAAAGACATATATACGGATCATAGAGTATTTGCCATGTGTAATCGCTTGCTGGAGCACCAGGGAAACGTTTGGGCAAATATTTGCATGCAACAAACCTTGCATGGTCGCTTCTCTAGCTTACCTGCTCAAATACTAGGTATTTGTACATAGAATACATATTAGGTACATACAAATGGAGTTTGTACATAGATTATATATTAGATACATACAAATGGAGTTTTACAACACGAACATTATATACTCATGCAGCACGTGACATTCCACCCGATATAAAACATCATGTGTCAAACCGGGCAAAACCGTCTGATCACGTAATAATAGTAATAATAATAATAATAATAATTAGTAGTGGTAGTAGGAGTAGTTTTTATTGTGGTTTAATATAGTAGTGATCGTAGACAAGAAGGTCGTATGCATATTTGTCTGAACACAAGGGAAGAGTTTGGGGAAATATTTGAACACAATAAACCATGCGTCATCGTTAGTCAAGATTACATAGTCAGTTACTGTGTATAGCTAAATAAATCAAGTATGAGATACAAAAAAGGGAATTTTTTAGACGAAAAATCTATACTCAAGCATCACGTGGAATTCAAATGTTTGAGTCCGCCTGGCGTAAAATAAAATCACGTGTCAAATGAGATAAAACCGACTAGTCTAATAATAATAATAATAATAATAATAAGTAGTAGTAGTAGTAGTACAGTAGTAGCAGTAGCTGTTGTTGTTGTTCTTTATATTGTAGTACTGGAGAAATAGCAACCAATTTGGTACATACCAGAATAGAGGCATGATCCCATCGAACCGTCCTCGTGTGTCTCTTCTGGATCACACTTCTGAGTTCTTGGATTGCTACAAGTTTTGTTTGCGCATGGTCCTTCAAGTTCCTGCATGTAGACGGAAGAAACAGAGTGAATGAAAATGACCTATGACCTATTTAAAAGAAATGCTAAGCCAACAAAATCGAGAAGTAATCGTAAGTGTTTGTAATAATAACATTCTTAATGAGATGAGCTTTTTTCTGATGCAATCATAAATATGGGAATAATGTTTTACAATTCCGTTGATGTGGTTAGACCAATGTGTCCACATAATTTAAGTGTATAGTAAACATGGACAGTAAACACACGCACGCACGCACATACACACGCCAGTGCGTCAAAGAAAGGAAATATATACTGATTAATAACATCGTTTAATGGGAATGATTTATCTTTCCTTGATAGATTGATAGGAGAGAGATAGATAGACAGGGAGAGTTTTACAAATGTACTGCTACCCAACCAAATTAGAACTTATGCTCATTTATGCTAAATTTAACGACTTGATTTTCAAATTTACCTGCCTATAACGGTTATAGTTAAATGCAAATATGTCAGGTAGGTTTCCTATGCTTTTCGTGCTTCAACGTTTCTCCCTTATATGCTGGAAAATGTGTAATCACAGCAATAATGCCGAACAAAAAATCAACCAATAAATAATGGGGATTTTAGGAGTAACACACTAATTGTCTCTTATCTAGAACTGATGTGGCAGGGTCCACATGTTGATACTTATCATAAAATACATATAAACTGTAAGAGAAGCTGTATATCTAGATCAATCGATTGATTGATGGATGGATGGATGGATGGATGGATGGATGGATATTTAATAGCACATCAACATGTGAAAGGTTATATTTTGCTGAGGCAACTGAAGTAAAGTTACTTTCCAAAGGATACATTAGGGCGGTTGACCCATTCTGTGTTTGGCAGAATTGCAACTTGCGCCCTTCTGATCCGGCTTTCATAAAGCATCTCAGTTCTGTTCAAATTTTGAAAGCTGGTTATTTATCAGCTACAAACAGTTCACTGATTAAAACTACTCTTTCAAACAGGTTGGTTATTATGGAACTAGGACAAATATACTGACCTTATATTTTATTCTAGACAAAGTTTACAGCGGATACAAATGTCGAGTTGAACAGGTTAGTTATTATGGAACTAACACTAATATGTCGACATTAAAGTTTATTCTAGACAAACTTTTAGGCCGATAAAAATGTTGCGTTGAAGGTACTCTAGTTAAAATGTTTCAGGAAAGTAAGGCCTAATCAGGAGTCAGGCAAGTTAACCACTGATCCACAGCGGCTGACTAGCCGTAGATCTACTGACAAGCTTTGTAAACTATTTGAAATTACTTATTCCATCATTCTATTTGTTCAGATTTTGTGCTATCATACAGAGGCTTAGAAACAATATAAAGAAATTGTAAAATGTAAAGTCCATGTTAACCAACTGGTTTTTTATATATATATATATTTTTTTATATTTTTATTTTTTTATATTTTTATTTTTTTTTCCACGTCAACTCATTTCTGAAGTTCATGAAATTTATAAAAGGTTGATATAAACATATGGGCAAAAAGGCGATCTTTCATGACATAAAGAACATCATATTATCTATCCGACAAGACATGGGAAATGTCGAATAGCGATTCGACTTTTGAAACATATTATCATTCATTCTAATCTTGTATAAGATTTATATGCATTAAAATGTAAATTTCATTAAATTAAGTTATAGGCAAGACATTTCATTAAATTAAAAATAAACGCAACATTTTTTCAGAGAATGGCAATTTAATTTTTTTAAAATATATATAATCTCTTGAAAAGGAAGCAATGAAGAAAAAACATAAAACTATGTTAAGGTTGATTCTTGATATCGTAAAAAGAGGGCAAAATTTTGTATTCTTCCCATGTTTGTTTATTCAGTTGCCTCGAATCGAAGAGATAATCTGTAGCTTCTATTTTCAAGGATATGTTAAAATTCCATCCTTTTTGTGCAATTCTTAATATTTACATGTTTGGAACTTTACAATTTAATGGGCACCATATAACCAAGATAGTGCTGACGTACCGTGAAACTCTAATACATGCATACTGTTTCAATTCCAATAGAGATGACTTCATCAAATAGCATTTTGTAATACTTTCATAGCAATTTTTTTTTTATCGGTGTATATTTCTTCTGCTTCATCTTCTGCCCAGATAGCGCACCCACTTTGGCCAACGTTGTACCAACGTATTATGCAACGTGGGCCCAAAGTGGCTAAATGCAGTTGGCCCAACATTATTTTGCAAATTGGCCTTCTGTTGGGTCAACCTGGCGGCGAACGCTGGCCCAACGGTGAGCATTGTTGAACCAACGTCTGCCCAACGTCACATTTTTATATTTGTCCGACAACTTGGCCCAACAGAGGGCCAATAACCAGAAAAAATATTGGATCAACGTCATCTAGCAAAGTTTGGCCGACGTTGGAGACATAGAGGATTTCACGGGTGAAGTGGAAACATTGTATTGTCACGAGTGGGGAAGCTGCGAGTGGCAATACAAAATGTTTTCACTTCACGAATGAAATATTTCCTTAAATCTACTGAGAAAAAAAAAACGTGAATTTTCCTTTTATTATATACTTTTTCAAGGCAAAGCCGTTGATTTACATGGAAATTTTTCTCTATTCTGTGCC
Organism: Margaritifera margaritifera; assembly: GCA_029931535.1. Classification (NCBI taxonomy): domain Eukaryota; kingdom Metazoa; phylum Mollusca; class Bivalvia; order Unionida; family Margaritiferidae; genus Margaritifera; species Margaritifera margaritifera. The sequence continues at coordinate 1,531,496 of JAQPZY010001662.1, read as the reverse complement.
AATGCCATTAACGGCTGCATTACTACATCGATACAAAAATGTTCCGAAATTTTACAGTAGTTATACAACAGAGACATTTTACAAATCTAGCTCGTAAATATAATGCTTGAAATTGTGTATTTTGTTACCTTGATGACTGTTTTTACGCATAAGAAAGATATTTTTATGTTTGTTAACACATTTCTTGCGCGGATTGAAATAGTGAACATTATTGGGGTGGGGGTATTGTAGAAACATCACAGAGCGGTCGTATCCAACAGATTTCATAGCGTAACATCTTGAATCCAAATATTTTAATGATTGTGAGTTTACTTGCAAGGATTTAGGCTCATTTAATTTGATTATTTCTGCATTCAAACGTGAATTGTGTTGCCTTGGCAAGCCTGCAGTCTAATTCGGTGGCAGACGCTGCACCCATATTTCCATTATCACCTAATTTCGATTTGCAATCAACACTCACCTATTCCCTATTTTCTCCACCATTTTAAAGCATGATTATGATTGTGTTGAGAGATAAAATCTCTACTTATGTAATTGTATTACTCTATTTAATCGAGAGTTTTTCCTAAAAATTTATAACGTTTGTCGAAGAGTGTGACAGGTATACGATGGGCTATTATATAGGTATCACAGGATATCGAATAGCATCAGGTCATGTTAGTTCAGTCACTGACAGTTTGCATGATTCATGTAAACAAGAAAGATAATACTTAAAACCTAGTCGTTTTTGTTTGTAGTTCGCTCCTTGCCATTTCTTGATGGCGCCTCCTCATTGATTGCATAAATATATAATAGCGGATCTACAGTCTTGATGTATATTCTCTGTTGAGATTGATATTAAAGCAGGAATGTCTGTATTTTGCATAATTTCAGAATAGGCTGAAATGTGCACATTCTATTATAATGGTATAGACTAAACATCTCACAATATTTCGGTATTATTGGTGTACAAATTAATAAAATTCAGGCCAATTTCATATCACAAAATCTTCTAGATTCTTGGTGATTTCAGTCAATTTTGATATTTGTGATTATGCCAATAGTTGCAAAAATTGGTGGACAACATGCGAGCGAAAGTACACTGACAAGGACCATGGACATTATGTATCAATAAAGACGAGATTTTCACTTGAACATTATTGTTTCAAAGTATGAATAGAGTCGCAGCTCAGTGTGGTAGTGATCGATACAAAATACATGGTCTATTTTCAGTAGCAACAGAGAATAACTTGACTAATCCGGAGGTCTCTCTCTAAATTACATTGTTTCAGCCCATTATTATATAAAGCATGCATGGGTATGGTTATTAATAAAAGAATTGTAAAGACTTTATTTATCAAATTCAAACAGATTGCGTGTATATCAGTAAGGACTATTAGAACAAACAAAACGCTAATATTTCTCGTTTAAGATGTATAATAATAATAATAATAATAATAATAATAATAATAATAATAATAATAATAATAATAAAAAGAAGAAGAAAAAGAAGAAGAAGAAGAATGGAAAATCAACTGCTAAGAAAGAAAGTCTAAAATACCTGATTCCATGTAGAGATAATGCCATGTACACTGCCCGCCTTTTCGTCAAGTTCAGATTCAGGTAGATCAGCCTCACAGAGTTCACAACCAAGAGTTTGCCTCTTGTAATTGAAAGACTTGCATCTCTGTCGTCTGAGAAGACATTCCTTAGCACAGTTGTTCATGCTCATATCATATAAACGTGTGTAGCAAGACCAAGACAAAAGCTTGTTAAAACTTAACTGCCAAGGTCCATATTGTATTCCAGCATCACAAAGTGCTGCTATGAAGCGTGAGCAAAGCAAAAGTCCCAAAATGGCTATAAGCAGTTGGAATTTAAGTCCCATTTCAATACTAAAATATGCTGCAACAAAATACTGATTAACCAATGAGACTGAAAAGATGTAGAAAAACAATCATCCTTTCTAAAGTATTGTTTATCACAACCGAGATGTGTGTTGCAAGCACCAACATGAAAGCCGTATTGGGCTGACCAAATAAACGTATTTGAAACGTTTTCTCTTCGATAGTGAGATGAGGTCAGAAAGGGCAAGCAAATGAAAGTATGAATGATTGCTTATATTCCGCTGTTTGTTCTTAGCCACTCAAAGGCTCATTTACATAGCTGTATTTTTCCAAGATGAACACATTAAAGTTTTTCACTCATAGTGTAGTATCTCATTGTAATTATATTGCTTCAGAGTGTACTTGTATCCGAATAATCATTTGAGTCAATAAAGCTCAAGATCGTTATATATTCTCAATATTTGTGTGTAGCTTGTAAATATTTTGTCAGTGTGTCGTTACACCAACTAAAATATGCTATGTAATGTTATCTTTTACTAGATAACCTATGTTACCTATCAATATCAGTCACTGACATCTCTAGTAGCCAATAAGGTAAGGCGTTCATTGACACAGGGGGACTATAAATTCAGTTACATTAGTAATCGTTGTCAGAACCGTGAATAATATTCTACAACTAGGATTATTATTGTGTGTGTAATTCAGTATTGTAAAAAGCGTAAATCCTGGGTCACTTGACTCATTATTTGACCCATTCTGTGCTTTTTGTACGATGCTTGAAACATTTGGCTAAAATACTGTATTTAACGACTTTTTATTAAAGTTATATTTTTACTTGAAAATCCTAAAGTTTTACCCTATTTTTCAATATTATTAATTGTTTTTTGTTTTTTAAATCTGACTATAACCACATTATAAAGCATTTTTATCAAAATTTCTAACTTTTACTGTTTAAATCTTAACTATTTTACTTCAGCTTGAGTGTTAGTTATAAAAGATCCACATATAATTGAATATTTTAATAAAATAAACACTTTAAGAAGAAGCAGAGATGGCAGAGCCTACTAACGCCATAGGAGGCTACAATGTGATTATAAATAATGCAAATCCATGTCAACAAATGATGTGGCGTGTGAAGGCAAAGTGACATGCATGGATGGCTACAAGATTAATAAATTTTAGATTAGCAAACGGCAGGTAAGTAAACAACATACTTAACACTATTTACCATTATATTCAACTCTTACACTAAGTTACAGCTGGCTTTTGAAAAATATATTTAACTATAAAATCAGTTAAACTTAGAGATTGGGCCCGTTTGCCAAATGCTGGTATGCACATCTTTACTAGAGTTTATCTTTTTCCAATTTGTTTATTTGGTGCAATTCCTCTTCATCATCTTTACACGTTGCAACGAATGTGTACTGGATTTTCTATGATGTCTTTTATTTTCCTAATCGCGTTTTTAATTTTATTTTACCTATTTATACTCCTTGACGATCAACATAAATTCCTCATAGTTGATTTCATTGCCAACGATCTCCTTGCTTATCATATACTACACCCACTAAGTGGCAAACGAGCAACTATTCCTGCTAGATCTAATCCAATTGCTAGTATACCCATTCCGTCAGAAACTGTATAATGCTAGCATTAATCCAATTATAAACTGTTTATGCTACTTTGTATTTCTTCCTAACACCTCAATAGCGTTCGATTTATCTGACCAAATAAGTTTCAATTCCGTTAATTATGTGCAACCTGGTAACAAGACCATTGACAATTATGCTTTGCATAGGTTCCCCCATTAGTAGTAGAATAGTAGAGTGAAAGTGTAGGATGGTGTTTTACCTCTCCTCCGGTGACAGAGAAATTGGTGTCTTTTTACTCAATTAATATGCGAAAGAGACTGCTTAGACTTTGGAGTAGTAACTGGTTTTAATGAATCTGTACATATTAAGTTCTGCCCAGACTATCTTGTTTTAGGTTGTTCAGTGTTGTTTTTCACATTCTCCATTAAAGATGGTACACAATTTTCCGTTGACATGATTTTTAAAATAGAAATTAGATTGTACTTTGGTCCAGATGTATTCATTTACTATGTCTAAAAAGGGCTTGTGCATGGGCACTCACTTGCTCAGGTCATGAACGGCACAGTAATGGTTGCTCGAAGGTACAAACATTTATTGAGTAACAACTTTTTCGGGTATTATTCAGTGTGTTATTTGGTAGCAATTTTGATGAAACAGTGACAGCACATTTAAGTAATGCCTGGTAAATTGAATTAATGCTATTTTTGTTTCTATTGACATCTATATGCAGGTAAAACCTATCCTATTTATTAGATTACAAAAGTTAACGGATCTCTGATATTAGATTATATGTAGGCAAAGTCGTGTCATGTTGAATTTCGTACAGGTTTTGTTGTTGTTCTTTAGCCACATTTATTTTCTTTGTATCTAACATTATGTTTGTACTGGTTTTGTCATTTCATTATCTTTAACAAAATAAACAAAAATTGTTTTTAGATCAAATGATCATGATACATAAAGCAGCTACACCACCACCTGTCAGATAATTGATTTTGTTTGAGTCTGTTTCTTTCCTTTTATGGTAGCATCGTGCGATCTGTTGGTCTTTCCTCCTCCTTTAGTTATACGTTCAAATTTGGTTATGTTACATTCGAGTGAACGTTGTTCAATTTATTAGCCAAGGTAAACTTTTTTATGTGGATGTTTTTGGCTTCTGTGAAGTAACCTTTCCAGGTTCTTTACTAAGCATGTTTTCATCTTCCTATTTGCCTTGTTTTTTCCTCCCATTTATTTGAGAAGGAACTTTGGAGAGATAACTACATATGGTTTGTAGATATTGAACAGGTTAATTGTAAGCTGATTTACAATGTTACTTACAAGTCGCGAACAATATTTTGAAATTCCATTGTTTAAATTAAAGAGACGGTTGGTTGGATTTTAACGGCAGTGTCAACACATTAATGGTTATATCATTCTGAGGAAACGGGAACTAAGTATCGTTCCCAAGGACGAAAATGAGGCGGCTGACCCGGTCTGGCCTGTACTGGTATCGAACCCAAAAACCTTGGATTACACGTTCGATTCTTTAGTAACGGCCTTCTCGCGGCTGCACAAAAAGAAGAGATGGTTTTCAACATATGCTCAAAATGGTGAGAAGAAACAAAGTGTTAGATAAAAAGCATTCATTGTTTGTCTAATTGAAAAGCATGTTAAGAATGGTATGCATAAAACAATGTGTACTGCAAAGAATACCACAAAAATAGATATATAACAAATCAAGAATACAAGAGAGAATACATTAAAAGTAGAGAGGCGAAAACAACAATACTTTAATCAATACGTCAAGGAATATAAAACAAACGTATACCAAAACTTTAAAAACTTCAGATTAATTCCCAGTACAAGCAATATAAATTTAAAAGTATCAAAACCAAGCATTGATATAAAATTAAAACTTGGCTACGTTTTCAAAACCTAAAAGTGAGGTGTTAGTGAAGATCATTTAGACGTAGGTCACTTCATTCTATGTGTCTCTTTTGACCAAACCGATCTTGAACAGCAGAAAAATGTTTTTCTGGTCAAACACAACATACATCACAATGATCCAGCAAGATAGAAATAAAGGGTGTCACCCACTCCCCCCTTGACTTTAGTGTCCTTCCCTCTGCCTTCTGTGCCCTTCCACTAGTCAAATACTAGATACATGACAGTGGACCAGCTAGATGGAAATATTGGGGATTTCACTCCTCTGGCTTCAATGACCTCTCATCTGCAAGCAGTGCCCTTCTCGATACCCTTCTGCGCTCCAAGAGCCTTCAGTCTGTCTTTCTACAAATCACTAACACACCTTCTAAACTCTGTGCTGTTTTCTATTTATTCCTCTTAGTTTTCTATTCATTTAATGTAGGATAAACTTATGAGTGTACGCATGTCAGATTCTATTTCTTAAAATATTAACTTCTAAATTTCACTACTGACAACGTCTTTTAATCAGAAAAGGTGTCATTTGTTATGCGACCCCCTCCTTCAGCAAAAGTGCTTATTTTGGTAAAATTTCTCTTCTTTCCCTCCTCTCTGCAAGAAATTCCTAGCTAGAACACTCCATGATAGCCAGTGAAAACAGATCCTAACATGCGAAAATGCCGTCAAGAAAGGAGATAGCGGATATAAGAGCACGTCAGAAAAAGTTGAATTATTTAAGATGATGAACTTCATCCATGAGAAAATTTTGAACAGTATTGTCTAATTTATTTGCCATGAAAGACTTCATTACACGATAAGCAGTTACCCTTGTGGTGAAATGCAGTTACTACGGTAATGACAACTATTATAACAGCTGCTGTTAAAGGTAAAAAAACATATAACAACAATTCTACTTGGAAAATACTAGGCTATTTATTTGTTACGCAGCCTTTCAACATTTCTTCTTCATCATTATTTTCTGTCAACATTTTGTAATTAATATATTTCATTCTGATCAAAGTACCACTCGGTACAAAGGTAATTCTAATTTCAATGGAAGAAAATCCAGTGAAGTATGTTACCATTCAATATAATCCAATCAAATTTAAGTATATTCCGTAAAAACTAAATTTGCCGATCGGAACACATTTACTAATCAAAGAGGTCACGATATAAATTACATCTGACAACGATTTGGAAACTTTAGCAGCTCTAATTTTGACAAAGATTTCATATGTCTTCCCTATTTGTTTCTCGTCTATCTTCACGACTCTTTTTCAGTTAAACTTTTACCGTTACTTTCTTTGTATGTTCCTGTGTAATATGGACGTATCTTGTTTTGTTAATCATTCATTCAATTCAGTGTATTGTTATTTTAATTTTGTCTCGCTTAATTTGTTTCCTTAATAAACTTGCATTTGTGCAAGTAAATGGGTTTTCAGGGCCGTAGCAAAGATATTTTGAACACTATTCTTTGCCTTGGTCTGCAAACTCTTCGACGTCCGTTATTTAAACAGAAATACAAATAGCAATATAATACTTTATGCTTGATACATCGTTTTTAACTGTTACCAGTAAGTCAAAAGGACGACCGTATGCAACATTACGTTTATTTTCAGAAATCCGTAACGTTTCTTTAATCCTTTCAAACGTATGAATGACTTGTCTTTTTTATCAACTTTGGCTATTCCTATTTAAGATTTCAAAACAATTACTTCTTATCCTGAGTCACCATGTGTTGATTGACTGTGTAAAATTTACCGAATTTTCAAGTTGCAATGCAAAATTTAGCCAAATAGAAATTTTTGTATATAGTCGCATCAAATACATTCTTCCACATTTTCAACTATGTTGCTACTGTGAATGTTGATGTATTCTTTAATGTTGACTTTACTGCTTGCAAGATAAACTCATGAAGTATTTCTATCTTCTCTCTGAAAACTGTTGAATTCAGTACAATATAGCTTTGTGCAATTATCTATGAAGTGTAAACAAATTCAAATCAGTATTCGATAATTGTCTTCACCGTCTGACTGCTCCAGTATCGTTACAGGAGATTAAAAATAAAGAACCCAACACCAAATTACTTACTAATTGAAAATCCTGACACCCTGCGGCAATATTTTGACCGACCTTGTATATGTGAGGTGGATGACATTTACATCGCATCAATGGACTAATGGAAAATTAAAAATGAACGCCTTGGCAGTATCTCTGCTGCTGGAAAGCAATACCTTGAGAAACATACTAAAATAGGCCTATCAAGCCTCCTGAGGAACTATGCTAATGGAATTTTAAATATTGCATCCGACTAAAAACGAATAAAGTCGTATGCAAACATGTTTAGACTAGTGTAGAATACATAATGGCGGGTGGGAAAAAGGAAACTTGAATACATCTTGTTATAGTTCAACAGAGTACATGAATCATATTTAGGTTATGTTGAACGAGAAAAGAAAAACATGGAAACGTCGAAATATCACATGGACGAAACACAGATTAGGACCAATGCTCGACACAATATTCCACCAAAATTAATTTGAACGAATATTTTTTTTTAAAATCGAAAACAAATCGATTAGAAAATCGGTGACTGGTTAGATTTAAACACTTTTTGTGATGTTTTTCTTTTATATAGTACATCCCTACGAAAACGCATCTCTATGTGTGTCTCGGTTTAGTAAAAAAAAGTACGTTAATAACTAAGTGAGATCTAGTAGTGTGATAATGGGAAGTTGAGATTTCTGTTACCGATTTGGGTTAACTCCTTGTATACCCCCGAGTTTTCCCCGCAGCAAATGCAAATGTGCAGCGATAAATACCCGTACGTGACAAAACACGAGGTCCAAAGTGGATTCGCGCGCGTTGATCGCCTGATGTGGGCCTCTCGCGAGAAAACCCTAATGGGCGTCTCTCGCTTGAACCTAAGCTTTCCAAACTTTTGCTGTTTGCTGTTATCGATCGCTGCTCTGCCTGAAGCTGCATTGTCATAAGTTTAGTGCTGTTGTGCGAAACAAATTAATCTGAAAAATTGTCAGTCCTGTGTGCCTATAATTCTCAACGAGGAATTATAAATTTCTCGGATCAGGTCCCCAGGAATTAAATGTAGCCATCGCAGATCGATGACAATTCCATAATGAATTCGTTTTTACATCGGCAAAAAAAAAAAAAAACAAGGAGGCGTGCATTACGTGTTTTTCACCAAATGATGTTAAGTTTGTGTATGAGTTATTTTCACCTGCATGTTAAGTGTCTGCGGGCCTAATCGGTATGGTGTCATGCGCTTGATCGAGACATTCCAGATTCCAATCAAGCTCGCGGAAAAATTATTTTTCTTTATTAACTGAGGAAGCGTCGAGCATAGGTTGAGTTGCACACGAAGATGAAAGTCATATATGACGATATACTCTCGATGTTGATTACAACTACTTGGAATGGATCATTCTTTGAGAGGTAGTCTGGTGTGAAACAACCTCTGAACTTTCTATGATGTCGTTTGGCACCCTAGTGACTCATCTGAGATTGCAAATTTACAATACCGTAATCAACACTGATTACAACACGTCTGTTGACTGTAATAAGGTAGTGTGTAACAGCTTACGATAGCGGCGTGCCTTTAATTCTTAAAGAAATATTATTGACAAGACCCAACCAACCATAGCGACGACAGTTTCCTTTAGTGTGAGTATATTATATTATACAATCACAGCAAGTAATATATAATGTCATCGAAACCACAGTATCGTGAAAAGATTCGCGTCTGTGGTCAATGCGAATATTAAAGTACCCGCGCAGTGGTGTGTTTGCGCCGTCACCGAAAAGGTTAAATCGCTGTTTATCCCGAATGCATCAGCTCGTTTTGTCAAAGAAGCCTAAAAATTCTGTACAATTTTTCAAAATACGTATCCGGAGCACATTGAAAAATTAACCAGGTTAGGGATCGCGTTGAAGCAAACACGACGGAAACTTGGCGAAGAATATAACAAAAAGCCGGAAGTCATTGTATGATGTCGTGCAATAAAATTTCAAGTCGCTGACGTTAAGTGTCGCTGGTGCGAGTGAGCGCCATTGACGACCCTGAAGATAGTGACACACCCAGCGAAGCCAGTGAAATATTCAACGAAGACAGCGAAGGCAGCGGAGACGGCGGAGACAACAAAGACAGTGAAAACGGCGAAGATCTCCATGATCACTGTTAAGAGCAAATTAATTCGAGAGATGCATTCAGCATATAATATATGGAGATACCAACGGCACTTACACGTATTGATGATACATTTCTAAACACCATGGTCTTTGAGCGGCAGATGCAATGTCAAGAGTTCTATGAAAAGAGATTCACTTGCAAAGACACAGAAACGATAGAGTCACTATACAGTCAGGATACCAAGAGGTGCAAGAAAAGCCGATTCACTTGCACTATTAGGACTTGCAGATGAGCCACGGCTAGTCGTGAGTCAACTTCCCCCAGACGAACCACATCTGCTGTGAGGCAAACTGTGGCTCAAGCTATTCGCGCAAAACCGTGGAATAGGGATAGCAACTGGTACAGCAAAGGCAGATATACTTGCACTGTTGGGACTTCCTCCGGACGAACCGCGTCTGACAGCGAGACAGCTTCGTGCAACAGCAGCTCAGTTGCATATCAAGAATCCTTGACGGTCCGGGCTGGTCGAAATCGCACGTATAGTCGCAAATGAACACAACATCCGCCGTATCGCAGCTTTTATCGCCGCTGTTATCGCAACTGAGGATGATGCGTATGGTCGTTAACTGACCCAAGTCCCCGAGTTTAAGTTGGAGAAGCAAGTCGGTGATTTTGAAGATTACCGGGCAATCATCCCACGCTCATAGAAGTCAGACAGAGACGACGTGAAGCTTCTATCGAACATGCGTCCAGGTATCATATCAACATTGCAGCTAGACGGCGCTGCCGTCCGGATTCAAGGTGAACATTATTTTTGGTGTGGACTTTACCACACCTGGTCATATAGCCAAAGAAGGGCTCACACCATCTATAACCTCACAGCCGTGGTTTCATAGTAGTGCCCTTGTGGTCTTTAACCACAAAGACGATGTTGCCATCAATGATTAAATCGACGAAGGTTATTCAAGAATCCTCGAGAAGTTTGAAAATACTCAAGAGAAGGTTCAGAATGGATGCTTTCCAGATGCTTGGAAGTTCATCTTCATATTTCCCTGTACAAACATTTCCGCGGGTCGAGTTATATTCCAACGCTAACGTGTATCCCATCGCGGACAGAGATAAATGTTAAAAGCGACGACAATCGATGTTTCGAATGGGAGATCTTATCGCGCTGCATCCCGCACGCAATAATACAGATCAGCCTAAAAAATACTAACAACATCTGGGTGAACTCAAGTTTGGTAACATGGAATTCCCTGTACAGATTACTGACATCAGAAAGTTTGAAAACTCTAACGCCGGTAGCGTAAATCTGTTCGTATTGGAGGAATAGCCTTCAAACTATTCGATTATCCACCGCGGCAAGCCAAGCTTACACGCTCGAGCGAACTGACGTTGATCTGTTGTTGTTGAGCAACATGGATGGTCCAGCTGCGCGGTACTATTAGGTGCTATTAAAAAATCTTTCCCGTATGGTGTATCGGCAAAGTAAACACAAAACGAAAAGGTTTCCGTGTCGACGTTACCAGCATGTATTCAGCAAGCAGCAGTTACTTGACAACTATAACTTTTACTGCAGGGGAGTCCAAGAGAAGCCGCAACATACGATCATGCCGCAACCCGGCAAATAAAACTTGAAATTCACCGCGGTGTAACGGAAGATGAAAGTTCCGTAATGCCTGAACGTTCCCGTGAACCACCAGAAGTCGTCATCGGAAACTTCGACTCCCGTGTTTCCGTCAAATACATTGCAAGTTGCTGAACAAGTCCCACGCGGGTTTTGTTACACTGTTGTCCGATGCGATGGAGCAACTGAGCCGCGAGTGTTGTACAGCAGCAAGGACTCGGTTGAGGTGTTTACTAAATCGCTTGAGGTTATAGCAAAATGGATCCGACAACAGCTTGCCTCGCCCGCGCACATGATCATGACCCGCAATGATATTAGCGAGTTTTCCGCGGCGACTCATTGCTGGATCTGCAACGAAGCTTTCAGCTCCACCGATGAAAAAGTGCTTGATCATTTTGACATCACTGGCGCATACAGAGGGAGTGGCACATAGTGCATGCAATCTACAGCTGCGAATTTGTCCCGGCAAAACAAGAATTCCGATTCTGCTTCATAACCTGCATAGGTACGTTGACTACTTGACCATATATGGAGTTGCATCAGCATCTAATGCAACACAAAGTCTTCATTCCCAACAACATGGAAATATGCATGAGGTTTCGGCTCGGCAAGCTGACATTCATTGACTCATTGCAGTTTCTCAATTCAAGCCTGGATAAACTCGTTTCCGTGCACAGCAAGAAATAACGGGTACCGTGACGAAACCCATTTGCTTTGGCGAGTCCGTGCTGGATTTGTCAAAGCTGCTCATGTACGAGTTTAATTACAAGATTAAATCGCGGTACGGCGACAACGTCAAGATGCTGTACACGGACACAGACTCGTTGCTGATGAACATCATCACCGTCAACTTCTACGCGGATATGGGATACTTCGCGTGCGAGTTTGACACCAGTGAGTACACAAAAGGTCATAGGCTGTTCAGCAACGTCAGCAAGAAAGTCGTGGGAAATTTAAAAGACGAGTGCGCGGGCAAATCGGTCATGGAATTCGTGGGACTGTACCGCAAAATGTACTCGATTATGGTTGGCACTGGTAAGTATATTAAGAAAGCCAAAGGAGTCCCACGCTTATTTGTGTAAAATGATCTCCGGCACGACATATAAGTGGAGCGTATTCCACAAAGATATGAATTCACACACGCGGCTTATTCGGTCGCATGGGTGTATAGGGTTACACCAAGGTAAGTTAGTCCCGTCTGTACTCCAAGCAATGCATTTTCCTTAATGGAATCACTACTTACGCAGATCCCAAAATATATCTTAGCGGTAATTCGCGGGAATGATTTGCAATTCTTCTCGCACGAATGCTCTACTCGGTGGCTTCACCGCTCGTTCGTCCCCTGGCGCCAGTTGGTAGCGCTCTGGATGACCCGGAATATCAATCCGGTTCGAGATCGTGAATGTGTATGTAGCACAAAGTTGTCCAACTTCCAGCTCCCCCGGGGTATAAAGATACCGGATCAGATTTTTTCCGACTAACTCCAACGCGGGTGACTGCGGCGGCAAAGCAGCTCGTATGACCGCGAATTGCCGAATTTCATCACCGGGTCGTATACCCTTCACACGTGTAATTGGACGCGGCTATGATCTGGCGAAGTCGTGTCAACCATTCGTGAGACCGATCGTAAATTGCTTCGCGATTGATCAATAATTCCTGCGCATACTGATGGCCAAATAATCTGCAAGTGTATGATTTTTTTGATCCATTATGGCGTGATCACGATGCACGCCGGCATGTCCACGACGAACCCGCATATGATGTTTCGTCAACAAAGCAGCAACGGCTCATAGAAATTATTTGCCGGGATCCACCTGCAGAAGGCGTGTGCATGTTAGCGATCCACGTGCATAAATGCGTTTGAACGTGTCTACGACACTTGACGTTTGAACGTGTATGCGACACTTGTCGAAGTTTTGGATCTCAACGGATCGGCTTCCTTGTATCTGCTGGCAACATCTACAACGGTTAACGCGTATTTGCATGTGTGTAGACGACTGCATCCGCGCGCATGTATCTGATAATGTGGGAGAAACAAGATATCTGCCTGGTGAACGTCTTTGGTGGTCCTCACATCAATCTATCCACGGGAGAGTTTTCTTGGCATAGTAGGTTAATTTGCTCCAACGCTTGTTTTCCCAGCCACGCTCTGGCTCCATCGTAGGTACCTTTACCGCGCTGGCTGACTTTCCAACGACTGCATCACTCTTCCAACAACCGCGTGGCTTGTACTATATCGTGGACATGGTGTGCTCGGAAGCTACGCTTTTCGCTGAAGTGTTTGTTTTAGCGAGGATTTGCTTCCAAGTGCAATCTTGGCCTTTATTCTTCCTTTAATGATCCATCTGCCGATTTTTTATCCGAGTCTTGGATTAATCTCATTCAAGTCAATGATGAGATCCACGTCGGCGCGTTGACGCGTAGGGATATTGTTTGATGCCTTATACGCAAAATCATGCCGGTAACATGGGACATCGACGTACTTTACATGTTCTTCCCCGGCTTTGGTCGGTCATTGGAATCCAGTCGTAGATCCAGCCGTGTTCCAGCTCGCAATAATTGTATCCATGGATATGTTTTTCACCAGGATATTTACTCCACTGTACCCCGGGAAGTTTCGTTAGCGCGGCAATGATATCACCGACATGTTTTGTTTCTCGGACCCTGCGCGTCCACGGTAGTTGCACCTAGTAGTTCTCACGAACGTAAACTACCCAGGGATTTCGCGGACGCATTTGTGTGTAAATTATCTGATGAATCGCCAGCCGGCCAGTTCTTTTCCACGATTGACGAAGTTCCCACCACTGCCGACCTTCACCCGGGCGCGAATAATCTTGTGTACGTCGATGTGATGTTTGATCGGCAGGACAACCATGCGATAATATGTTCTCGGGGCCGACACAAAAGAACGCAGATGTGATCTATGTGACACAACGTTACGCGAACGTGTCCAAAGTGATCAGGAACAACTGCAACATGTTGATGATATTTCGTGGAGTTGACGCGCATAGCCTCGCAAACATTCATTGAACCTGGTGTGCTGCCAAGGTTTTGTGGGACGAGTTTAGGAATATGTTTGCAGAAGTCACCCGGGACCCATACAGTTTCCTCACGATCGACTTGACATGTGTGAGAAAAATATCGTGCGGGTTTTGACAAAGCAATTTAGCAACCACAATAAATGTATACAATATCGAAAGCCGCCAGCGATGTCATAGCAGAGGGTACTGACCGATGCCGTATAGCCGCCCGCGAACAACTGCAACTTCTCCGTGAGAACATAATCGTTCGCGAACGCGTCAAAGATATGCTTCAGCCGCGACGATCCGCACTGGAAGATCTCACAATGGGATTTAAACAAACGTTTGCACCGATGAACAAACCTACGCGAAAGCGCGGAACAAGTCGTGAGCTCCACCGACGCAATGATGGGAACAGAAGAATAACCTGGTCAGATTGTCAAAACTGCCAAAGCCATTGAACAATTGCCAGAGCAGATTGTGAAAGCCCAACAAGACCTAGGTGTGGACAGATCAATTTGCCAGCAGTTGCTCAACGACAGCATCATGGACGGTCGTTGATGCATGAACTCACTGAAGACTGGGAACTGAAGATTTCAATTATATATATATATATATATATATATATATATATATATATATATATATATATATATATATATATATATATATATGTATATATATAACACCGATGATGAGTTCTGAGGCGCTTTCCATTCTTCGCGAAATCAATGTTGTGATGCAGTGTGTTGTTGCAAATACAAACCCTAGTGTTACCTCAATGATTACAATCTCTTAAACGAAACCGGAATTCCGCGTGGTTTTACCGACAGTGGGACAATCCGCAAACTCGAGATCGCATTTTCGTCGTTTATCAATATTGGCCTAATATTGGCCTAATATTCAATCGCGGCCGTTTGGGGATCTCGACTTGAATAACTCGCTCGTGTTCTCGTTGGACGGTAGCGCCACCTGGAATGTTATTGAACGTTCCACGGGCGCGTACGACGTTAAATCAATCAGTTATGAGATCCGACGAAGGATTTTATTGGTGAACAAGCGCGATTCCAAAACCAGCATACGCGAACGCGAGTCTACACTCAGCTCTGCCATATCGACTGAATCTCCACAGAACGCGGTTGACATCGCACAGTCGGCGCTGAAAACGGTTCTAGGTTGGCCCAAAGGTATTTCAGAGATTCCCAAACCAATTCTGCGTGCAGAAACTGTGACACCATCAGCGGCAGTTACAGTGCACCCCCAACAACCTCAGCAGTGCACACAACATTACATATTGTTTGGGTTCGTCCCGAATCTGATCTCGATTACTCCTGCGGTTCCAGTGTATATTCCAGGCCTACATATTGCTTGGGTTCGCCCCGAATCTGCTCTGGATTACTCCCGCGTTTCCCGCGTATCTTGCATGCAACAATTCCCGACTCGCGCGCGTTCGTTTTCCCCTTGTGGACCAGGACGGGCACGCGTTGAACCCAGACGATAGAACTGTACAACATCAACCTGACATTTAATGTATACAATTGCGGGTGTATGTGGACTTTTGATACCCGTGCTTGTTGACAATGCTATAAAATCCGTTTACGCGACATATTACGGAAATGGCCTTGATGATGTCGTTCGGGGATTGTTCACGTGAGCCCCGAAGGTGCTCGTGGGTCTGAACTCGCGCGCGCCACCAATTGTTAAGCAAGTTCCAATGCTAGTCGCTGATAGCATCTAAAGCGCTGCCGTGGACCGGTTGAAAAATCCGGGATTGCAGGCGGTTTTGTCAATACCAGATCGACTACGACAATTAGTGACTCTGCAAACAAAGTTTCCATAGGTACGACCAAAGACGGTTGCGCTTCCATCGACGGCAACAATGCCCGCGCCGGTCAGTAAAGTCATCAATGAAGCTGCTCAATTACGTCCGGCCGAGTTAGCACAAGCCAATACTGATCAGATGGTAGCAAATCTGGCAATGGGCAGCGAATTGCGGTTTTGAACGGGACGCAAAAGGTATAAGACGAAAGCGATAAAGTATAAAGTTTCACCATGGCTCTATTGATTATTTTTTTGATGATTTACAACTTGACCTCTGGCTTATTCAACGCTACCGTTGCAAACCCTAACATTATATGTGAACATCTCCTCGTTAAAGAACTGCGCGCACTCAGGAGTTCCTGACACTAAGCGCGCTTCTTGGCGCTGCGCTGTCACTTAGAAGCTACGCTTAAACGTATCCAAAATGCCCTTTGGCATTTATGAACGCGCGAGCTCAGCAACCCGACGCGGCGCCGATGTGGAGCTGACCAGGTTTGCCACCAAAGCTGATTTTACCAAGATAACCAACCGAGTTGTCGTCGGTGTCGACCCAAACGAGATCGAACTGGAAAACTGCAAACGTCCAACGTGGACATCAACGATATTGTTTTGAAGTCGTGAAGCGTGTCGCGAAAAACCTGACCGAAATCACTGACAAGCAGGGAATCATAGACTCTGGTGTTTCGGTTGTCTTTATCAAAGATTACGTCGACACTAGCACGCCATCAAAAGTTAAAAAATTTGGTGATGAAATGAGCGGCGATCTTATCATGAACTCAAACCGAATCTGACGGATGCAAGAGCCCATCCATGATACTGATGCTGCGACAAAATAATACATGAATGGAAAAGCCTCTGGTGAAATACCTGACTTACCAAAAACTGACTGGAATTCTGTCCTGCAAAGTAATCCATATCCTGGACTACGCTGGGAGCCTTATATTGGGGTCGTGGCTGGCAACGCTAAATAAACAGCAACATTATGAGGTATCCTGATGTTGGGTAGAATCTTAGTCCGCCACGAGCAGTGATAACCTCTGGGGTATATGATGCAGAATTTGTAATGATTCTGGGGTTGTTTAGGGATGTTTGGGGCCTGAAACTTAATGCTAATGGAACCGAATATTATTTCTTCACAGTGTACGCATCCACCAACACATGGGGGTCTATTAGTATTCGATTACTAAGTGAACTACCTAAAATAGAAGGTCCTAAGAACTCAGTGGAAGACTTCAAGAACACCAAAAACATTAGAATTTAAAATTCATTATTTAAGTCAGATGCCAAGGATAAGTCATTGACAACTTTTCAACTACAGCCTCTTTACAGTTAACACCATGGAAGGAATAGAGATACAAGGGTTGCATATTGAGGAAGAAGCACTATTAACTCTCTTTGGCATATGTATTGAAGACTGATAAGATTGTATACATGGCGTACCCGATACTTGCAGAATATGTTCGTGACGATGCTGAATCGGAAGACGGTGTGTTGAAACAGCTGAGAAGGCATGCCAACATGGACGAAAATTTTGTTCGACTCGTCGACAAATATCTGCATGAGAACGAGGTTAGCAGGTCCTCGTATACAATCAAGTGTAATCTCGCCGAGGGTCAGGTAGAAAACGACTGTGTGGACCACCCTGCTGTACCAATACCTACTTGAGGCAAACTTGAAATCATCGCATTAGCACGCAAAAACGCCCAGTGGCTGACTACAGCGTCTGACGTAAAAACATCCAAGGATTGCTTCTACAACGATGAAGTAGAAATCATTGACAAATCCACCGCAATAAAATTCTTCATCAGTTTTCTTTATATTGAAGCAACATTGATATTCACCAAAGATGCGCTTGTCCGTGTAACAGTTCTTGGACAAAAACAAGAACAATCGTTGGCGACACCAAACAGGGGCTCACTGAATGTAGTTCTAGGTAAACCTAAAAGCGTGCAAACAATCGCCGGAGATACAAATACTCCCCAGGAAATTATTTTCTATGATTGCATGTCAATTGTACCAGTAAAGAAATATATAGTTGGTTAGAACTGAATGTGCGTGTTGTCCCTAGCCACGACGCGTCTGGACAAGGCCTGCCTGTCGAGCAATTATACTTCACGGTGGCATTAGTTATAGAAGAACTATGATGAACTCTCAAAGCTACCGACGCGAAAAAATACTCGAAGTGGAGCAACACCTGCGAGATGAAATCACCAAAAAGGACCGTTGTATTCGCGAAATATAAACGCGCGTGTGTTGTCGGGGTGCAATTTACTGACTCACCGCAGCAACAATCGTTGGCTTCGGTGTTGCAGGAATAGTGACTACGGCGACTATCATAGGTACGCCAATCAGACTTGTTGACGGATTTATATCCATAGCAACTGGTGTAACCGGTTGTTATGATTACATCACCGAGTTTATCCAGAAAGTCTCTCTGCAGCGAAAAGCAGTCTCAATACAATTAATAAACTATACTCGGTTGCCATTGAAGATAAAACAATTACCACGGCCGAGTTCGAAAACATCCGACGGCTACAGGAGTAAATACGAAGCCACGGGGCAGAACCAAAACAGGCAATTTGATTTGCATGCTATAAAAATCGAGTAAATAGTCGCGGATGCCCCTGACGACTCGTTGGGGAAGCGGAGCCGCCCATGTGGGCTTTTTCGCGGGAGGCTACCGTGGGCGATCACCGCGCGCGACTCCACTTCGGACCTCGCGTTTTGTCGCGTACGGGTATTTAATGCGGTACGCGCGTTTGCCGCGAGGGAAAAGTCGGTGTAGGGGGTAAAGAAATAGTTAACCCAGATTGTTAACAGAAATCTCAAACCCCATCATCACACTAATAATCTAAAAACAAGAACACTTGGATATTAAAAACGCACGCACACACACACACAATCCGGCAAATAACACTTTTTTTTAGATGTACTAGATAGCAGGAGTTCGCACAAAGAAACTGTCTAACCAAATGAGAAAGAAAAAAAAAATGCAGCACTAGTCTTAAACTATCCTTGGCGCTTTTTAGGACCTGCGGCGAACAATTACGAGATATGCACATACACAATGCAATGAACACAAGAACGACATTAAGATAAAGAATTATACATGGTATGTTTATCAGATCTATTTACGAAAGATAATTGTATATAAGTGTAAATAAAAATAGGGCAGATATGTTGTGTTTGTAGATTGATTGTGTCTTGATAAAAAAATCGCAGAATTCACAAGCATTCAAAACCCATAAAACGTACTGTTCCTCTGGTCAAATATTAATCAGTTGTAATTGACCTTACGGCTCACCGCCAACGTGTCAAACATAAAAAAAGGAATTAGCGAACCAAGCAGTGCTATCAGTGATAGATAAAGCTAGTTATTCTTACCTCGGTAAGGGCATTTGGGACATTTCAGCGAGTTTCTTTTATTGGAAACATATATTAACTTTATATTTCAATATCGTGTAGTCAATGGGTCAAATTTGATAAAATCTTGGGATTTAACTTTAAAATGATGCAATCTAAAACTCTGCTCAATTTAGTTTTGAACAGATTAACAATACAACGATGGGCATGTAAAATCAGATGGGCAGAGAGATTATCCGCCCTTATCAGAGAACTTAATTCCGTTAGGGGATTCCAGTTGACTGCATGGATAGCAATCAACACGTGAATCATTTCGTAATCATCCGTATTTGTCTTGAGTCCTAACTGTTGTGACTAGCTCACCGAGAATGTGTTCACTATATAGCATGTGCCAGTTCATATAAATTACAATTTTGCTATCTTTTGCCAAGCTTCGATAAACACATTATTAACTATATCATGCCGAGAAAATGTGAGGTAACTGGCTTTCCTTAGGATACAGAGAGACACGCGTCCAACCGGTCTTACTTTAGCGGGTGTTGAACCCGCGACGCTTCGATTACGAGTCCGGCGCTTTACCAGTGAGCTACTGATGGCAGAATATGTTCTTTCCAATGTCGTTTATTGATTATTTATTGACATTTCTCCCAATAGTAATTCCTGGCATAGAAACTGTATCAGTATATTAACTATATGCCCTTTTTTATATTCGATCAACCGTGAACAGCGGTCTCTCCATAGTTACGGTGCTAACTACATTACTGTACAAGTATTTTTGGCAAGTATAACCTAAATCATCCGGATATTGATTATCTAACCTATCAAGTTATCAAAGTCAAAGATATATCCATGTGGATCTTGTAATATTTTATAAATCACTTCAGACAGTGTAATATTTTATAACACTTTACTGGTCGTTGATACTCTCAGTTTTATTTCCCACTTTTCCCAAGTGATACCATGATACCTAGTGATGAAACTAAGTTTGGTTTAGTGTTGAAAGGCACATAAAAACATAAAAGTTTATATCGTGCCAAGACAATTGGCACTAAGTGCCTTGTCCAGAAAAACACCATAGCGGTTGACCCGACCTGATCTGAGAAGTAGTCGAACCCGCACCTTCTGATCGCGAGTGAGGCACGCTAACTGTTGAGACTTCGTGGTTCCTGATTATTCTTCTCAGTTCATTCCTAGGTCCTCTCAGCAACTTTACAGGAAGTAAAGTTTGTAAAGATTATAGTAAAATCTTTTTCCCCCCACCTTTCACAACCTTTGTGCATATTCCTGAAAAGTTAACGAATGTGTGACTACATTTCTGAAAATCAATGCACAGCGACATTTCTGAAAATCAAAGTTTCATTGGGTAGTACAAAAACACGTTTCTCTTCATTGCATGCGAAACTGTTGGCACAAAACGTAAACGTTATGATGCAAAGCACAATTGGTTACTTCTCCTGGCTGACTGACATCCAAGCTTGAAATGTTTGATATAAAATACTATTATGATCTATGTAGTTCCTTTTCATCCAGACTACTTTTAGCTTGAATGCACAGGCCGATTCATCATGATTAATATAGGCATGACTACCATTGAACTTAGAAGCAGTTCGAAAGAGAATGAAACACAACTATCCGTCATTTCATTGATCCATCCATCCAGTTTTCAATACATTGAAATGCACACTGTCTTAAAATTTAGATTACTAGATATCATTCACACCCTAGAGCTAGGGAACAATTATGTCATTTTATTTAGTTTTATTACATATGACTGGGTTTAATGTTTTATTAAAGAGCCTGTCAAAAGAAATTACACGTTTTCAAAAATGCCACAGATTTAAGATTATGGGTTATGTTAAAATGTAAATTCTAGAGAATTATGTCTATATCCAGGTATTGTTCTTTTTAAAAAAAAAGTCAATTTAGTCATTCAGTGTCTCTTCAATGAAGTTCAATGAAAAATGACAATAGGGTGCAAGAAAAGAAAACAAAATATCACATTGTCTGCCCTTATTTCTCCTGTTATTTGATGATCAAAACAAATCTTTCCATAATATGGAATGAAGAAATAGGTTCTAAATAAACAATGGCATCTCACACCACCAGGAAGGTTCAGTGGTGAATACCTTAGTTCTGTAGACTAAGTTTCTTGCCAGTCAGTTTTAAATGTATTCTTTAATAAAAAAGGCACCAATTCAAAATTAAAAAATGTTCACATTCTATACCAACATATTTCGTACACAAGATGATTCAAATACACACTCCCACAAAGGAAACAAATACTGAAATTTCCCCTTTGTAGCTAAAGCATAATATTATTATAGAATGTAACAAAATATTTGAACACTGAATGTAACAAAATATTTGAACACTGAATGTAACAAAATATTTGAACACTGAATGTAACAAATATTTGAACGCTGAACATTATGAGACTTATGGTGTAAACCTAACAGCATTAAAGTTCAAAAGCAAACACTTTAATTTTCTTTTTTGTTGAAATTGCGAATTCAACCTAACAAATACAGATCTTAGGGAAACATTACCAATGTGTTACTAAAATATATATCCTTTCTTTCATTGGAGCCAGTAATTAGGAGGGTCCCAAGCTGATTCTAGTGCGCTCTGTATGCATGGGTCTGTCAATTTGGTAGATTGTAAGCAGACTGTAATTTCAGCTAAACATATTGCTGTATTCTAGATTTAAGCTTAAGGTCAGAGCAAAGTTATTTTGGTGAAATCCGTGACAGTTTTGAAATGCTAGGTTTGCCTCATTACACATATCCATTCTAAGTGTATGATATAATTTTCAATTTTGAAAAGTTTGGAACTGTAATTTTTGATACATCACTTTTGGCAGAAAGCCTTAAAATTATGTTTAATTCTGCAATATCTTCCTGAAATATCTGACTTTTGAACAGGTCATATCTGGTTAGAAAAGAGGACAATTAATTCAGATGTAAAACTATACATGTGTCAAGGGACAAAGTTGCCCCTGCCTGATAAAATGGCGCTTGAAAATTCAGACGTGTTACAAGTGGAGTTGTGTAACTCATTGGAATGTATTTCTTTATTAAGTAAATCAACTCTCATCAATTAAATTTAAGGCTTAGGTTAATACAAGCTTCCTTGGCATAGGAGTAGTTCAGGGTGACATAAGTAAATCTGCTCTCATCAATTGAATTTAAGGCTTAGGTTAATACAAGCTTCCTTGGCATAAGAGTAGTTCAGGGTGACATTTGGGTATTAAGGTATTGGACATTCAATGTGCTTCTCACATTACCAATATTTCCTTCTCCCTCCGCAAAGAATGGGGAATGGGAGTAATGAGTATGCTATTGCACTGTCATACCATCTGTTCATTTAGGTCACAGTTGTTGGACGAAAAATGATTTTGAGGTACATTATAACCTTGATAGTAGTCCATACCTTTACCCAGATTCATAACTGGCTATGATGCTTGAAAATGGGATAAGGTCGAAACCAACTGATTTGTAGTGTATCAGGTTAAAAGTCACAGTCAAAACTACCCAAAGACAGTAAATAGATTCTCATGCTGATGATACAGGTAACTTCATTTTACTTTGTCTTCTATCAACAAGTTTCATAAATTGCCTTCCGTTTGAGAAGGAACACAATTACTTCTGTGGAGGTTAAAAGGTCATGGTCAAGGTTAATACTGAGTCCCACATATGATTTTTTTGTTCATGAAGAGTTTAATTCAACAGATCTTTAACTTTCTTAACCTATGGCTTGGCCAATATTAATGGGAATACCGTGATGAAGTAATGTTTGAAGAAATAAAAGGATGACCGCGGGAAAATCAATGAAAGAAAGGACAAGCAATTTTCCATATATCTGCTTTAACGTATGAAAGAGAAATAATCTTGTATTTATTTGTCTCGTTTAAGATATAGTTTTAACGCACATACTTTGCGCATGCACATCGAGCAGATTCATGTTGTTATACACAGTATGAAGATAATGTTGAAACAAAATACGAAATTATTGTAGTTAAGTGGAATATAATACTAAAATGTTTAGAAGCTCCCCACTATCCCTTAAGTGACATGCTTGTTCCTGTACGTACTGATGTTCTGAAAGGCCCATTGGTCAGTGAGATAAAAAAGAATCTAATGGGACCATTATCGCTGAAATGGCAAATTAAGCTGTCAACATTAACAAGGCTCTTGCTGAGTTCAATACATTTCACTGACAGCAGCTCTGTACACCACTGGTCTTAACCTTGTTCATTTCAAAGAAACTCTTATGTTGGAAAGATGAATGCTGACTTACATTTTTACAATGGTTTAATAGCCACTGAGAAAAAATTAAGTTTTGATACCAACATGTACAAATTGTCTACATATTATTGCCAGCAAAAAGCAATAGAAGAGAAGTGAAATAAAAACACATTAAACATTAAGCACCCATGGATCTCCAGATAATGTTTGTTTGAAATTAGTAGCAGTCCCATGTGGCTCTCAGAGAATTTTAGTTTTATAAACCACTTGATCTTAATTGAGTTTTATGCATCACTGAACATACAAAAAATAAATTATACTTCATTTATAGTCCCAATCTGAATAGACTGAATGAAAGCCACAGTTACACAGGCTGGCTTTCAATGATGTTTGCATATAGCATTGGGGGTGGGGGTGGTATAGCATTTTAAAAGAGATTGATGCAACACCAAATTATATGCCAAAGGCAACTTCTATGATATTATTTGAAGTTAGGTATAAATAAATGAGTAATGCCATCAGATTGCTACAGTATTTTTTTAAAATGCTGATATTCCTTTAAAATTATTAATTATATTTGCCTTCTTCTCGATACCTTGAATAAAACACAAAATAACAAAAATACGGTAACTGTTAGCCATTTTTTATATTTATACTGCAAATAACAGACTCTGATCGATAATTTAAGAAAACTGTTTTAACATTGTCTTATAGAAACGATTTTACTCTTTCAATATTTATATTAATTGGTCAAATTTGATAAATTCATTAAGAAATTTACCATATCAGCTATTCTTCTTATTGAAAAACTTTTCAACAAATTTCTTTGGTAGACCAGACTATACCATCCCTACCTAAACTTGAATCGGGTTGAGAGCTAGCCAAAGGTTTTTCATTTTTTGTTTTGTAGCGGTGATTAGAAAGGCTGTGCGCAATGCGGGATTCACGCATAAGCATTCAAAATGGCGAATTGCAATGTGATCAACCAGATTTTCAAAGGACTCCGAGAGATTCACGCCGATCAAAAGTCTGGTGAAAGGTCTATACAATTGATTGTTACGGATAGTTGTCATTTATTTCTCTTTTTTCTTTCTTTCTGTTTTATTTGTGGTCGCCTCTTAGCCCGTCCCAGCATATATGGCTAGAACTGTAGAGACGTCCCCGCAATAAATTTCAAAAATACCCGAAGGTTTTAGTATTTACTTGTATAATTAATTTTGGTTGCGGTTCTTCTAGGTTTTGTTTCCTAGAGTTCAAATTATCTAGAGTTCAGGGTTTCTGGGTCCTTATTTTCCTCCCTTCAGGTATTAGCAGACGGCTCCTGTTGGGCTGATTTCCTTTCCTTTCCACCCTGGGTCAGTTTCTAATCCAAAGTGACCTCCGCCCCGAGGCATTGTTTGAGTTTGTTAAGTTTGGTTTTCTTTATAATGTTTGTGTTTTATATTTATGTTTTCATTTTGGGCTTTTTGTCAAATTTGCAGAGTTATATTCTACTTTTTATTTATATTGGTGTATGCGTGTGTGGTGGCTTACCTGTCACCATGTATCTTCTTCTCTCTCTCTCTCTCTCTCTCTCTCTCTCTCTCTCTCTCTCTCTCTCTCTCGTTATTAGTTTGTTATGTTATCTTTTTGTTTGTTAGGTTTTCGAGATTCCTATCGCAAGACAATGTGGGCGGTGGGTAAGGCGCTCACATGCCTCAGATAGGATGATTGTTGTTAGTTGTTCTAGTATATTGTTATGGTTTATGGTTTGTTTGTTTGTTTTTTTTTTTTTTTTTTTTTTTTTTGTTTTTGTTTTTTTACTGGGCTGCCTTGTATATGTAACTGGTTTGGATACCTAAACAAACCAGACATATACAAAAACAACTATTAGTGTATTGAGCTTATTGTTAGGATGTATTAGCTTCTAGTTAGTTCTTTTTTGTATTATATTATACTATTATTATTCTTATGTTGTTAAGTTTAAATTTGTTAGAATTTAGATTTAAATTTAAGTATGTTATTATTATAATTATAGTTAGTTACATATTTTGCCTACTATTATATTTAGATTTCACATTTGTATAGTAAATGCTGTTCTATTATGTTATTAGGTTTAATTTTGTTGAGTTATGTTATTATATTGATATGGCTAATATTCCGACCTCAGACAGTGTGTTCGAGGATTAAGTTTAGGTTTAAGTATATTGTTATTATATTGTTATTATTATGGTTAGTTCAATATTATGTTGTTAGACTTATTATTAAGATATGTTATCTTATAGTTAATTGTGTTTTCAGTTATCTTACAGTATTATTATTCATGTTTGTATACATATTTGTATTTCATTTTTTAAAATGTATATATATATATATATATATATATATATATATATATATATATATATATATTTGTAAATATGTTTGACAATGTTTGATATATATGATATACTAGCTACTATTTCTTTTTGGCATTCTCTGGGTGTAAGGGGGAGATGATTTTCCTCTTCCCCTGGCTTGGCTGGCTACCTTCGTCTTCTGTTGACGAGTTGTATACTAAGTGATAGTAGCCTTTTTCCTTGTTTTCTTTTGTTGTTCGTTTCCCTTGTTTGGTTTGTCTTTCTCTGGCTGGCTCCCATTGGACCAATTCTTGGGATGCCGCCGTTGTTGTTTTCTAACTTGTCGCTGTTGTTATTGTTGTTGTTGGTGGTGGTGGTGGTGTTGTTACGTTAATTGTAGTTGATTGTATTAACTTTGATAACGTTTCCTGTGGTGTCACCATTTGTGGTAGAGTCTTTGGTTCTATTATGTTCTTTTGTTGGGTCTTCATTGGCACTTCCTGTATTTTCGCCTCCCGTGGTGGGAGTTTTGGTTCTGTAATTTGTTGTTGATTTGTTCTTGGTGGCTCTTCTCTCTGGGGTGTCGCCATTTTTTTGTTTTTTCCTGTTGCTGTTTGACTCACTGTTTGACTCGTTTGATTCTCCTGCGTCAAAAATTTGGATACTATGTGTCTATGTGCTAGTTGATCCATTTCTGGCCTATTCGGCATATTTGTTTCCATTGGTTCTGGTGCTTGGGACTCCTTATTTATTATAGTCTGCTCCTCTTGTGGTGGTTCTTTTTGTTCCGTACATTTTCTCGGGTCATGTCCCTTTATCCCACATGTTTTGCATTTCCTGTCGAAATGCATCCTTTGTACCACGATTTCGCCATGAAACCGTGGATGTAGAAGAAAGGGGGGATTTTTTCTTCATTCCCTTTTGGTACTTGAAGAATCCTTGCTCCCGTCTGGATATTTTCATAGTATTTGTAGGTGGCCATTTTGTACGATGTTATTTCCATGTCGTATTTCTGTTTGAATCGTTGCTTCTATCAGGATTTCCAGCGGTATTCCCGATATGTAGACATCCACTTGTTTGATTGATATTTCTCTTTCGATCGGCGGTACTATTACTACTGTTTTCTTTCTTTCTTCTGTCCGAAAAATGCACCATCTATACCGTAAAGTCCGTCAGCACGATTTGTACATGGGCGATAAATATAAACATATTTATAATGTAGTTTAGAGGTGCTAGAATTTATTGGTGGCAAAAACGGGAAA
Organism: Margaritifera margaritifera; assembly: GCA_029931535.1. Classification (NCBI taxonomy): domain Eukaryota; kingdom Metazoa; phylum Mollusca; class Bivalvia; order Unionida; family Margaritiferidae; genus Margaritifera; species Margaritifera margaritifera. Next base: position 1,504,374 of record JAQPZY010001662.1, on the reverse strand, counting down.
TGTGTGCCCCTTTTACGTAGTCAGCAAGTTAGTATCACATCCTGACGAATTTAAGTATTTTCGTGCAGAAGCGAGAACTTGTAGTTCCAATGCATATTTTATGTGGTCCGTCCAAAACATAAAAAAAACTTGAAAATTGTGCATTTTTCAAACTAAGCTTTTATTAATAATGCTGGCTAACATGCTAAAGATATGAAGATTTTTATATGACTTTTAGCAAGGCTCGTTTTCTGCTTTACACTCATTTGTTTTGGTTGCCTTCCATCGGCCAATAGGGTGTGATACAGGGCTACCGCCGGAAATGTATTGGAGGATGCAGATATATATCAATTTCATGTAGTAATGTCACTGAATAGATTCCATACATATATTACTTATTTAGCAGTCCTTGTCAACGATACGTTTCTCCAACGTCTGCACCTTCGATATGCAGCGCTATTACAAGACTAGTCACAGTGCAGTACCGTCCCTTTGGTTGGTTGCCTGGAATGATGTAAGAGCTGTAGCTGTTGTTATTCTTAGAAGTAAGCAAAGCCGTTGGTCACCTTCAAATCATATATGCTAGTATTTATTTTTGGATAATTATTTAATGAATTTGTACGATTCACCTAAGGGTCAGAATCTATTCCTTGATGCTTCTAGTTTTTCACCCCGATCCAAGTTTGGTCGAGTTATCTCACGTAAATGCTGCTAAGTGCCATGTTTTCAAAATCTTAGTTGGTCCATCAAAGCTGTATCCCTTGGACGGTATATGATGCGCCGGCCAAAGTAGGGCACACATTATATTATTTAACAAAATGTCAACATTAAGCCCTTTGGGAAAACAATTAGTAGCGTGTTACATATGGACAAGAGCAACCTAATGCATATTCAAGTAAGTAACTTTGTATGTAATATTATGGTACTAATTACTGAAAACAAGGGACGTGAATATATTCTGTCAAAGTCAGAAAGAAATCTTGAAATGTTAGCTAGAGGTGTAATGGTACCAATTACTTGTGGAGGTGGATGGAGTGTAACGAGATCAAAATGTGAAACAAAAAAGTAAGGCTGGCAGTAATTGGTATATTTTGTAAGAGCTGTTTTATTCTTGGAACAAAGCTCCGTCCCTTAGCTACCTTTAAGTAATATCTATTTAATTTATAATGACCATTTGTATTTTTGTCCATCTTTTATACCTCACATTAAGCTGAGAATGTATAGCCTGATGATTCTTGTTCTTCACCTCGGTTAAAGCCTGGTGGAGTCATCTCCCCTACGTGCGGTTGAGTACCAAGTTTTCGAGTTATTAATTGTGCGTTCAAGCATGGATCTCTTGGACGGTATACGGTGCGCCTGCCAAAGCAAGGCAGAAGGTATATTTATTTAACAAAGGTTAACGGTAAGGTCTGTGATCAAATAATTAATAAAATGATACCTCGACGCGTGATGCGTCAGCCATGCAGTCCAACTTAGTTAAAGAGTTACATGTTTGTGATATACCCTATGCCTCCAGAAAGATTGTTTAGACCAAAATATGGCAAACAATTTTATTTTCTTCTTAGTCTTCAATAATTGTTAGCAATAAGGCAGACGTAAATAACAACTGGAACAATGCGACGGTCGATAGCGAGGTACTAATGCATGATGGGATTATCAACCTTACTCATGTTACCGATCACACTCAAATCGGAACCAGAGTGTAACCTAGATTTAATACAAATGACTAAGATAAGATAAGATAAGAATTCTTTATTTCAGACTGCATGGTCCATACATCTAAACTAAAATATACAATAAAATAAAATATAAAATATAGAAGTATTTTAAGACATAAAAGTTCATAGGTGTCTTATGTACAAATATAAAGACCCATCTACAACTACAGAGTGTGTCTGTCATTGTTTGGAATAAAATTATGTAAGACATTTAAATAATAATTTGTTCCATCTATCTATAATCCGAGAACTTAAATGAATATCATAGTTCCACAACGATTTCAAGATACAGTTCTTACTATTAGATATTCGTGTCATCCCTTCTGCCCATTACTTTACAGCAATGGCCCACGTGCTGTTTAATACTTCTAGTCACTGTTGCAATTGTTTTGTTTTCTTTGTTTTGTTTTTTCTTAAATCTTCTTATTGTTTGCTTTGCGGGGTTTTCGTCTTTATTTAGCACAGCATCCTTGCAACTCTATTGTATTGCAATCGTATTTACTCATATTATTACCTTTGCTAACATATAACTCATATTTCTAGCAATGCATTATATTTTATTTTTATCTCATTGATCCATGGAATAAATATAAGAAAATGTATTCTCTTTTACCCAATAATAGGATATAGCAATGACAACACAATGTATTTTTTAAGATATAATATACAATGTAATCATTCAAAACTTGCATACTCTCTCTCTCACTCTCGTCTGTCGTCCACCCATTATTTACAATACACACATATAAATATAAATTAAATTTCATTACTAAAACATTATAAATAAGATAAAAAAGATGTATTAAAACAGAAGTCTGAAGAAGAGTGGTTTGCAAGTTTACCGATGAATTGGTTGTCGACGCATTCTTGCTTCGTTATTATTCACCTTTTAAGTTTTTCAGATATTTCATATACATAATTATTAACTAAAGGTGTCATATCATAATCGAAAATGCTTATTTAATGGCTAACAAACTTATCTACGTCCATAATAATGTCATATCCAGCTTGCTCTAAATTATTGAAATATTTGCTTTTGTCCTGTGTTCATACTTAATACAAAGACAGAAGAAATAAAATAATTCTCTACTTTGTTTACAGAAATATGGGCAATATCTAGCATCCCTTGGGATAACCGGAGCTTGGTAACAGATTTTTATTCGTGCTGTTTCTCCAATAAACAAGGTATCTTTGTAAAAGATTTTGCTTTATGGCATGCATCTGTATGTACAATATATTGCCTAAGCATGTTTAAATTCCAACATGCCCTTTCATGCTGTGTCAATAAGCCAATCAAAGTTTCTCTTTTAAACACCGATGTGTAGAAGATTATTATATTGTGTTCTTGGTGACGAGCTTTGGTTTATGCGTACTCATGAAAAACGAAGAAATCTCAGAACAGGCGGCCAAGGGTGATAAAGGAGCTAAGTGGAATTTTGCCCGTTGTTTGAGACGATGGTTTGTTTGGTTTTGTGAGTTTAACGCCATTTTTCAGCACATGAAGCTAAAACCCAGGTTCTTTCTCCACCAACTATGCCGGCCGCCATGTAAAGTATATCCTGTGCTGAAAAATGGCTACAAATGGGATCAGTTAAGTTTAACATAAAAATGTACCCCTTGCTTATGTCTATGATAATTTTAAGGAACTTTCCTTTAACGTTGTAGTTGTTGATTTACAAAGATTTAACAAGTTTTTCCCTTTCTCATTTGTTCTAGCATAATCTTTTGAATTGCTTTCATAGTACGTTATGTGAGAAACATCATTTTCTGATAAATGTAAGTACAAGTCATTATTATCATTATATTTGAAATCATTATCAACAGGGGTGACTCTAGCATTGAGATCTCCTAGTGAAACCGTTTTACCATATCTATTGAACTAATGTCGTCCTCTATAGCATCAATGGTGTCCACACCATTTGTGGTTTTCTTTGAGTAGGTTAAAGGTTGAATTTAATGGTGGGATATATGTTAAACAAATATAAATATGATTCGCACTTTTTATGGACAGACGAAACCATATGTCTTCTATACTAGCTAATGGTTCACATTAAATACCATGTCTAATAGTTTCTCTGACTAGCACAACTAGGCCTCAATATCCACTTTCCAAGTATTGTGTCTACACACTATAGTAGATTTATATCCTGTGAGTTTTATTGCATCCAAATCAGGTCTCTGTAAAATGTGCTTACGCTAGGCCTATAATATCTTGATTAAGTGTTTCAAGGAACATATCATCGTTTAGTTTATTTACTCGAGTATTATTTATTTTTGCATACAAACCATTGATGTTATAATATGTGAGATTTTATAGGGCATATGCATATTAAAAACAAATTTCCAATGCATTTAACCTAGGTTCATTAATGACCACTAAATAATTGTCACAATTTTTCAGCTATACTGTTATCATCTCCATCATTACGTGACTGGTAATACATATTGTTATTAGCCTGATATATAGACTTGTTACCCCAACGTTCATTAGAGTGGTGCTTATAACAACCAGTTGAGTGTGTTTTACTCCCATGGGTTCTTTTCAGCTCGTCTAAAACCTGCCTTGTCAATTTGAGTTTTCTTAAAGAAATTAATACATGGTATTATATTTGAGGCATGTACTGTTGTGCCCTGTTTAGACACATGTATGGTAAATTTTTGTCCTGATTTGGTGTGACAAGGGATATCAGAATGTGCCTTGGTTTCTGAGAGGCTACCTCGATGCAGTTCTGGAAGTAATTTATATTTTTTTCGACACTTATAAAGTTGTCTGTTTTCAGGTTGCTTATTCGCACGTGTGGCACTAGAGTACGACAAGGCTCCATTTCCTCAATGGTTTTCCCAAAGTCATCAATTATATAACCTGTCTGCTCTTCAACAATGAATCTGTTGACTGGCCTCTTGGGATCTAATGAATTTGCATATGGAATCATGAAGAAATATGACATTGCTCGATGTTTGGGTTTTGTCTTCCCAATTACCTAGGAATCGTCCCTCTGATTATTTGGGTTATCGCTCTGACACTTGGAATCATGAAGAAATATGACATTGCTCGATGTTTGGGATTTGTCTTCCCCATTACCTAGGAATCGTCCCTCTGATTATTTGGGTTATCGCTCTGCCACTTGTGGTGGTTGCAATGGCGCTTGGGGTGGTCCCTCCAGCTCATTTGGGGTTGGTTTATTTGTAAAACCAACGGATTTTGTGCATGCCAGTTACTTCCCTTCTTTGTGAATCAAGTTTATCATGGAGATTCGGGACCTATTTATCGTTATCATCTACTACTGCCTCAAGTTTTAAACACTTGGCGTCAAGTTCATCATTTATTTCAATTTCTTTAAAAACATTTTTATCCACATATTGAAGTTAGCGAGCATGTGTTTTTTGGATCGTGTATATCTGTTTTTCATATTCCTTCCTCATTATACTAAGAGATTTCTCATGCTCAGTCTCCAAATTTTTGTTTTTTGCTGTTCTTGTAGTTACTTTTTCTGGGTCATTCTATTGCTTTACGACTGTAGAGAATTTACGATTGTCTCTAAATTCTTTGTTGTAAGATCATTGGGGTCGCTCATTTTCACTTGCTATGAGGCGTTTTATGTTGACCTTGTCGATCAGTGCGCGCGTTTCTGCATGACTATCTGTGATATTCACACTTTGGATTGCTAGGTTATTTTTCCCTTGAATCAAACATCCTTCCATCACATCCAACCTTTTATCCAGACCATCCACCATATGTCAAATGGGTGAAATCTAGGGAGATTTAACCTGGTTTTCGTATGATTGGGACAGTTCTTGTTCTGCTTTTTTCCTGTATTTTATTTCTGTACTTTGTTCTGATCTAGCTCATTGTGTATGTTGGATTGCTTGAATAAAGTACCTTTTTTGAATCGTTGATAGGACCAGGTATATCGTAATTGGACAAAAAAACAGATCAATTGTAGTTGTTTCATACATGTGAACTCGGTCGGACTCGTTGTGACGTGCTTCATAAGCATGCGAATTTGCATGTTCTCTGTGTAGCTTAGTGCCACTGGAATTACCTATCAATTGATCGTGTCGGTTTATGACAGATTTAAAAAATTCGGATACCCCAAAGCCCGTGGCCCGTCTAATTCCATATTGGGCCCCTCCGTATTCGAAGTGAGTTTCCTGTCGGGCTTGTGAAAAAGAAACAAATATCGTGAAGCTGTCCACATCCTCGCATTTCTGATTTAAACTACAATCGAGCATCATGATGAGATTTATGTAGCGTGCAAAAAATAAAATTACTCCAAGTTCTCGAAAAACGGAAATAAAGAGAAAAACAGACGATGCTTTGGTAAATTCTGTATTGGCGAAGAAGAAGAAATACGACGACGAGGCAAGAAAAATGACATTTCAGCCTTTGCAGAAAGAGACTTATGAATGGCTGAGAAATGTGACAAGATGTTTGTACATACTGTCAGAAGTATCCCACAGTCACACAGAACAATCTGTTTGCCAAGGAAACTGACAGAGTTAGGTTACAACCCAGTCAAATCACATCATCTCACTGCTGCACATTTGGCAGCACGTACGACCCAGTTTCTTCATGAACAGAGTAATCAATGGTCGAAGAAAAAAATCTATACAAAAAGTGAAGTTGGCAGACACCCCATGTGGAAAGATGTTCAAGAAACTACCTGAGGCAAACCAGAATAAGATGCGAACATTTTTTAATACTGAATATTACCTAGCCAGTAACTCGAGATCTTTTTCTGATTTCAAAGGAATGTTTGATTTGCGGGAGTTAAATGGCGTGAACGTGGGAAACATGTATAAAAAGGATATTATGTTTAAAAAAATTTGCTTGCAGCATGGATGTGATAGTTCGAAATGACAAGAAAGAAAAGGTGATGAACAGTAGATTCATACATGTTATGGCAGACGGCAGCACAGATGTGTATGTGAATGAACAGAAGCTAGTGTACATCAGATATGTACATGACGGCGCAGCGCAGGCAGATTTGGTCGATATAGTCGATTTAAAGGATTCAGATTCTAATGTTGTGAGATGAAGATCCATTTACAATATCAATACACTGCATGGCCCATAAACTGAAATTGGCAGCACTTGATGCTGTGGAAAAGCACGCGTACCTACAGATATAAGGATATTAGTTGTGCTACAAATTGTTATGTGGTAAATCATGTGTTTGAAAAATATTATATAACACTGGTCACTTTGTTCGCTGGATCGCAAACTATATATTATATAATAATATTAATAATAATTTTGACATGGTAAATGTATTTTTCAATCGTAGAATATAACAATTGGCATAGAATATATGAAGGTGAGAAATTATCGAAAATGTTTTGGTTCTTTTTCATTATCAGAGCAGTATGGGCACCACCATCTTGGAAGTAGCCAATGTATTTTTTGTCGTTTCTGACATAAGTTTAAACTAAATGACGCAATAGTCTTCGCAAATTATATGGTCAGGTCAAATTATTCTGTTTTATATACATCTAGGGCCATTTACGGTTAGTACAGAGCTGTATTACCTTAGATGTTCGTTACTTTTTACCAGCTCTTTTCAGCGTATTCTACACGTCCCTAGACCATACGGATAAAAGCACTTCCACTTAACATAATGGACATTGTACACTGATATTGTGGTCACATCTGCTGCACAGTGTTTGTGCAATGAATACTTGTCTTTACTTTGTATTCATAATGAAAAATAAAACACCTTAAATGCTCAATTACTCCGTCTCCTTCCCCTCTACGCTATAATATCAAAATCATGTATCTGACCAGTTTTGCATACTTGTCTATGGCACAGCTTGATTCCGTTTTGGGGAACTAATTTGACGAATGATTTTAAAATAAATCACATATCTTAAAAAAGACCTTTTTCTATGGTCTGTCTGCTTTCAAAATTGAATAAGTTAAAACTGCATGGTTATTTGTAGAAATCATTCTTTCATTAAATAAAACTATGAAGACTGGCATATGGGTATATGGAGCAGTTTCTCTTAGAATTTTACAAACGAACACATTGTGACTTTGCAATGGTCTCAGATTGTCCTGATAAGATCTTTCAATTGATTGATGGTACCTAAACTTTACTTTCAATTTTATTACTGTACCCATTTAGGGCAACTGTTCTTCACTTTTAGAAATTTCCTAACATGATGGTTGATATATGGCACAATTTGATTTTGTTTCTACAAACTAATGTTTTCCTGAGATTGCAAAAGTTTTTGCTCGTACTGACAAAATTTCTCTTGTGTCAACTTTTGCAGCCGTATCATTGAGCTATTACTGAGCGTTGTTTCCAAAGAAGTTGCTCTTTCCCGACTAGTTCCAAGTGTGTGGTGGTAGATGAAAAACATAATGGGATTCGCCACGTTGTTTAGATAGGCTAATACCAGTATGGGCTCCCGGATGGGATGTGGTTTTACTACTTCAAAAACTGCCAGCATGTTGTATATAAAATATGGACCCCAACAGACTATAAAACCTGTAATGGAAAGGTTAGTGTGTTATGATTTACAGTCATGTACATTTCTTTCAATTTATAATAATAATAATAATAATAACAATTGATTCATATGCAAATGTCGAGATGTGACTAAGTGTATATGTAAATAGACGTCTAGTCATATAAGTGTATTGTTTTCTGCCCAGAAATTTTAATTATACACAATGGCCTAGTGCGAGTGCCAATTAAAATCGCGTTTCATTTGTCACATACAAAAAACTAAAAAATAAAACCCATGAGAATAATGTGAAATAAAAGTGTAAAATCAACATTTTTGGCTTTTGTTTTCGGGGCTTATTATAGCTCTACCATTATTGTGGCGTGTGGTCTATTGCACAGACGGTCCTTGTTACTGTGTATATTCTCTTATAAGGCGGGTTGAACTGCATAATGCGCCATTTGTTAGGAGTAATCATTAGAATAAACAACATATACCCTGATCTGCTGGCGCATTATGAGACGGCAGATCAGGATCTATGTTGTTTGCAGTTGGACCCGACTTACAAGAGAGTATATACGATCTATAAATTCCATTCCTCATCCAAGAGTTGATAGTTTTCTTTACCTGAAACAATTCCAAAACTTAATTGAATGCTCCTGAACTTCGATCGGGAAATTCCTCTGTTGAATATCATTGAATTCGTCTGATTATCCGTTCTATTGGACCTACTGGTACCATTCCTTGACTCTACAGAAAAAAAACGATTTACTGAAAATTCAAACAGTCATATTATTAAAAAAACACTTAATGAATGTTGGGTATTTAGTCTGATTATCAGCTCATTATTACACGACAAGAACGTGGAACCTTTATCCAAGCTGTTGAAATCCCAACCAGATGAAGCCAGACATGCCAGCAGTTATAATGAATTAAAATTAATTACTATTTGGAAAGGTGAATGCTGCAAATGCAATGCTTGTCGCGATATTTAAGAGAGTAAAAAGTGTTTGATGTCTGCATGGCTAGTGCTGGTATGAAATTTTCATATTATTATCTTGATTGATTTACTTACTGCAGCGGCCTACCTTAAAATCATTCGATGATCTGATAAAATTCAATTGTTTTTTTTTTTGCTGTTTTCTTGTCAGCTGGCTTTGTTCTTAAATTGCCTAATTTCCAACATTTTAGCTCGCTGCTTTAGGTCTGAATATATCTTGGAAATTACTTTAAGTATGATTTAATTTATGTGTGTGATTTTAATGTATGTTTTAATGTTTGGTTTATTGTAATCTTTCTTCTTTCTGCATAATGTAGCTGATTAGTGTTGTATGTATATACCTGTACCCTGTACACCCCAGGTTAAAATCAATCGGTAGCATCTCAAGGGACTCGACTGAATTCACAGTCCAGTTATAGTGGTTGGCGAGTTTCGCGTAAATTTTGATGCGAATGAGGCTGTTGTGTTTATTCATTCGTTTTCTGAAATCAACGGTTTCGCCAGCATATTGAGTGCCACAGATCTTGCATGTTAGAAGATAGATTACATTTTTGGTTGACATCCTAACTTCTGATTTATAGTGTAGCTAACTCCTGTCGTCGAACTTCTGAACGATTTGGTCTCGGGCATATGTTTGCAAATTAGCCAACGCTTGTCTTTGCAGCAATATTTGCCTGAATCTGAGGTCTTGTTTGAAGTTACCTTGCCACGTACCAGATGGTCCTTCAGATCTTTAGGTCTACGGAACGCAACCATAGGAACTTCTATGCCCTTCAGATGTTCGGAGGATCCCCTCTTGTTCCAATGCTTTCGAATTATCTGTTGTAATTTTGGGGCGTCGGGGTGAAAAGTAACCACGAAAGGGACGCGTTTGTTGGTTTTCTGGGTTTTATATTTCAGGAGGTCTCCTCTATCGCGGAGTCTAGTTTTGTTAATAGCCTCCTCGATGTAGCTATTTCTATATCCTCTCCTTCTAAGTGCCCCTTGAGCTCTATGGGTCTCTTTTCAAAAGTAGCCGGATTAGAGCATATGCGTTTGTTCCGAACGCACATACCGTTCGGAAGATTTTTTATTACGTGCTCGGGGTTGCAGCTGGTTGGGAGTAGATACTGGTGAGAGTCAGTTGGTTTAGAATACATGTCAGTTTCTATGTTCTCCTCCAGGAGGGTAGATTGAGCATCCCAAAAGATGCTGGACCTGTGTGTATATATATATTACGATCACACAGGTACGCATTATCCACACACACACACACACACACACACACACACACACACACACACAAACACAAATGTTTCGAATATGTGCTGTTGAAAACTTGTTATCTTTTAAGTTCTTAATTAATATTTGCTTTATAGTTGGTACAAAAAGCAAAAGCGCGTATGTTTAACTCTGTTATATTATGTACTGACTCTAGATAAAAATTAATGGGCTTGATTTTGAATGGTTGTATATAAGCACAACTGCGGATTTAAAAATGCAGGGGTTTGATTGACCCCATTCTACTCCCCCACCCGCTTACAGTAAAAGCAGTACTCGTGTTAGGTGTAAAAAGAGAAATATGTGGCTCAAAGTATGTTAATAAAAAAGAACCACTCCTTTAAACTGGAAGCCCCAAAGAAGCAAATCCTGCATTCGCCAATGATACGCATTTTAATACATCCCCCTATGTTTGTAAAAACATAATGTCATTTTCACTCAGCACCAATATATGTCCAAAATCTACTTACGTCGACGGAAATCCGTGTTCCTCCTGTACAATACACAGATCAGTGTGGCACAACTCAAGACAATCATGATGACAGGGATCAGAAATGTAAATATGAAAGCAGTCATAAGAAGAACCTGGAGAAGTAACAAAAATTAGATACATTTTTCTAAAATTTATTTTAAATTATTTTTATAAATCTGTTAAATCTAAAATTTTGTTTAAAAAACAACGTGAGGGTTGGAATATTCATGTCATATCTACGTTTCAAAGATATATGTTAGAAATGTTTATGGTAAATTATTTTTACACTTATTTTAAATGTGTCTTATTCTGTCAAGTGGGATTGTACGGCTGGCAAACCCACCAAACGCATTATATATATATATATATATATATATATATATATATATATATATATATATATATATATATATATATATATATATATATATATATATATATATAACACAATAATTGTCAAGTGCCTTCGGAAGGTAAACTTAGGCATTTTTCAATAATCACAGAGAGATTTAGTAGTAGCTGTGGTGGTAGTTTTATTACATGTAGTAGCAGTAGTGTAGTAGGAGTATTAATAGTAGTAGTGGTAGTAGTAATCATCTTAGCAACAGCAGCAAAAGTAATTCTGTTTATGTTAGTCGTAAAAGTGGTGTCGATGATGTGATGCTAGGGCCCTCAGACGGTTTTATTGACATAGCACTGCGGTATGCACGAGAGAGGCCCGTGATCGTGCTTAGTGTTTTGATATGCTTTGTCCGTGCTCTACCATACTACTGTAAAGTATCATGCATGTGTGTTGGCGTAGTACAATTGTAGTGCTGTGTAATGGTGGTGCAGTACAGTGGTAGTGTTGCAGGTGCTGGTGGCTGTGTATTTGTGATGTTTCTATGATAATGGTAGTTTTATATAGAGACTTAAAGGACAAACCTTCCACCATTTTGGGTCGTCAAACTCTACAGAACAGTATTGACTTCCGTCATAGTCTGAAATATCGATCGTCTGATAAAAGACGGCGGCTGGAATGGACAGAATAGATGAAAGGCCCCACGATATAAAAATCGCCATCCAGCGGAACCTTCTTCCTGAAATAAATTCAAGCGAAATAAGTTGCAAGAATCACTATAAAACAAATATGTAATACCTTTTCTTATTTTTAAAACGAAGAACCATTTACATGTTTCGCTGTCATATAGACCTTTCTTTGGTGTTACATGCCATTTAGTGGCGTAATACATGTCAGCATGACTTAAGTAAGTTATTAAGCAAAAGAAAATCTGCTGTAGTAATAGAATGAACAGAAACCTGCCCTATTTATTTGAAATAATGACTAAGAACTAAGTTAAATATGGTAAATTCATCATTTTAGCTTAGCAGCAATTTTCGTGGATTCATTAGTTGATACTAACCACAAATTTTAAAGACCCAACCAACAATGATACTTTTTTGGAAACAATAGGTACCCTTCCTAAATCCAGAATTTTAATTACTGACGTACATGTCCTTTTATGCAAAAGCACGAAAATTGATTATCACAAAATTATATTGAATTCATTCTGATACACTTTGCTGCATACTGTTGTTGGCATAAAATACCATAGAATACCGTTCATTTATTTACCGTATATACTCCCGTATAAGTTTGTTTCAATTGTAAGCAACATAGACCTGGACTTGCCGTCGCATAACGCAATGGTTTATTTTGGTTGATACTTTTTTCTTCAACTTATAGGTCATGTAAAATTGAATGAACCAGATCTGCCGGTGCATCATGGGACGACAGACCCAGTCTATGTTGCTTACCCTTCAAGGATGCAATATATATGTAATAAGTAATGAGTACTAAGTGAAAGCTCCTTCATTTATTTGAAGCATCCGATATGTATTCAGTGGCCCCGCGTGGCCTTGTGGTCTAAGGCGCTCGCCTGTACAGATCACTGACATCTCACTTTTGTCCGTCTGGGTTCAAGTCTCGGCTCGGCCAACGTGGGTATATGAGAAAGCTTGCCAGTAGGATCTCGTGGGTCTGTGGTTCTTCCCGGTTTTTTTACGGGTTCGTCCTCCACCAGATGTACTGGCCGCCATGTATTGCCTATCGTGTGCTGAAAAATGGCGTTTAACCCACACAACCAACCAACCAACCAACCAAAATGTATTCGAGGCATTCAGAGCTTCGTGCATTTTACTATGTCATGGCAATGAAAATTAAACATCATACACCAATATTATTAAATTTTACTTTTTGAGGAACTTTTGACATGCTTCCGAAATGGAATTTAAAATGTGTTTTTTTTAAAAACAGTTGGTATGGACATTAAATTACAATTGCTTGCTTGAACATGATATAATATGCCTGAGTTGCTTCGCCATATGGCAACAAACCAAACCAATAAACTGGTAACTGCTTAGTGAGAATCAAGTGTTCAGTCCGCGTATCCAGCACACACACACACACACACACACACACACGCTCTGTAAGAGTTTATAGTTTTTGCTTCAGTCCAATGTGACAACCCGTATATAAGAATCGGGCACCATTAGTCAAATCTACTAGTTAATTTGCGTATATATATATATATATATATATATGTGTGTGTGTGTGTGTGTGTGTGTGTGTGTGTGTGTGTGCATGCATTTATCTATATATACAAGGCACTTTCTAATTAGGCCCAGAAATTCTAACTCTCTATATGTCCACTATGAACAGGTTTGGTTGTACATACTTTACAGGTTTGATTGCACATGCAAATTTTGTTAAAAGCTTCACCTCTTCCCTTACCTTTCTGCAAAGACTGTAAGGGCTTAGATACAGTCAGTGCCCTATCAATGCTCATCATAACCAGGATGTATACGGAGGCGTACATTACAACACTTTTCAAGAACTTGTGTATTTTACAAAATGGTTCTCCTAACATCCAGATCTCATCTGTAAACTCCAGAAATCCATCCACAACAACGTCAAATAGCCCCACGCAGAGATCTGTAAAATAAGATCGACGCAAACAGAATGCACAAAGTGTGTATATATATATATATATATATATATATATATATATATATATATATATATATATATATATATATATATATAATTGCATTATGAATGTGATTTTTACTTTTGTTGGGTTTAATAGCACTTTTAACACTTTACTGGCTATATCATGTCGATGAAAGGGAGCTAAGTGCCTTTCCCAAAGACATACATACATACATACATACATACATACATACATACATACATACATACATACATACATACATACATACATACATACATACACACACACACACACACATACTACATACATACATACATACATACATACATATGTATTTGTATTTATCCAATTTCAACTATCAATTGATTTTCCTATTATGTATGCATGACCGCACAAACGTAAAACTTTACATATACAAGTAGGCAAGTTTTTTTCATCCTCTTTTGTTATCCATACATCCATACGGTTTGGTCGAAATGTTTGCGATTATATTCAATTGATAAAATAGTATACATCAAGAACACAATACTGAAGTGCACCCTATCTTCTCTTCTGGGAACTCCACATGTATTTCTGGTATTTGTCGATGAACAGGTAAATAATAATAATAATAATAATAATAATAATAATAATAATAGATATTAATGCTTACAAGTACAAAATGTAAAATCAAAAATGTTTGTTCTTATCTAGCATCCGCGAAGTCGGTTTATCGTGAATAGTTTACAGTTAGTGTAAGTACATATATATTTGGCGTGGGAGTATCAGGAAGCGTAATTCAGAATATCGCCCATTTGTTTCGCTAAAGCACGCGTAGTATATATGCAGTCTGAGAGCATACATTTTATGACGCATAAAATCACTTTACAGTGTCACTTTACGCATACTTATAGGCACATTTAATCAGCGGCTCGCGTGATGTTTGATATATCTAAACTGAAAGAATCTCTAGATTTGGAATAGATTTCCCTGAGATCTGCGAGTGTCTGCTTGATTAACACCAGCATGACGACCTGCCAAAGTAAATTTCTTCATTATTTTATAATAATCCTTGCAAGGAACTAATGTTATTATTACAGTGTGGCTTCTATGAGACAATATCGGATCAATGTAAATGATATATACTAGCTTTGTTACTAGCAAGGTGATGTTGTCTCGTTTGGGAATTACCTAGAATATCGTCCTTGGCATGCGCTATGCGGAACAACAACTAATCATAATGTTTTCCTAGTCTTGATGGAACCGTGGTTGCTTTTTTGGTTAGTGAACCGGGCTTACGTCCAAATGGGTGCGGGTTCGAATCGGATCAGTCAGAGTCGGCTACCTCAGTGTCCCTGAGGGTAGAGTATTTTTGCTCCAATTGCATCGGCACTAAATAATCTTCATATGTTGTTGTGAGCTAAAATACTAAACGAAACCAACTCCAGTCATGAAGTGTACTAAAGTGTATTTCAAGCAGTTTTACCAAAGACTAACAGCGTCAAATAACGCGATAATGATATTTTGACATTATATCATTCATAGGTGTCAAAACACTCTTTTTGTTGACATTTTTATGACTTCGATATATATATATATATATATATATATATATATATATATATATATATATATATGTGTGTGTGTGTGTGTGTGTGTGTGTGTGTGTGTGTGTGTGGTTACTGCTGAAAATAACAAATGCAGGTTGATATATTATAACGGAAAGATATGCAATTATACAATGTATCATGCAACAACTTGAAGAAGGGAGGAAATCCAAAGGAGACTCAGACAAGACAGACTTATCTCACCTGCTATGGCAAGATTGAAGATGAAGAAATACATTCTTGAGCATCGCTTGTTGCTGCTAATCAATATACCAATGACAATGGAATTAAGCACAATTATCAGGAAAGCTAGTACCCAGACTAAAACTAGACGGGCTCTGGAATATGCCTGAAATATATAAAAATGTTGGATCTTGTACTTGCAGCAGTTACACGTAATAGTGTCAAGATATATACGTGAGCCACGAGACAGCGTGTTTAGCCGGGAATTTTTTTTTTTTTTTTTGCCTACGGTCATCATATTACAATTTTCACTAGATATCACATAGAGTGTTTTGTATGACGGGACACGTTATCAGTACGATGACAATGGTAGTTCAGTCAACTCAAACTGATGAAGCTGTTTCCACAGCCAAGTAAGTTCTGGTATAATCACCTTGTCAAAAGGATTACACAGCTTTGTTAATCTAAACATTTTACTGACTCGATGTAATCATATACCTCTACATGTCGGGAGAGAAAGTCTGAGCCTGTTAATACTTTTCAGGCATTCGAAGAGAGAGAGAGAGAGGGGGGGGGGGATCGAGAATTTATAAATGACAACGGTTTTGTCGTACTCATCATAATCATTATATAATTATTATTCGTGATTAATTGATTTGATTGCCTAATAATCATGGATCCAGAGAGTAGCTTACATACATTACTAATAGATTTGTGCTCGTCGATGTATGGAACAAAAAGATATATGAAAGTATAAACTATAAGGGAGCATAAAATCTTAAATAGACGATTTCATTTCCTTAGTTCAGCGATACTGAAAATACAGACGTTGAATCGGCAACTGATCACTTCTTATAGTTCCAATGTATATAATGTTGTTAACTTTAGAGATAAATAATCATTTTCAAATATTCAACAATTTGTATCTTAGAGAAGCCACGGTAGTTCAGCTGACAGACCGTCGGACTCTAAATTGAAAGGTCGCGGGTTCGATACCTACCCAGTCGAGCCCGGGTCGGCTGTCTCAATGTGCCCTTGCGAAAGGCTCTTAAGTCCCATTTCCTCGATATGATATAGCCAAACTTGTAAGTGCTGTTAAAACCAACAAAAATAAAACAACAAATCTTTATCCCCCCTCTCACATATATTAAAAAATGCATTCTTACTACTATCATTCTCAAAACCTTGAATCAGTTACACAGGAAAAATACAGCAACAATAGAGCATTTATACCAGAACAGAACATAACTTTATTGCCAGCTCAGATATAATAATATACATATCAGATTCAGTACAAATACAAATTACTACTGGTGATGGTATAGCGGATAAAGAAAGGTAGAAAAGGGAAGTTTAGAGACTGATATATTTTTATCAATATTTTGGATATACATGGCAAAATGGGATGAAATAGTAATAGACGCAACTATTCTGAGTTTACATGGGAACAGAATTTTTTGAATATTAGTTCTATAAATGTACTGACTCTAATTTGTACGTTAAAATTTGTATTATTTAGCATCTCACTAAATTCGTATGTATTAACAGTTGTGTGATATTTCTTACTTATAGATTGATTTTTCGTTTTTCAGTAAAATATTGACATTGAAACAGAGAACGAAATTCATCACCTAGACCTTGTGAGATTCATAATTCACATATTCTTTCAGATATATCTAAAAATTAGGCCACTTTCCAGTGTCAGTTGTGAACTTATAGTTCGTTGTACGGAACTTTATCAAATTATTCTATACTTTTGTGGCATAAGTGCTAAAAATGGTTCAAAATTAAAAGACTTTTTTTTAAATATGCGATAAGTTGTACTTTTAGAGGAATCAAAAAGCACTAGAAAACCAAGTTTGTATATATCTTATCTTTTAGCCAGTCAACAGAAGGGAATGACCGAGATAACCATAAATATTAAATGTTACAATTTTACTCATTTGTATTCAGTAACAAGTCTATCCCTAAAATATCACAGGTCTGATTTCTATAAAAAATGCTGACAGGAAACATATCGGCCTCTCCACACAACATGTAGAGTTTGGTACTTGTTCTTAAAAAAGACTTTTTCAAAACAAATCAGTATTTACATGTTCAATAACATAATTATCTCGATCTCACATCAATATAACAATATCGGTAAAACAGTTCTATCAAAACGTTTTAAATGTAAATCCAATTTTAAAGACATATTGCTTATTCTCTTATGTCGGACAAACAACTATTCTTTAGCTTGTTTAGTATTTATCTTTATTGCCAAATAAAATGAACCATTCTGTTCAGAAAGCAACCCTAAATATAAATTCTAATAACCTATTTCCCAGTGATGTGTTTCCAAATACAAAAGAGAAACAGTTAGGGTCTCTACAAGGAAATATTACTTTTTTGTTTTTTTTCAACACTGACTTTCAATCGCCAATCTCTGCAGTATAAACATAGTTCATTTAAAGTGTTCTTAAAATGTTCTGAAGATTTTTTTGTTATCTGCAAGAATAACAGTATCGTCAGCATAACGATAACATGTACCTTCATATTCCAGGTTCACGCTAGGATGCGATTCCGGTGAATAAGTCGCCCTCGAGTCTGTTATTTTGCCTAAACACGCCCAAAAATGAAGTTCACTTCACCTTGCCTTGACGTCATGCCACTCCTTCCATACCCTTTTTTTTTTCGGTATATTACATTAATAATCAAAGTAAAACGTCTACTTTTGTGTCAGTACAATGTATTAATAATCCAAGTAAAAACGTCGCCTTTTTGTCCATGTTCCATTCAAAGAGGACGATCAAAAGTTAGAAGACGCTGTTGTATACGCTGTAGTTAATTTTGGTGCTAATTTGATGATATATGCCCCACTCTCTCTCTCTCTGTCTCTCTGTCTCTCTCTCTCTCTCTCTCTCAACTATACCAGCACCATTAATAATATGTACTTGTACCTAGCCTCATATGTCTATTGTTAAACCTGATCAGATAATACAATTCTGTTCTGTTCTGTTATAAGTGCTCTTTTTGTATTTTTACTGTGTAACTGATTTAAGTTTTATGAAGGTTATGATATTAGTAAGAGATCATTGCTTAATACCTGAGAGAGAGAGAGAGAGAGAGAGAGAGAGAGAGAGAGAGAGAGAGAGAGAGAGAGAGAGAGAGAGAGAGAGAGAAATCTTAAATCAAATGAACATGAATGCTATTTGTTTGCTCATTCTTCTGTATGTATGTGCAACAACTATATTTGTATATCACCATTATATCTCGATATGAGGGCTAATTGGACTGAATAGAGAAAGTACATATTTCATATCCGTTCTCTAAAACACAAATTGTTGAATTTTCAAAATAATTATTTTTCTCGGAAAGTTCTCAACTTTATATTCATTAAACTGATTCAACATCTGTATTTTCAATATCTCATAGTTTTCTCTGAGATAAGAAAATGAAATCGTCTTTCTATACCCGCTCAAAGTTTATACTTTCATATATCAATGAATTTTCTCCATGCATCGATATACACAAATTAATTAGTAATGTCTGTTTACAGCTTCTCTCTGGACCTAGGATTATTAGGCAATCAAATCAATTAAACATTAATAATACATTTTGTCATGATTACTACGAGGACGACAGTACCTTTGTCATTATAAACTCTCTCTCTCTCTCTCTCTCTGATTTTGAATGTCTGAAAAAAGCACAAAGCACAGACTTTCTATCCGCAAGTGTGGAGGTGTCTGGTTACAATACTGATGCAGAAAAATATTTAGATTTGTAGAACTGATAACAGAACTGGCTTGGGTGTGGAAACTGCTTATTCCGTCTGAGTCAGCTGAACTTCCTTTGTCATATATGCACTGGTATGGATATACTCGTAAGTGTTGATATTAGCGTTGTCGTTGAAGGCAGGAATCCACATAGACGTATCCTGGTGCAGCCATTTCGTATTTCTTTTCTTGTGCATTGTTTGGCATATCATAATTTATATTATATATTTTACGCCGCTCTCGTTGCGCCTCTTTGTCCTCCGGTTTGATTCGCTTTGCTATTATGCACACCAACCAATAGTTATCCATATATAGTTCATGATTTGTTCCAGATTTTCTCAGCCTTTTTAGCATACAGTAGTATCTAGCATATAACGATATAAGAACCTTTGAATGGAAGGGGGAAAAATCATATGAAAGATGCATTTTTATCATGGTTATTCTTGGTAATGTCATTTCAGTTTTTATTTTTTTCTGGATAAGTACTTAGTGCTTACAAATAATAACATAATTAAATAATAGTTAATAAACTTTAAGGAGCAAATTATGCAACATACAAGAAAGATGATTATGTGTAGCCGCATCTCAATTCTTAAACTAACTTGCAAATCATATTGCTCTTATACTTCATTCGTTTACCATCTTCCTTTTATATCTCACTGTTCGTAATGTTTTCGAAGTAGAGTGCATACCATTTTTTGTACCCAATATACTTTGCTTGTAGTAGGTGATTCTATTTGGAAACCCCTGCGAGAACAAACGATGGTGCTCACAGGGTGTTAGAAAAGAGGATTCTGGAAAACCCTGTCTTTGCAACCTATAAGAATGGACACTCTAGTCGTCACGGCTTAATTGACCAAATAAGGATGATATGTATATTTAGATTAATAGTAGATACAAACATACGTCACCCATGGCTACCTACCTTTTCCTCATCCTCATTTACCTCATATTCCATGTGCATGAAAGCAGGGGTAGTCATTGTTATTTCTGAATAATCCAGATTAGCTTGCGTATCATAATCTGCTGTCACCAGGCTCGACAAGGACTGAAATAAAATATCACACACTGAAATACTTTAATCTGTATTTATTATCCCATGCCACGACAGTGGTGGGGCATATTACGTTACATTTTCCTTACTTCCGTGTGTCTCCTTGGTTTAAGTTTAGCGTTTAAGTCAGGTTAGAAGCACCGTGGTGGGGCATCTGTGTTCCATAAAAACAAACTAGCTTGTAGTCCTTTCATTATTTTAAAGATTGTGACATCATTACGAGTTATTACACGTGTTTAATATCTATTATATGCAAGATGGGTGTATGGTACATACTATTAATTTTGTAACCTATCTATTTATCCATTCATTAATCCCTTCATCCACCCATCAGACCCTGTGGTGTTTTGTCCCTAACCTTGCCCACCACATCAACGATGTGGTGTTTTGTCCCTAACCTTGCCCACCACATCAACCCTGTGGTGTTATGCCATTAACCTTGCCCGCCACATCAACCATGTGGTGTTTTGTCCCTAACCTTGCCCACCACATCAAGAAAACATATGTCGGGGGGAAGGATTCCCTTTCTAAAGGGTGGTTCACTTCGAATTAAGTGACCGACCTTGCATGTAATTTCAACCGAAAAATTTATTATTTAATATTAAAATGTGTGTGGGGTGGGGGTGGGGGAAGTCCACTAAACCCATCGCAGCCTTCTAAACCAGCGTTATACGTTTCATTCATTTACATGTCAAACAAGCACACAGCGCTGTCGGGATGAAATTGTCCAAGATATATTTTAAAATTTGTTTAAATGCATTATTCTTTGGGAAACAGTACTATTGGACACTTGTTGTCAAAAGCAATGAACACGTCATTTATAGGAAGTTAACAATTAAATGGATAAGAATCATTTGTGAACTCCTTGTCAGTTTCTATATGATCACAAACTTTAACAACTTTATGCATGAAAACACAAATTGTGTAAAAGATATTATACTTATCATATAGCCAATGTTTTACAAAGAACGAGTATTCGGCAGAGCATCGCGAAACATCGGCGTTGTCAACAACATATTATGAGCTTAAAATGAGCCGAAATTGATCGAACTTTCTTCAACATATATTCTGTGGATAGTACAAATTGATGTGATTATGTAATGCAACATAACTATTATACCACTAAATTTGACCAATGAATCAGGAAAACGTTACACATAAATCTATGTTATGTTTCAAGTAGGTGATGACTTGACTGATTGCATACCTGCCATAACACGACGTGTCACGCGAAAAACACGATGTTTGACTCCCAAATCCCCGGACACGGTTGTGTTTCGAAAAACACTATTTTCAATAATCTTTGGGGGAAAAAAAACATACATTTTTTACCACCACTATACATGTCGGAAGCATGTAGTCTGTATGACAGTCAACAGTCCTGCTTAGAGTCCATGTAAAACTAAAAACGGGGTACGTTATTCAGCTCATTATCATGGAGATGAACAACCACCATTTCACAGATTACGTAATTGGCAGAGAATAGCTAGGATGATGCGGTGTCAATTCCTTTCAACACTGCTTTGAGAGAGCCAATTAGGCTAATTTACATATGTACAGTACTCTAAGTGGAACAACCCAGTTCGTTTGAGTTAGGTATTGTCACAGAGATTCGTGTTGAAGAACAAAATTTATTACACATCATTGCCTTGAATAAGAATGTTTAAGCCATCATTATTAAAGATTATTGGCAAGTTTGTTATCAGTGGCAACGCTTCTTTGAAGTCGGATTTTACTCCATACATAAACGCAAAACACGATTATTTCGGTAGTCGGAATAGTATACAAGAGTGGTTCATTTTTTTCCCAGCAAAATGTCGAAATGCAGCTTTAATTTAAGGAACAACAAGGCATATACAAAACGAGCAGAGCCCAGCAAAACTAAATTTCAGAACTCCTGGACGGAGTTTGACTTTGTGAAGCGCAGCAGCAAGGTCGAGCATTTAATTTTTTACACACACTGCAAACACCATATCGACACTAGTCATTCTGGAGTATACGACCTCCATCGACATATCAACACCACCTAGCATGTTTGCCATTTCCTCACAGCGACGCAGATGTGGAAAGATACTTTTCTATGCTGAGAAAATTTCAACAAGATTTTCGGGGAAGTTTGAACACGAGTACCATCCAGTCTCAAATGAGTGCCAAGATGAACACGAATGACATATGTATTACCTTTAATCCCTGCCCCCTTCACGACCTATTGAGAGCAGAAAAGACTGCATCTAACTAAGAAAATATTCCACTGTTCAATGGCTTTTAAAGACTGAAACTTGGTATATTTTTGTATTTAATGTCTTTGTGGTTGTGTTTATGTGAGTGGGGGCACATGTGTGTGGTGATGATATTGGACAATGCTATAATGAGTCTACGGGCTATTTTTGGTTTGTAAGTGTATTAAACGCTTCAAAGAAAACAGATATGTTATTTGCTTTTTTTTAAAAAATCAAATGTGAATTTCCAGTAATTTTATATAGGCTTATATGACAAGATAACTTATTCTTAATTGGACGTCGTTTTCTTAAGTCGCGCGCAAAGACCCCCTTTTGGACCTCAAACACACACTTTTTGAGTCTCCAAAACCCCCCAACACTGTCTGGGAATATGGTATGTATGTTCAGATTGTGAGCAAACTGGTGATGATTTGACTGATTGTGAGCAAATTGATGATGACTTGACTGATTGTGAGAGAACTGGTCATGAATTGAGTGTTTGTGAACAAACTGATCATGACTTGACTGATTCTGAGCAAACTGGTCAAGACTTCACTGATTGTGAGCAAACAGTTTACGACTTGACAAATTATGTGGTCATGACTTCACTGATTGTGAGCAAAAGTAAAACAAGTAAATTGCCCAGTGTCTGCGTAATTTAACAGCAATGAAACTTTCAAGATCTGTATTTTGTAATTATGTCATTAAAAAAAATCTTGGCCCAGAATTGGTCGAACTGTATCACACTGTTTTGCAATGTCTCAGCATTTTTCCATAACCTTTTCATACGTATGTATATATACACACAGAGAGGGGGAATTTTGCATTGACTGTGTCATACACGTAAACAGTTCGTTATGCAATATTGATTATTATATTTCTTCCTTGAAATTCATGCATAAAGGGTATCTTATCATTGCAATCGTGAATTCGTTTGTGTTAGGGTTGTGGATAATTTCCTGTCGAGATGCATTCATTATTAATGCTTTATTTGCCAAAAGCAAACACGTGATTAAACCTTATTACTTTTTCGTCCTCTGTGTTATTTGATATTCCCTAGCTATAGCAAATCTATAAAAAAAGCACCCGTGTTATCAACTCCCTTGCAAAATGCAATACAATGAAACAGGACATTCAGTATAATAGGAAATTCAATATGCTGTGATCATGGGCAGGACACATTTAACACCAATTAGTCACGTGGCCAAACTGCGTATTGTAGAGATAGATCACACCTTGGGGTAAAGGTAGACCACATATTTTACATTATTTTACAACTATAAATGATAATTGCCAGCCACGTTGGCATATCCAAACCTTACTTGCCTGATATGGAAGTCTCTTTGTTATGTTGACAACCTACGTAGTAATGGAGAAATAAACAAATTGCAGCTATCTGCCACCAGCTGTCCAATAATTACCATTTATTCGAAATTCTGATGGTCCAATAGCCAGTTTCTAACACGTTTTCATATACAGGCACTTTTTTATCCACCGATTCTGCCTTAAGGTACTTGCGTTTCTCATTAGTCTTTTTTTTTTGTTTAGTTTCTATCTGTACATACGTATGTATGTCTTTTATTTAAGATTATATTTTCTGCAATGTGTTTTTCATATTTTTATGGCAGTATTTAGTGAACAGACAAATTCTTAACGCAGTTTGATATGTCGGACACCTTCTCCACTGATCCAAAAAGAAAGGATAAATTGTTTTACACCCATCTCTTACAAGTTTCTGGAGTTCTCAATAATTAAATGTCACGTGGAAACATAGCCTAAAGGTTATAGAAACATTTCATGCTCAATCTCAGACTAAACTCAGAGTTTTGACATCTGATTTGCAAGTACTGGCTTATCGAACATTACAATTTTGAGTTGAGACTGTGTTTGACTTTAAGAAATATTTGTATAACCCCAAGATCTTGAATGAGCCTTTTCTTGTTCCAGATCTGTAGAAAAATTACCAAGTCTCGAAGGTGTGACGTAACGAATGATGCTACTTTGTCACTAAGTTCCTCAACTTTTCTCGATATAGCTTCAACAGAAACTATATACCCAAATTAGAGCAATTAAAGTAATTAGCTAAAGTAATTAGTTAAAACTGCTACATGTCTTTTGGCAATATCGTGAAGCCGTTCCCAACCCCGTATATTGCGGTCTAAAAAATCTGAGTCAGTTGATTCCATAATTATGATGTCAAGAAGGCCTTTTTGTTCACTTATGTTATTTCCCGTGGTATCAGCAACTCAGTGAGTATATTCTTATTGTTCCTTTATTTACTATTACACAGCTATACATCTAATAATGAACAAATACACCTCTATCTTCTACCTCCAACCCAATCTTCATCTCTCCTATATTCCAACTCTACCGCCCCCAGTCTTTGTGACTCTGCCTTCTCATCTCAGATCATGCCCCCATTAGCTTCATAATTAGCTTGGGTCTGGTGCACCGTGACCACCATCAGCTTCATAATCAGCTTGAGTCTAGGGCACCGTGACAATGATTTTATTTTTGATTTACAATTTTTAAACCATACAAGTATAAGTTTAATTTTGAAATGATTACCGAATCAACTGAGGCTGGTTTCAAGCCACGTTATACGAGGGCAGTGATGGCTTCGCGATATTCCCGGTTTTTTAGATCCGATATTATTATTATTATTATTATTATTATTATTATTATTATCGCAGAAATGCGATCTTGATTGCTAGATCATGTCGAGTTGTCAGCATCAGAAAATCCGGATCATTACGAGGCGCAAAGCGTCGAGTCAGGGTCATGATTTTCTGATGCTGACAACAAGACGTGATCTTGCAATCAAAATCGAATAACTATGATAATTATATTTTTGTTTTATACCTATCAATTTTCAGCTAAATTAATAAAGTCCCAAACGTAACTGAAAAAAAAAATGAAATTGCTTAACATTTCAACCTTTCTGATACGAACTTCACCTTCAGTCATAAATCGAATTTCATTTTGTTTTAACAGCTGATATGAGCATGAATATCAGTTTTATGAATGAAGCGTGTAGCAACATTCATTCATTTTTACAACTATTACTGTTATTAACACGAGTTCCTCGACGCATGGGGGCAACAGACCCATATCTATGTGATTTACAGCCATTGTGCAGTTGTTAGCTGAAGATATAACCAGCTGAATAACTAGGAAAGTTTCTATCCGGCTGATAGTGTTGGAACTGTTTCCAGCGGAACATTGTGAGAGGCTCCGATGGGGACTTGGCAAGGGAATGAAAGCACTATTTTGACAGTTATTTACATCGGGATTGAACAAATTGTTGGAACTTGATGATACAGATTTGTTAAAGAGAATGCTACTTATTTCCATTTGTATGTCACGTGAGGCCACAGCATAGTTATGCGCGCTTGTTCAGTTGTAACTTGTGACCAGGAAACCTCGAGGAAAAAGCAACTCCAGCTTCGGTTGATTGTATGGTAGTACGGAATAAGAAAACATCAGTCTCGTTGTCCTAATTTGGGGATTTGACGGTAAAATTCTGGCTCATTCTTCGGTATAAAATTGATAGATATATAATAAGGAGTGATATCTAGTCAGTAAAATTTTCTTAAGCAGAGGCGCTTACGCTGAACCCAAGTAACTTTCCTAGTAACTCGGTATTATTCCAATCCAGGTCACTGACATTTATTCAGATTGTCAGTAAATTAAACACCAAGACAATGTATAAACCTTAAGAGTTGCCACTGTTCTTGCACAGACGCATAATTAATAACTAAATTTTAAAAGTAGCTTTTAAAATAATTGATGCACTGTCGATCAACCCAGACCATTTTATAGCCTTTTCGTGGATGGTAGAGTCAAAAGAAGTATGTTAAACAAAAGTCAAAACAAGGGATAACATGTTAAGTGTAGATAAGATATATATAACATATAGAACGTTTTAGTTTGTTCACCCCAACCAAGGTACATCCCCTAGCAATGCTGACATAAATTTCTAAATGTCTATATACGTGATGTATAATGGCGAGTCGACATATATACAACATTTACATAAACAAAATCTTGAACTGAGATTTATGTTCGCTATAAATACTTACCCTTTGTTCCATTATATATATCCAAATTTAAAACATGCATATGTTGGTTGTATATCCATGACGTTCTCAGCAGAGTGTAAATACTTAAAATTGTTCTATTGCTTTACACGCGTGTGCCCTTCTCACATAAGCGCAGCTGAGTTAGACTCTGTAACAAAACAGTTTCAACTATCATTCTTCTTTTACCAAGCCTCACAGGAGAGCAGCACGCGCTATTCTGAGCCGATAAAGCATTTGCATAGGCAGATATATGTCATATGACCTGTTCTTACGCAATGCCCCGGTATCAAGCAGTGACTTGGAGTGACTGGAGTGCTTTTGAGAAAACATGTTTATATTTACAAAATTACTTTTTATAGGCAGCTATTTCTCATATGGCTCGTCGTACACAACGCCCATGTATCAACCACTGAACTGGATTAATAGGAGCGCTTTTAAGCATCATATTGAATTACTTGTGACGGTGCGTTTGTTAACGTGTGTGAGTGGAAAGTATCATATGATCTTCCACATGTTTTGTAATATTAGAAACTGCGTTTATACTGAAGCGTTCTCAGAGTCTGATTACCTCTGACCAACAAACTCAAGGTCAGCCAGACTAAATAATATTCTTTATGGTGATTTATAAAAAATGAAAACATTCAAATTTAAACATAAACTTCAACCTTTGAAAACAGAAGGGCGAATTAATACACTCTTAGCGATGAAAATAGGACAGTTTAAATATAAACTGCAAGTCAACCATATGTAGGATGGAACTTTATCTCCTCACTCCTATTAACAATTACCAGCCCAACATTACCTACAGCAGTCTTGTTTTTAGTGCACCGTCCATAAGGTGGTAGGTACTTTAAACTATCTTTGTCCGTCAACCTGTCCACCCATGCGGTCAGTTTCTCAGGTACCGAGGTGGGTCATTAGTGTTCCATGTGTACGTCTTAGTTCTAGTTTAACACGACTGATGTATAACAGTCTATTCGTCCAATATATATATATATATATATATATATATATATATATATATATATATATATATATATATATATACCCACTTATTTACCTACCGACCTTTTTACCAAACCACCTACCTACTTAGGTACATATGCATGGAGAAAGAGGTAGTAGTAGTAGTGGTGGTAATAGTAGCAGTTACTTATAAAACTCGATTCCTTGTCTGTCGTCTGGAATCGTGTAGTAATTAGTGGTTTTTAAAAACTGGGCCAAGCGAAGTAAAAACAAAATGTTAACCTGTATTACACACTTAAGACAAAATCAGATCTCATATTAATTTCAGGTTAGATGGTTAAGCACCCATGTTTAGTCACCCTGCTCAAATCTCAATTTCTCCTGCTGAGAAGGGTGTTGTTGTTGGTGATAGTGGTAGGTTAAGATTTAGCTTATGTCACGAAGAACTAGTTATTTCATCCCATGTACATGAAGTACACATGTCGCTATTTGTTCACAAAATATTTGTCCCGTATTTAAGTTGTTGACGAAGACTGCACGGACTGAATATTTATGGAGATTTCAATTTCCAAAATATTTATATTATCATCCCTTCCGTCACGTGATGTTTAGCACTAGAGCAACTGAAAGATGTTTTATAGTACTGCATTTAATATTGCAATAGTAAACTGCCGCAGCAAATGAAATAATATATGTTTTAATCTCATATGTATTTGTATATTTATCTATCTCTTCTCTCTCTCTCTCTCTCTCTCTCTCTCTCTCTCTCTCTCTCTCTCTCTCTCTCTCTCTCCGAATAACATCTTTACTATTTCCTTACTATCACTCTCTGTTCCTTTAGCATGTATCTATCTATCTACAAGTTTTTTTTTTTGTTTGTTTTTTTTTTTAGCTAATCTACATTTTCAACAATTATCTATGCAAGTGTCTTATGTCTGTCAGTCTCTATTATCTCTAAGCCTTTAATATATTTTCCTCTGTCTGCCTTATCCGAGACATACAAAATACCATGTTCAAAAATAATGCAATTATATAAATGTTACAAATCAGTGAAATTGAAACAAACAGTAATCCCAGCGTCATAAACAGTGTATTTTAAGAGATGTGCAACTGCCTAAACAGCACTGAATACAGTCCCAAAGGGCCATCCATGTTCTCTGCATTCATTAAACTTTGAAAACTATTAGGCGGTATGAAACAAGGTACCTCGATGAGTACATCAGTCAGTTTTGGTTTTAATCAAAATAAATATTGCACATAATCCAAACACAATCTTATTCCCTAATCAGTTTAGATAAAAGCACGCTGCAGACAGAATCGTTCCGGAGGATTTAATTTATCGGCATCTTCGATGCTGATCGTTTGCAGGTATTTTACAGACGAGTAATAATTACCTACAGAAGACTTCATCCAATGCATACACAATATACCTTCCGAATAAAGAAAGAGTTGTTTGGTTCTTTGCATATATCTACGTGCGTGGAAGTATGTGTGTTCGCGCGTAACGTCTCTATTATTCATACATCCCAGCGAGCGCGAGTTATAAAATAGGTCCGATGCGCTCTGCTGCATATCGTAAGAAGTGACTACTGGTGACGCAAGTTCATATCCTACCGTCGGATCAGGCTGGGTCGGCTACCGTAGTTTATCCTATGACAAGACACTTTAGTCCAATTGCCTCGGCACTAAGTAACCTACTTGTGTTGCTGTAAACACCAAGCCAAATCATCATTCAGAGACAGACAAACAGAGTAATTTGTATGTTTTTTTTTTTTTTTTGGTTGTTTTTTTTTTTGTTCTTCTTTTAAATTCACAGAATCCATTTTTGGAATCTTTTTTGTTTCTTGTTCTGTTTCTGTTTGATAAATGATACTTTTTATTGTCCTAGATTTATTTCACGTATATTTGATTTGACTCTTAACACCTTAGATTATGAACCTGGGTGGATATATTGTGCAAGTAGACGTATATAAGATTTTCTATTTCTCTGAATCTATAAAACATATGTATACTTTATTTCGGTCGTAATATTTGTACAGGTTATTTAGGTGCATTTGAATTAATAGACGCTGTCGATGCCTTTATTTCAAATGCATAGTTTTAATGCGCACTATATTTTATTTAAACTTATCAGGAGTTATGGGGTCCCGTTCACCTACACATATGATGGAATGGCGACAAGGGGATTTTAACATTACGCCGCCATTCTGGTTTGGGTTGGTATGGCCACAAGGGGAATTTAATGTTTGAAACGTCCATATAATTAGCATTTGGGTCTAGTATGGCCACAAGGGAATATAGAATTGGGTGCTACTGTGGCCACAAGAGGAATTCTAACATGGAGTATGACACTCTGAACACTAGGGGAATTTATCATTACACCACCATTTTGAAAAGATGTCACTCTGGACACAAGAGGAATTTAATGTTAAAAACGACCATAGGATTAACATTGAAGATCACTCTGGGCAAAAGGGTAGGGCTCTGAAAAACTTCTCGTCCTCTCGTGCTGACCGGGTAAAAATTGGTTGGACCGAGTAAAACTTTACTACCCACTCGCCGAGTAGGTCCATATTTGTACCTTGAGAATAAATTTGAGAGTGTTTTCTACCCTTAACAAGTGTCGAAGTTCAACATCGCTTAACATTTGGCGTGCGTCAGTTACAAATAACCTATGCATAATATTCCTACTTGTTTTCAGCCTAGAACATGTTGCAAAGGAAACGACTTCGTATTTTTAATACAGTACCGGATGTAAGCTTCATACTAAAATGGATAAATATTGCGAACATATTATGTTGCAGTTTCACACTTAGCCCTTGATTTCTTAATGGTGTTTGCATTTACAGTGACACGTTTCAGTAATTTAGGCGCCAGTGCGATGTGGAGAAAGTTTCCCTTTCAACGATCTATCACACGTCTTTATGAGTCAGAACTCTGAGACGTTATGAGATAGAGAATGTCAAAATGTTTTTGTCTGGTCAGGCAATGTTACAGTTGCCAAAGGTCACTGATATTTTCAAGACTGAAGCTTTATTGATAAATTGTCATGCCAACGGAAAGATGCCAGCATATATTTCTGTAATCATGTAATTACGTTTCACAAGAAAAATGTTGCCAACTTACATTCTTAACTTCGAAATGATTATTTTAAATGTCTCAGTCGATTCCCACCATCATTCATCCAATGCATGCTATTGTAATCTATTTATAAAGCAGAGAATGTAGAGACAAAAGCTGATTGGTCGAAATCTAGCTGGAGTAATGACCTAAAAAATTTCCAATTCGTTTGGTCAATCAGCAATCTTTCTTTATATGACATCCGTGTGTAACCCTCTAGATTGGAGGCATAACCAAAATCGGCATTTAGTACGAAAGTTGGTGGAAATTGAGACTGTTGGAATTCTTTTTTTAAATGCAAGTTGCTGACATTGGTCTTGTGAAAGTAATAACATACTTATATAAATATCTGCTGGCGTCTTTACTTTGGCGTGACAATGTATTAATAAAACTGCACAGTCTTGAAACTACGGGTGATCTGGGGTAAGCGTAGCAATGTCTGGAAATTATGTCGCTCATATGTGTATTATCCAACATATCATTACACATACAAAATAATGGTGGATAGCTCTTATAATTATATTATTATCTAACATATCATTACACATCCATTTAGGGATGGTGGGTGGCTCATATAATTATATTATTATCTAACATATCATTGCACATACAAAAGGATGATGGGTAGCTCATATATTTATTATCTAGCATATCATTACACATGCAAAACGATGGTGGGTAGCTCATATACTTAGAGTTACAATCCAAAATAAAATTGCACGTACGAGGGAAAGGTCTAATACAAACACACACACACACACACACATATATATATATATATATATATATATATATATATATATATATATATATATATATATATATATATATATATGTATATCATACACATACATTCATACGGCACACGTGCACACAATCGCACAGACAATGGAAATTTAGTAAGGGTAGATATATAGGATGGAGAGACGGAACATTCACATTTAATTACAGACAATGATTTAATGTCACAATCGAACACAGACACCTGCAAACAAACCGGTAGGGAATATGAAATAATGATCAATATGCGTTCTTAAAGACAAACAAACACCCACGCATAAAAGCAAAACAGACGAGAGAAAGGGAAGAGGTGGGTGTAGTAGTATGGTAAAAAAGGGGTATGAAAATACTTTTGGTTCTCTCGGTTCCTGAACTCGCTGCTCAAACAAAAGTGTTTTCATACCACCTATTTTACATACTACATTATTAGTGGCATAAAAGTACTTCTTTCTCGCGCCCTCTTACCCTTTATATAATGATTTTAGGCAAAAATGAAGCTTGATGATTTAAATGTATTTCCAATATTCCTATTTTATCATACTACCTACAGTTAAAATTAGCTTTTTGTTTGACCAGCTAGATGAAAATATGACGCATACGATTTACCTCCCTTGATGTCTGAAATATTTGGAAACCACGAGTTATCTCCTTTGCTTGCGTACACGAGTTACCTCCCTTGATTGCAATATATTTGTTGTAACAGTCAGATATGACATTTGTCTAACTATAAACTTATCAACGTAGTATAGTGCTGATATATATACAAGGTGAAGTCTATGTATACATAGCTGTATAAAGGTCTAGTGTCTCACCGTGTCGGCCACTCAGTCTTGGCATTCGGGCTTTGATTAAGCAGTCAGAGGCACACTGTCTTGAATAAACAAAAAGATCATTTGGTGACCTTGAACACAACTAAACCAGGTTGCAGGAAGTTAGGTTATGGGTCCCGGAAGCCATTCACACTAGCGACCGGGTGCAGTGGTAATGCGATTCCGATATATTTCTTATCTGCTGAGGAACTAACATATTCAGCAGGGCAAGCACCCGGTCCGAGACAAGGCTTTTAAAAAAATAATATTAGTTTTTTGTTTGGCCACAGCTGACGTGTTTTCGAGAATGAATACCTTTTGTGTACTAAATGTTTATGAATTGAAGAAATCGTATAATACAAACAATGGTTCTGATGCTATCTTGGAATAAATTTTGAAATCGCATCAGATGAAACAGAAGTCGCCAGAATTTTATGTCGGCTACAATTGGTAGCTCCGAGTTGGCCACTGTTCTTAACATCTGTGCGTTTGCGACGCCAGATGATTTAGCCAGAAAAAGCTTGGCACGCACCAAACATATGTAACTTTGCTGTGTCTTTGTGGAACATTATTTGAGCCCGTAATCAGAAGGTACATTGAGATCACCATGGGCGAGAAAGTTATTGGTAACGACATGTACATCAGAACGATAGACGGCTTCAGATATAGTCCAGATGGTTACATAGTAGATGGCAATACAATTTTGCTTTTGGAATTTAAGTGTCCGTTTGTTAGAGATGTGAGCAAGCTGATTAATTACTATTTGCCGCAAGTAATATAATTTCTGGAAGTTTCTGTTGTAGCCTCATACGGCCTTCCTGTTGACACAATATTTCGTAAGTGCTTGTTAAATCAATTTGGATTTTACCCGGAATGTACCAAAATATTTCACAACAGAGATTACGAAAGATATGATAGGTGTTATATGATTTTTTTACATTGATGTTGACATTAAAGATGCTAATATTACTGCTATCAAAGACGTTGATATCATTGACAGCAAATATGTTGAACTTGGCGAATCTTCTGATGCTGACTTATCCGCTTTCCTAAAGAAAGATTTGCATAGAAAACATGATCACATTATTACAAGCGTCCACGACCAGCCTGATTGCATTTTTGATGCGATTGATAATATCAACATTAAGTTTTCTAACGGTGAACTGGTGGCCGTTTTGCCTCGGAAATGTTTAAGATCGTATACAATTATAATGCTCGTGAACTTGGCTACGGTAGTACGATCAAGAGCGCCATATCAAAATTGCGTCAATTGTATATGAATTAGAGACAAAGGAGAAATAGTATTATATAATGTGTGAATACGACTATATGACTCAAGATGAATAATGGCTGCATACGAGCGCGGTTATGTCGCCAAAGTAAAGTTTCCTATATGCTGCAATATTGAAGACGTACACTGGATGATACAAGAAATTAGAACTTTAAATGGTGCTAACAAATTTGTCAAGATCGCTCTCAAAATTATTTATCAGACGTCAAAGGAACATCTAGAACAATTTGCTTTGTACGCAGATATCGCTATAGAACTACAAAGATCCAAATGCGCGCTAAGAGAAGAGTACAATAAGCTTGGCGGCAAGAAGTCCTTGTACGATTTTGACAAAGCCTAACATAGATGGTATCAAATTTTAATGATCACCCGCCTTTACCTTTCGTCTGTAGTCTCTTGGTTTTTAAATCCGCCATTGTCCTATGCTTTAGTATCAGCAGTACCAACGCTTTTACTTCGAAAGCTGTGGTTATATTTTTTTCCATACAGTTTATTCGTATCTGCCAACGCACATAGAACTTAAATCGACAACAGTATTATCTATAATAGGAAACTATTTGACCAAATCAGCCATGTTAAATGGAGCGCTACGCAAACAAGCTTTGACCTTTAATATTTTTGTGTAAGTGATGTAAGCGTAGTTGCACATATTCATTTTATTTTAAATTTTTGGTTCTAGTTTTCTGCAACAAACCTCAGCCGCAATTACAATGCCAAATATAATCAGAAGAAATGGATTTAAGAAAGTGCCAGTACTAGCAACACCAGCCGCAGTTATTGTTAGCGGAACAGCCGACATGAAAAATAACAGGCGCTTGTAATGCATATATGGCTTAGGATTACTGAAACCTTTTTCATATTTAAAAATGTTGTGTCTGCTACCTTTTTCATTTCTATATCAACTTGTTTTTCAACAACTTGACCTTGTTTTGGCAGCAATCGCCGCTTTTCATCAGGTTGAGGCTGCTCAAGTTGTGGCTGCTCAGGTTCTGGCTGCGGATCGTCAGGAATATATTTTATATCAGGTAGCGCCATCACTCCCAGAACCGTTTCTACGTCGTCATAATCCAAACCAAACTAACTGTAAAACTACCGCTTGTCGATTTGTTCTTGAAGTCTTTCTTGGTTTTAAAAGTCTTTTACCAGACTTGATTGTACATGCATGCGTAGTCAGCATCTAGATATTTTCTTTCCTTTTCGTTAAATTTTTGGGGTTTATTGTTTGGTTACATTCGCTAATTGTAAGGTATCCCTACTCAGCTCTTTAAGTATGGTTTTAGAGAGAATTCTTATGCTTTTAGCTTGTCATATTTGTCCAGCTCGTCCCGCAACTGTGGTGCTCTCATATGGGTTACCGAAAAAATATTGAGCATGCTATCATCTACTTTTACGCCTTCTGGATCCGTCAAAAACTCTTTATGCTGTTGTTTGTTTTCAACCATTTCGTCATAATACGTCTTATTTCTCACGTCAGCAAAAATCATGCCCTCGACTTTTTCTTCAAATAACAGCGTGTTACATTCGAGTGCAATTCTTGCGAACTCTGTCATTTTATCTATATTGTTTACATAAGATCATCTATCGTAAAAATCTGAAAATAAGTCAGACCAGGATTGATTTGCATCGCAGAAATGAAATACAATCTGTAAAGGCGATATTTTGTCGTACTAGGGTCTGCAATATCAAACGTAGCCAGTGCTGACCCCAATGTATCCGTACTGGTGTAATGCGTGGTCATGTTAGAACTGTAATTGGCTGCTTCTAGACGCCAATTGTTGATGTGTTCAGTTGTAACTGATCTGCCTCTAAGTTGAAGGCGCCAAATAGTAACCGCCACAGGACAATATATTCTGATCCAAACATTATTACAAACGCCTGCTGTAGCCCATTCGCTAGTAGATATGTGGTTAGCAAACGCCATATGCGCTCTAAAGACTACTGAATATTCCGAGCATGCAGAGGCTACAAATTCGTTGCGATTATCAGAATTAGACGACAGCGATGGAATATGTCCTATGGTACTTTTTATTCGTTTGGAATCTACATACAGTTTAGTTGTCGCATCTGCATTATCAGTTGGCACGCATACATTTTTGATCTGGGGAAAGGTCACATTGATTCCAACGCCAGTAACTTCAAATATAACTGAGTTTACATTGTTGGTAATTCTAAACTCTTGTCGTGCTTGAATGATGATTGGACTATAAGATGCCGCAGATGACCTTTCAACATAAATCCGCCTTGTATGTGACCCAAGGTCAAAAGACAGGGATTTGCCCACTGCAGATCAGTAGCCATTCCAATATATCTGCTGCTTACTGTAGTAGGTACGCTAACCAAAATGTTGCCATCTGCGCTAACTGTACTATTTGCATATGATTTTGTAGCTGCATCTTTTAATGTTCTGACGGGGCTAAGTTTGTAATTTTTTTAGAATTCATGTCGATGTCGCCAGTCATAGTACCACCAGTTAGCGGCAAAACATATGTCCTTGACGTTAACATTTCATTGAGAAGGATTACCGACTCCACGTTTTGTCCTAGAAAAAGTAAGCGCCCTCGAGGAAAATTTGTATTGGTATCTGTTAATAATACCTCGCACTTGCATACGTATATGCATACTGTGTATTAGCTGCATCTGCGTTATCTGCTGGTGTAGCCACATGTGTGAAGATTTGTTTAGCGGACTGGTCATCGTGTCGCCAGTTTTTAGCAAGCGCTTGTTGAGTTCTGCATTATAAATAGTTGCCGTTGTGCTTAATTCAGCATCGCCAATAACTGTGCCAGAAGCTGTATAATGACTCGTTATGTATAATCTGCTTATATAAATGCTAATCATCAACTTTGATTCAGAAGACGTCAAGAACTCAAGACATCACTTTTTGTTCCCAGATTGCCATTACATGTTTTTCGGTCCAAAAGGTCGCGGCAAGACAAATTTGCTTTTGAAAATGCTGCTTAACAATGGGCTAAATTATGACAAAGTAGTTATTTACACCTTCAATCCAAGTTAAGATAAATATAAGACACTTAGCGATTTTGACGAAGCTGTTAGCAGACCGCTGCGTTTACGATTTTAGAGCCGGAAGAAATAACGTCTGTATAAGAACTTGATTGCGACAACGACTCTGTCATTGTATTTGATGACATCAAAATTGACCGCGACAACATGAATAAAATCAAAGAATATTTATCGCTGTCACGAAACAAGCGCCGCAATTCTATCTACTTAGCGCAATCATACTATGATGTGCCAAAATACATTCGGCGCAATACAGGCTGCTTTGTATTGTTTTCAGGCTTAGACAACTGCAACATAGATTCGATTGCGCGCGATCATTGTCGTGGCATAGACGCTGCTAAATTAAAGCAATTTTACCACGAAGTCATTGGCAGGAGCAAACATGCTTTTATGACCTTTCACAGAGATACTGAACACGTTCCTGAAATGTATCGTCGCTGCTTTGACGAATTTTATCTTCCAGATTAATTTGTTGATAACTACGACATGTTAGCTGCAGTAATATTTTAGGCAAATACTTTGTATACAATGCCGTTTGGACGAATGGATACGCAAGAAGGTAAAGCTAAAATTATGCGGAAGTATGCAGAGCAGCAACAGCAATTGCGTGGTCGTGTTCTTGCAGAAAAATAGGTGAACATGAATTTCAGCACGATGTAGCACAAAAATTGTTTAAGCCAATAACTGAAAAAACAGAACAGACTTCGATAGCGCATGATACTAGGCAAGATTTGCTTATAAAATCTACTGGAAGAACAACACGAAGCAATAATTTAGTCAAGCAGCACAAGAACATTAATACAACTTTCTGAGGTATTGGATCCAGAGGTTTCTGTATTAGAAGAGACGTCTGATGATAGAATGGACATTGTTAGGACGATAAAGATGAGGTCATAGACCTACTATCGGAGTAAGAGTACCTATTAGGACAACCGTCAACTCAGGTAATGCTTAGAAATATAGAAAACGCAAGAAAGAGATAACCAAGTTTAATAGAAAGTGGGGAAAAAGATAACACAATTTTCCTGAAATTATACCCCAATTGGAAATAATAAAAAAAGCTAAATCAGAATCTTCGGCAAGCTGCAAAAAATCATAAGAGGGATGGAGGAGCAACACAAGATTAAGGCTGCTGAAATGATTGGCAATTTTGTAACTCAGTATGTAGACCCATCTTCACAAGTGGCATAACCTCAGCAAACAAAACCATCAATAACTGAGAAATCGCTGAAGTGGGGCCCAGTAAAAGCGCCTCCACCTGACGTACAACAATGGCCAGCAACATATCAAAAACCAACATCGCCTCAACCTGGTGCAAAGCCAAAGACATCTTCTGTACAATCAGCGCCTTACGCTGCTAAGAAGACGACCCAAAAAGTGAAACAGAAAAAGGCAACGGGTAAAGGAATAAATAATTGCAGCAGTGCATTCCAGCTCGTTTCACGTCTAAAGTAGCTAGCTGCCAGTAAACTAGTTGGCAACGTTGGCATTGAAGTTGACAACAAGATAACTGAAATACTAGACCAAAGTTTATTTAGTAATGCCGAGTATAACGTTTTGTATAGTGATTTGATATATACATGTCGCAATATCTTCTCTTTGGTTCTAAGTTGGCTCAAGGTAGCAGCAGTAATTTTATTGTCAGATATAGCAGGCCAATAGAGTTATCGCAGGATACTCGCTACGAGATCGCGCTAATTTCTGCTTGAAACACGATTGACGCTTAAGGGTGGCGATCGAGTTGACTTTAAAATTGACAACAGCTTAAGAAACATATTAGGTTTTCGTTCACAAATTCTACAAGAAAATGGTGTTTACGATGGCTACTTTCCCGTAAACATTAGCGACGTAAATAGTTTACTCACATAAACTGTACCATAGCTGAAGGATCATTTGACGGGCGAGGCGGCCATAGCCACGTTGTCTATAGCCTCAGCCAAAACGCACTTCCAGGATCACTGATGACAGTAAAGCCATCGCCGCTCATTTAGTATCCCATCAACAATGTCTACAGCGCACCAGAAATGGCAATGTCAATTACGGACCAATCAGGAAACAATGTTAACCTCAATGATGAGCTACTAACATTGTATCTGCATTTGCAAGCGCAAAACTAAACCTATGTAACGGTGTTCTATACATGAAGTCAATACGAATTAGGCGCAGAACGATCATAGGAGGATTTTTATCAACGCTGTTTTCAAAGATTTCTAGGGTAGTGCCAGGCATAGTCCAACGAATTGCTCCATCTGTCAGTAGCGCTTCAGAAAGAACCGCTTCAACAGTAGGATCAGTAGCTGAACACAAAATCTCGTCTAAGATTATGGGAACGTCAGCGCCACAGTAGCCAGTTGCATTGGAGCCCAACAAAGAAATCATCAAAGAAATCACGCCAGCAAAAGAAGCTGAGCGTATTTTGAATAGTACAGCCAGCAAAATGTTGTCTAAGCGCGTGCAAGAAATTATGAATGGACTATATGTGCGATTGGTGCCCATATCACTGCCTAACCTGTCAAATATTATGGCAGCATCTGGTCCAAAGAGAATTTTTGTGTAACGAGGATGTATAAACATACTCTCTAGATTTACCCTAGAGTATTATAAACTTTTTGAAGAAGCGCCCATGGACAAATCAA